>JASDQU010104634.1:170367-273824 GCA_032191745.1 Picea mariana | reverse complement strand
ATTTCTGAAAATAAAAATAAAAAACTATTACCACAACTTGAAATTATTGAAGACAACATAAATTTATAAATATTATCATTTCTTGTGGCATTGTACTTGTAACAAAATGAACAAGAATCCTGACAATCATTTGAACAAAGATATTGCTAGAACATAAATTGCATCATTTTGATTGCTCATTGAGGAAAACTAGCACCCACTAGCTTTCCTTCTAGTAGAGGTGCATTGCCAACAACAACATTATATAGTGAAAGAAAACTAACTACTGCTCAATCTCCATCTAAGAAAGGAATGAGTGTAAAGCTTATGACAATGTCATATTTAAATACAATTATTCTTTCATAGTCATAGATCTTATTCTCTCTCTCTAGAGCTGATAAAACGACGTCTCAAACAACACCATTCCATGGTGGTGAAAAGGTAGCACGTGCTAACTTTGACTTTTGCACAAGCATAAGCACATTTTGAACAACATCATTCCACTGGTGGAAAGCTAGAATGTACCAGCTTTCCCTTTTGCACAAGCGCAAGTGCATATCAAACAATATCATTCCATCTAGGTTGAAAGCTAGCACATGCTAGATTTCCCTCTTGCACAAGCACAAGTGCATCTCAAACAACATCATTCCACCATGGGGGAAAGTGCACATGTAGGGGAAAGCTAGCACGTGTTATATTTCCCTCTTGCACAAGCAAAAACACATCTCAAACATCATTCTAGCCCAGGGTAAAGTTAACATGTGCTAACTTTCCCTCTCACACAAGTACAAAAACATCTCAAACAACATAATTCCACTGTAAGGAAAAGCTAGTGTCTGCTAACTTTCCCTCTTGGACAAGCACAAATGCATCTCGAACATCATTTTACCATGGGGTTTCTAAAGCTAGCACGTGCTATTTTTCCCTTGTGCACAACCACAAGAGAATATAAAACAACATCATCCCACCATGGAATAACAAGAACAAGTGCTAGCTTTCCCTCCTGCACAAGAACAAGTGCATATCAAACAACATCATTCCACCTTGGAGTAAAGCTAGTGCATGCTAGTTTTCCATCTAGCACAAGCACATATCAAAGAACATCATTCCACCTTCGGGGAAAGCTAGTGTGTGCTAGTTTCCCTATTACACAAGCACAAGTGCATCTCAAACAAAATCATTCCATCGTATGTAAAAACTAGCATGTGCTAACTTTCCCTCATGGACAAGCACAAACACATCTCGAACATCTTTCCATCGGGGGGGAAAGTTAGCACGTGCCAAATTTTTGTTTTGCACAACCACAAGCATATCTAAAACAACATTATTTTAGTGTGGGGGAAAGCTAACACATGCTATCTTTTTCATCTTGCACAAGCACATTTTGAACAACATCATTCCATCTTGGGGGAAAAATAGCACGTAATAGCTTTCCCTTTTGCACAAGAACAAGTGCATATCAAACAATATCATTCCACTTGGGTGGAAAGCTAGCACATGTTAGCTTTCCCTTTTGCACAAGCACAAGTGCATCTCAAACAACATCATTCCAGCATGGGGGAAAGCTAGCGTGTAGGGAAAATCTAGCACGTGCTATATTTCCCTCTTGCACAAGCACAATTTCATCTCAAACATCATTCTAACATAGGGGAAAGTTAACGCGTGCTAACGTTTCCTCTCGCACAAGTACATACACATCTCAAACAACATAATTCCACTGTAGAAAAAAGGTAGTGTCTGCTAACTTTCCCTCTTGGACAAGTACAGATGCATTTCAAACATCATTTCACCATGGGGGAAAGCTAGCATGTGCTAGTTTTACCTTGTGCACAACCAGAAGAGAATCTAGAACAACATCATTCCACAATGGAAGAAATCTAATGCATGCTAGCTTCCTGTCTTGCACAAGCACATCTCGGACAACATCATTCTATCGTGGGGGAAATCTAGCGCGTGCTAGCTTTCCCTCTTGCACAAGAACAAGTGTATATCAAACAACATAATTCCACCTTGGAGTAAATCTAGTGCTTGCTAGTATTCCCTCTGGGAGAAGAACATATCAAAGAACATCATTCCACCTTCGAGGAAAGCTAGTGTGTGCTAGCTTCTCTATTACACAAGCACAAGTGCATCTCGAATAATTTCATTCCATCGTAAGTAAAAACTAGCATGTGCTAAATTTTCCTCATGAACAAGCACAAACACATCTCGAACATCATTCCATCATGGGGGAAAGCTAGCATGTGCTAACTTTATGTTTTTCACAACAACTAGCACATCTAAAACAACGCTATTTTAGCATGGGGGAAAGCTAACGCGTGCTAGCTTTCCATCTTGCACAAACACATCTTGGACAACATCATTGCACCATGGGGGAAAACTAACACATACTAGCTTTCCCTTTTGCACAAGCACAGGTGCATATCAAACAATATAATTCCACCATGGGGGAAAGCTAGCGCATGCTAGTGTTCCCTCTTGCACAAGCACAAATGCATCTCAAAAAACATCATTCCACCATGGGGGAAAGCTACCGTGTAGGGAAAATCTAGCACGTGCTATCTTTCCATATTGCACAATCTCAATTGCATCTCGAACATCATTCTAGCATAGGAAAATGTTAGCATGTGCTAACTTTCATTCTTGCACAAGAACAAACGCATCTCAAACAACATCATTCCATCATGGAGGAAAGTCTATGCATGTTAGTCTTCCCTCTTGCACAAGCATAAATGAATCTCAAACAACATCATTCAACCCTAAGGGAAAGCTAGCACATGGTAGCTTTTCCTCTCGCAGAAATACAAGTGCATCTTGAACAAAATCATTCTACCATAAAGAAAAGCTAGCGTGCGCTAACTTTTCATCTTGCATAGGCACAAAAGTACCTCGAACATCATTCCACTATGGTAGACGTGCTATCTTTCCCTCTTGCACAACCACAAGCACATCTAGAACAACCTCATTTCACTGAGGGGGAAAGCTAACACATGTTAGCTTTTTGTCTTACACAAGTACAAACACATATAGGATAACATCATTTGATTGTAGGGGAAAGATAGCTTTCCCTCTTGCACAAGAAACGGTGCATATCAAACAACATTCCACCGTCGGGAAAAGGTAGGGCATGCTAGCTTTCCCTCTTGCACAAACACAGGTGCATCTCGAACAACATTATTCCACCATGAGGGAAATCTAGTGTGTGTTAGATTTCCCTCTTGCATAAGAACAAATGCATCTCCAACAACATCATTCCACCATAGAGTAAAGAGAGCATCATTCGACCATGGGCTGCAGCTATTGTTTGCTAGCTTCTCCTATTGTGTAATCACAAGTGCATCTCAGAAAACATCATTCCACGATGGGGGAAAGCTAGCGCATCCTAGCTTTCCCTCTTCCACAAGAAAAAGTGCATCTCAAACAACATCATTTTAGCATGGAGGAAAGCTTACACATGCTAGTCTTCCCTCTTGCACAAGCATAAGCTCATCTTGAACATCATTCCACCATGAAGGAAATCTACCGTGTGGTAGCTTTCCCTCTTTGAACAAGCACAAGTGAATACTAAAACAACATCATTTCACCATGGGGGAAAGCTAGATTATGTTGGATTTCCCTCTTGCTAAAGCACAAGCACACCTTGAACAACATCATTCCACTAAGAGGGAAAGCTAGCATTCACCGTGGGGGAAAGCTAGATTATGTTGGATTTTCCTCTTGTTAAAGCACAAGCACATCTTGAACAACATCAATCCACCAAGGGGGAAAGATAGCGCATGCTAGCTTTCCCTCTTGCACAGGGACTAGCGCATCTCGAAAATCATCCCACCATGGGGGTAAGCTAGCGCGTGCTAATTTTCCCTCTTGCATACAAGCCCATCTCAAAAAACATCATTTAATGTAGGGGAAATCTAGCATGTGCTAGCTTTCCCCCTAGTAGAATCACATCTCGAATAACATCATTCCAAAATGGGGGAAATCTAGTGCATGCTATCTTTCAATCTTACATAAGCACAAGTGCATCTCGAACAACATCATTCTACCATGGGGAAAGGATAGTGCGTGATAGCTTTCCCTCTTGCACAAGTGCATATCGAACAACATCATTTTATCATGGAGGAAATCTTGCACATGCTAGTCTTCCCTCTTGCACAAGCATAAGCTCATCTTGAACAACATCATTCCACCATCAAGGAAATCTAACGTGTGCTAGCTTTCCCTCATGAACAAGCACAAGTGCATCTTGAAACAACATCAGTCCACCGTGGGAGAAAGCTAGTTTATGTAGGGTTTCCCTCTTGTAGAAGCACAAGCACATCTCGAACAACATGATTCCACCGTGGGGGAAAGCTAGCGCATGCTATCTTTCCCACTTGCACAAGCACTAGTGTATATTTTCCCTAGCACAATCAAATCTCGAACAACATCATTCCAACAAGGGGGAAAGCTAGTGCGTGCTAGCTTTCAATCTTACAAAAGCACAAGTGCATCTCGAACAACATCATTCCACCATGGGGGAAAGCTAGCGCATGATAACTTTACCTCTTGCACAAGCGCAAGCGCATCTCGAACATCATTTTATCATGGAGGAAAGCTTTCACATACTAGTCTTCCCTCTTGCACAAGAATAAGCTCATCCTGAACAACATCATTCCACCATCAAGCAAATCTAGTGTGTGCTAGCTTTCCCTCATGAACAAGCACAAGCACATCTCGAACAACATCATTCCACTGTGGGAGAAAGCTAGTTTATGTTGGATTTCCCTCTTGTAGAAGCACAAGCACATCTCAAACAACATGATTCCATCTTGGGGGAAAGCTAGCGCATGCTGGCTTTACCTCTTGCACAAGCACTAACACTTCTCGAAAATCATCCCACCATGGGGGTAAGCTAGCGCGTGCTAGTTTTCTCTCTTCAACAAGCACAAGCTCATCTCAAACAACACCATTCAATGTGGGGGAAAGCTAGCATGTGCTATCTTTCCCCCAGCACAATCACATCTCGAATAATATCATTCCAACATAGAGAAAGCTAGCACGTGATAGCTTTCCATCTTGCATAAGCACAAGTGCATATCAAACACCATCATTCCACCATGGGGATAAGCTAGTGCGTCCTATCTTTCCCTCTTGCACAAGCACAAAAACATCTTGAGCAACATCATTTTACCATGGAGGAAAGCTTGCACATGATAGTCTTCTCTCTTGCATAAGCATAAGCTCATCTTGAATAACATCATTCAATGTGTGGGAAAGCTAGCATGTGCTAACTTTCCCCCTAGCACAATCACATCTCGAATAACATCATTCCAACATGGGGGAAATCTAGCATGTGCTAGCTTTCAATCTTGCAGAAGCACAATTGCATCTCGAAAATGCTAGCTTTTCCTCTTGCACAAGTACGAGCACATCTCAAAAATCATTCCACCATGGGGGTAAGCTAGTGCATGCTAGTTTTCCCTTTTGCAGAAGAACAAGCTCATCTCAAACAACATCATTCAATGTGGGGGAAATATAGCACGTGCTAAATTTCCCCCTAGCGCAATCACATCTCAAATAACATCATTCCAACATGGGGGAAAGCTAGTGCATGCTAGCTTTCGATCTTACAGAAGCACAAGTGCATCTCGAACAACATCATTCCACCATGGGGGAAAGCTAGAGCGTGCTAGGTTTCCCTCTTGCATAAGCACAAGCACATCTCGAACAACATCAATTTAGCATGGAGGAAAGATTGCACATGCTAATCTTCCCTCTTGCACAAGCATAAGCTCATATTGAACAACGTCATTCGACCGTCAAGGAAATCTAGTGTGTGCAAGCTTTCCCTCATGAACAAGCACAAGTGCATCTTGAAACAATATCATTCCACCGTGGGAGAAAGCTAGTTTATGTTGGATTTCCCTTTTGCAGAAGCACAAGCACATCTCGAACAACATGATTCCACCATGGGGGAAAGCTAGTGCATGCTGGCTTTCCCTCTTGTACAAGCACTAGCGCATCTCGCAAATCATCCCACCATGGGGGTAAGCTAGCACATAATGGTTTTCCCTCTTCAAGAAGCACAAGCTCATCTCAAACAACATCATTCAATGTGGGGAAAATCTAGCATGTGCTATCTTTCCCCCAGCACAATCACATCTCGAATAACATCATTCCAACATGGGGAAAGCTAGCGCGTGCTAGATTTCCATCTTGCATAAGCACAAGTGCATATCGAACAACAACATTCCACCATGGGGATAAGCTAGCACGTGCTATCTTTCCCTATTGCACAAGCAGAAGCACATCTTGACCAACATCATTTTAGCATGGAGGAAATCTTGCACATGGTAGTCTTCCCTCTTGCACAAGCATAAGCTCATGTTGAACAACATCATTCCATTGTCGAGGAAATCTTGCATGTGCTAGCTTTCCCTCTTGAATAGACACAAGGGCATCTTGAAACAACATCATTCCACTGTGCGGAAAAACTATCTTATGTTGGATTTCCCTCTTTCAAAAGAAGAAACACATCTCAAACAACATCATTCCACCATGGGGGAAAGCTACAAGATGCTAGCTTACCCTCTTGCACACACACTAGCACATCTCGAAAATCATCCGACCATGTGGGTAAGCTAGTGCATGCTAGTTTTCTCTCTTGCACAAGCACAAGCTCATCTCAAACAACATCATTCAATGTGCTAACTTTCCCCCCAGCACAATTACATCTTGGATAACATCATTCTAACATGGGGGACAACTAGGGCGTGCTAGATTTCCATCTTGCAGAAGCATAAGTGCATCTCGAACAACATCATTCCACCATGGGGGAAAGCTAGTGCATTCTATCTTTCTCTCTTACACAAGAACAAGCACATGTCGAACAATTCTTTTAGCATGGAGGAAAGCTTGCACATCCTAGTCTTGCCTCTTGCACAAGCATAAGCTCATCTTGAACAACATCATTCCACCTTCAAGGAAATCTAGCGTGTGCTAGCTTTCCTCTTGAAGAAGCACAAGTGCATCTTGAAACAACATCATTCCACCATGGGTGAAAGATAGTTTAGCTTTGGATTTCCCTCTTGCAAAAGCACAAGCACATCTCGAACAACATCATTCCAATGTGGGGGAAAGCTAGCACATGCTAGCAATCCCTCTTGCACAAGCACTAGCGTATCTCGAAAATCATCTGACCATGAGGGTAAGCTAGCGCATGCTAGTTTTCACTCTTGCACAAGCACAAGCTCATCTCAAACAACATCATTCAATGTCGGGGAGATCTAGCATGTGCTAACTTTCCCCCTAGCACAAGCACAAGCTCATCTCAAACATTATCATTCAATGTGCTAGCTTTCCCCCTATCACAATTACATCTTGAATAACATCATTACAACATGGGGGATAGCTAGCGCATGCTAGCTTTCCATCTTGCAGAAGCACAAGTGCATCTCAAACAACATCATTCCACCATGGGGGAAAGCTAGCGCGTGCTAGCATTCTCTATTGCACAAGTAAAAGCGCATGTCGAACAATTCTTTTAGCATGGAGGAAAGCTTGCACATGCTAGTCTTCCCTCTTGCACAAGCATAAGCTCATCTTGAACAACATCATTCCACCGTCAGGGAAATCTAGTGTGTGCTAGCTTTCCTCATGAAAAAGCACAAGTGCATCTTGAAACAACATCATTCCACTATGGGGGAAGCTATCATGTGCTAGATTTCCCCCTAGTGGAATCACATCTCGAATAATATCATTCCAACATGGGGGAAAGCTAGTGCATGCTAGCTTTCCATCCTGCAGAAGCACAAGTGCATCTCGAACAACATCATTCCACCATGGGGGAAAGCTAGCACGTGCTAGATTTCCCTCTTGCACAAGCACAAGTGCATCTCAAAAAACATCAATTTAACATGGAGGAAATCTTTCACATGCTAGTTTGGCCTCTTGCACAAGCATAAGCTCATCCTGAACAACATCATTCTACCATCAAGGAAATCTAGCGTGTGCTAGCTTTCCCTCTTCAACAAGCACAAGTAAATCTTGAAACAACATCACTCGACCATGGGAGAAAGCTAGTTTATGTTGGATTTCCCTCTTATAGAAGCACGAGAACATCTCAAACAACATCTCAAAGGTAGCGCGTGCTAGCTTTCCCTCTTGCACAAGCACTAGCACATATTGGAAATCATCCCACCATGGGGGTAAGCTTGCACATGCTAGTTTTCTCTCTTGCACAAGAACAAGCTCATCTCAAACAACATCATTCAATGTGGGGGAAAGATAGCATGTGCTAGCTTTACCCCTAGCGCAATAACATCTCGAATAACAACATTCCACCATGGGGGAAAGCTAGCACGTGCTAGATTGCCATCTTGCACAAGCAGAAGTGCATCTCGAACAACATCATTCCAACATGGGGGAAAGCTAGCGCTTGCTAGCTTTCCCTCTTGCACAAGAAAAAGTGCATCTTGAACAACATCATTTTAGCATGGAGGAAAGCTTGCACATGTTAGTCTTCCTTCTTGCACAAGCATAAGCTCATCTTGAACAACATCATTCCTTCGTCAAGGAAATCTAGCGTGTGCTATCTTTCCCTCTTGAACAAGCACAAGTGCATCTTGAAACAACATCATTCCACCATGGGGGAAAGCTAGTATATGTTGGATTTCCCTCTTGCAAAATCACAAGCACATCTCGAAAGACATGATTCCACCATGGCGGAAAGCTAGCGCATGCTAGCTTACCCTCTTGCATAAGCACTAGCGCATCTCAAAGATCATCCCACAATGGGTGTAAGCTAGCGCGTAATAGTTTTCTCTCTTGCACAAGCACAAGCTCATCTCAAACAACATCATTCAATGTGCTAGCTTTCTCCCTAGCACAATTACATCTCCAATAACATCATTCCAACATGGGGGACAGCTAGCGCATGCTAGCTTTCCATCTTGCAGAAGCACAAGTGCATGTCAAATAACATCATTCCACCATGGGGGAAAGCTAGCACGTGCTAGCTTTCCATCTTGCACAAGCACAAGCGCAATTACATCTTGAAACAACCACAAGTACATCCTGAAACAACATCATTCCACTATGGGGGAAAGCTATTTTAGCTTTGGATTTCCCTCTTGCAAAAGCACAAGCACATATCGAACAACATCAGTCCACCATGGGGGAAAGCTAGCGCATGCTAGCTTTCCCTCTTGCACAAGCACTAGCAGATCCCGAAAATCATCCGACCATGAGGGTAAGCTAGCGCATGCTAGTTTTCACTCTTGCACAAGCACAAGCTCATCTCAAACAACATCATTCAATTTGAAGGAAATATAGCATGTGCTAGCTTTCCCCCTAGCACAATCACATCTCAAATAACATCATTCCAACGTGGGGGAAAGCTAGCACCTGCTAGCTTTCAATATTACAGAAGCACAAGTGCATCTCAAACAACATCATTCCACCATGGGGGAAAGCTAGCGCATGATAGCTTTCCCTCTTGCACAAGTGCAAGTGCATCTCGAACAACATCAGTTTATCATGGAGGAAAGCTTGCACATGCTAGTCTTCCCTCTTCCACAAGCATAAGCTCATCCTGAACAACATCATTCCGCCATCAAGGAAATCTAGCGTGTGCTATCTTTCTCTCTTGAACAAGCACAAGTGCTTCTTGAAACAACATCATTCCACCATGGGAGAAAGCTAGTTTATGTTGGATTTCCCTCTTGCAAAAGCACAAGCACATCTTGAACAACATGATTCCACTGTGGGGGAAAGCTAGTGTAGGCTGGCTTTCCCTCTTGCACTAGTGCTTGTGCAAGAGNTTATGTTGGATTTCCCTCTTGCAAAAGCACAAGCACATCTTGAACAACATGATTCCACTGTGGGGGAAAGCTAGTGTAGGCTGGCTTTCCCTCTTGCACAAGCACTAGTGCATCTCGAAAATCATCCCACCATGGGAGTATGCTAGCGCGTGCTAGTTTTCCCTCTTCAACAAGCACAGGCTCATCTCAAACACCATCATTCAATGTGGGGGAAAGCTAGCATGTGCTAGTTTTCCCCCAGCACAATCACATATCTAATAACATCATTCCAACATGGGGAAAGCTAGCGTGTGCTAGCTTTCCATCTTGCATAAGAAAAAGTGCATCTCGAACAAAATCATTCCACCGTGGGGATAAGCTAGTGCATGCTATCTTTCCCTCTTTCACAAGCAGAAGCACATCTCGACCAACATCATTTTAGCATGGAGGAAAGCTTGCACATGGTATTCTTCCCTCTTGCACAAGCAGAAGCTCATGTTGAACAACATCATTCCATCGTCGAGGAAATATTGCATATGCTAGCTTTCCCTCTTGAACAGACACAAGTGCATCTTGAAACAACATCATTCCACCATGGGGGAAAGCTAGTTTATGTTGGATTTCCCTCTTATAAAAGCAGAAACACATCTCAGACAACATCATTCGACCATGGGGGAAAGCTGGTAGATGCTACCTTACCCTCTTGCACAAGCACTAGCACATCTCGAAAATCATCCGACCATGTGGGTAAGCTAGCGTATGCTAGTTTTCCCTCTAGCACAATCACAAGATCATCTCAAACAACATCATTCAATGTGCTAAATTTCCCCCGAGCACAATTACATCTCGAATAACATCATTCCAACATGGGGGATAGCTAGCGCATGCTAGCTTTCCATCTTGTAGAAGCATAAGTGCATCTCGAACAACACCATTCCACCATGGGGGAAAGCTAGCGTGTGCTAACTTTCTCTCTTGCAACAAGCACAAGCACATGTCGAACAATTCTTTTACCATGGAGGAAAGATTTCATATCCTAGTCTTCCCTCTTGCACAAGCATAAGCTCATCTTGAACAACATCATTCAATCGTCAAGGAAATCTAGCGTGTGCTAGCTTTCCTTCTTCAACAAGAACAATTGCATCTTGAAACAACATCATTCCACCATGGGGGAAAGCTAGTTTAGCTTTGTATTTCTCTCTTGTAAAAGGACAAGCACATCTTGAACAACATCATTCCACCATGGGGGAAAGCTATCATGCTAGCTTTCCCTCTTGCATAGGCATTAGAGTATCTCGAAAATCATCCGACCATGAGTGTAAGCTAGTGCATGCTAGTTTTCACTCTTACACAAGAACAAGCTGATCTCAAACAACATCATTCAATCTGGGGGAAATTTAGCATGTACTAGCTTTCCCCGTAGCACAATCACATCTCGAATAACATAATTCCAACATGGGGGAAAGCTAGCGCGTGCTAGCATTCAATATTATAGAAGCACAAGTGCATCTCGAACAACATCATTACACCATGGGGGAAAGCTAGCGCGAGATATCTTTCCCTCTTGCACAAGCGCAAGTGCATCTAGAGCAACATCATTTTATCATGGAGGAAAGCTTGCACATGCTAGTCTTCCCTCTTTCACAAGCATAAGCTCATCTTGAACAACATCATTCCGCTATCAAGGAAATCTAGCGTGTGCTAGCTTTCCCTCTTGAACAAGCACAAGTGCATCTTGAAACAACATCATTCCACCATGGGAGAAAGCTAGTTTATGTTGGATTTCCCTCTTGTAGAAGCACAAGCACATCTCGGACAACATGATTCCACCATGGGGGAAAGCTAGCGCATGTTGGCTTTCCCTCTTGCACAAGCACTAGCGCATCTCAAAAATCATCCCACCATGGGGGTAAGCTAGCACATGCTAGTTTTCCCTCTTCAACAAGCACAATCTCATCTCAAACAACATCATTCAGTGTGGGGGAAAGCTATCATTAGCTAGCTTTCCCCCACCACAATCACATCTCGAATAACATCATTCCAACATGGGGAAAGCTAGAACGTGCTAGCTTTCCATCTTGCACAAACACAGGTGCATCTCGAACAACATTATTCCACCATGAGGGAAAGCTAGCAAGTGCTAGCTTTGCATCTTGCACAAACATAGGTGCATCTCGAACAACATTATTCCACCATGGGGATAAGCTACCGCGTGTTATCTTTCCCTCTTGCACAAGCACAAGTGCATCTCAAACAACATCATTTTGGCATGGAGGAAAGCTTTCACATGCTAGTCTTCCCTCTTTCACAAGCATAAGCTCATCTTGAACAACATCATTCCATCGTCAAGGAAAGCTAGCATCTGCTAGTTTTTCCTCTTGAACAGGCACAAGTGCATCTTGAAACAACATCATTCCACCGTGGGGGAAAGCTAGTTTATGTTGGATTTCCCTCTTGAAAAAGAACAAACACATATCGGACAACATCATTCCACCGTGGGGGAAATCTAGTGGATGGTAGCTTTCCCTCTTGCACAAGCACTAGCGCATCTTGAAAATCATCCGACCAGTGGGTAAGCTAGCGCATGCTAGTTTTCCCTCTTGCACAAGCACAAGCTCATCTCAAACAACATCATTCATTGTGCGGGAAATCTAGCATGTGCTAACTTTCCCCCTAGCACAGTCACATCTCGAATAACATCATTCCAACACGGGGGAAAGCTAGCGCATGCTAGCTTTCAATCTTGCAGAAGCACAAGTGCATCTCGAAAATGCTAGCTTTTCATCTTGCACAAACACTAGCGCATCTCAAAAATCATCCCACCATGGGGGTAAGCTAGCGCGTGCTAGTTTTCCCTTTTGAAGAAGAACAAGCTCATCTCAAACAACATCATTCAATGTGGGGGAAAGCTAGCATGTTCTATTTCCCCCTAGTGCAATCACATATCAAATAACATCATTCTAACATGGGGGAAAGCTAGCATGTGCTAGCTTCCCATCTTGCAGAAGCACAAGTGCATCTCGAACAACATCATTCCACCATGGGGGAAAGCTAGCGCATGCTAGCTTTCCCTCTTGCACAAGCACAAGCGCATCTCGAACAACTTCAATTTAGTATGGAGCAAAGCTTTCACATGCTAGTTTTGCCTCTTGCACAAGCATATGCTCATCTTGAACAACATCATTCCACCATCAAGGAAATCTAGTGTGTGCTAGCTTTCCCTCTTCAACAAGCACAAGTGCATCTTGAAACAACATCATTCCACCATGGGAGAAAGCTAGTTTATGTTGGATTTCCCTCTTGCAAAATCACAAGCACATCTCAAACAACATGATTCCATCGTGGGGGAAAGGTAGCGTGTGCTAGGTTTCCCTCTTGCACAAGCACTAGTGTATCTCGAAAATCATCCCACCATGGGGGTAAGCTTCCACGTGCCAGTTTTCCCTCTTGCACAAGAACAAGCTCATCTCAAACAACATCATTCAATGTGGGGGAAAGCTAGCATGTGCTAGCTTTCCCCCTAGTGCACTCACATCTTGAATAATAGCATTCCACCATGGGGGAAAGCTAGCACGTGCTAGCTTTCCATCTTGCACAAGCAGAAGTGCATCTCGAACAACATCATTTTAACATGGGGGAAAGCTAGCGCGTGCTAGCTTTCCCTCTTGCACAAGTAGAGGTGCATCTCAAACAACATCATTTTAGCATGGAGAAAAGCTTGCACGTGTTTGTCTTCCCTCTTGCACAAGCATAAGCTCATCTTGAACAACATAATTCCTTTGTCAAGGAAATCTAGCATGTGCTAGCTTTCCCTCTTGAACAAGCACAAGTGCATATTGAAACAACATCATTCCACCATGGGGGAAAGCTAGTTTATGTTGGATTTCCCTCTTGCAAAATCACATGCACATCTCGAACAACATGATTCCACCATGGGTGAAAGCTAGCGTGTGCTAGCTTTCCCTCTTGCACAAGCACTAGCGCATCTCGAAAATCATCCCACCATGGGTGTAATCTTTCCCGTTCTAGTTTTCCCTCTTGCACAAGAACAAGATTATCTCAAACAACATCATTCAATGTGATATCTTTCCCCCTAGCACAATTGCATCTCGAATAACATCATTCCAACATGGGGGACAACTAGCGCGTGCTATCTTTCCATATTGCAGAAGCACAAGTGCATCTCGAGCAACATCATTCCACCATGGCGGAAAGCTAGCGCGTGCTAGCTTTCCCTCTTGTACAAGCACAAGCNTGGGTGAAAGCTAGCGTGTGCTAGCTTTCCCTCTTGCACAAGCACTAGCGCATCTCGAAAATCATCCCACCATGGGTGTAATCTTTCCCATTCTAGTTTTCCCTCTTGCACAAGAACAAGATTATCTCAAACAACATCATTCAATGTGATATCTTTCCCCCTAGCACAATTGCATCTCGAATAACATCATTCCAACATGGGGGACAACTAGCGCGTGCTAGCTTTCCATATTGCAGAAGCACAAGTGTATCTCGAGCAACATCATTCCACCATGGCGGAAAGCTAGTGCGTGCTAGCTTTCCCTCTTGTACAAGCACAAGCACATGTCGAACAATTATTTTAGCAAGGGGGAAAGCTTGCACATGCTAGTCTTCTCTCTTGCACAAGCATAAGCTCATCTTGAACAACATCATTCAACCGTCAAGGAAATCTAGCATGTGCTAGCTTTCCCTCTTGAACAAGCACAAGTGCATCTTGAAACAACATCATTCCATCGTGGGGGAAAGCTAGTTTATCATTGGATTTCCCTCTTGCAAAAGCACAAGCACATCTCAAAAATGCTAGCTTTTCCTCTTGCACAAGCACCAGCGCATCTTGAAAATCGTCCCACCATGGGGGTAAGCTAGCGCATGCTAGTTTTCCTTCTTGCACAAGGACAACCTCATCACAAACAACATCATTCAATGTGGGGGAAATCTAGCATGTGCTAGATTCCCCCCTAGCACAATCATATCTTGAATAACATCATTCCAACATGGGGGAAAGCTAGCGTGTACTAGATTTCCATCTTGCAAAAGCATAAGTGCATCTCGAACAACATCATTCCACCATGGCGGAAAGCTACCGCATGCTACCTTTCCCTCTTGCACAATCACAATCGCATCTCTTACAACATCAATTTAGCATTGAGGAAAGCTTGCACATGCTAGTTTTACCTCTTGCACAAGCAAAAGCTTATCTTAAACAACATCATTCCACCATCAAGGAAATCTAGCGTGTGCTAGCTTTCCCTCTTCAACAAGCACAAGTGCATCTTGAAACAACATCATTCCATGATGGGGGAAAGCTATTTTATGTTGGATTTCCCTCTTGCAAAATCACAAGCACATCTCGGACAACATGATTCCACTGTGGGGGAAAGGTAGCGTGTGCTAGATTTCCCTCTTGCACAAGCACTAGCGCATATCGAAAATCATCCCACCATGGGGGTAAGTTTTCATGTGCTAGTTTTCCCTCTTGCACAAGAACAAGCTCATCTCAAACAACATCATTCAATGTGGGGGAAAGATAGCATGTGTTAGCTTTCCCCCTAGTGCGATCACATCTCGAATAACAACATTCCACTATAGGGGAAGGCTAGCGCGTGCTAGCTTTCCATCTTGCACAAGTAGAAGCACATCTCGAACAACATCATTCCAACATGGGGGAAAGCTAGCGCATGCTATCTTTCCATCTTGCACAAGCAGAAGCGCATCTCGAACAACATCATTTTAGCATGGAGGAAAGCTTGCACATGTTAGTGTTCCCTCTTGCACATGCAGAAGCTCATCTTGAACAACATCATTCCTTCGTCAAGGAAATCTAGCATGTGCTAGATTTCCCACAACCACATCTCGAATAACATCACTCCAACATGGGGGAAAGCTAGCGTGTGCTAGCTTTCCATCTTGCAGAAGCACAAGTGCATCTCAAACAAGCACAGGAAAAAGTAGCTTCCAAAGTGTTGTTATCAACCCCTTTTTCTCTCTTATATGCCCCCCTCATAACAATAAACTTTGTAATGATTGGAAAGGGAGTTTTTGGACCAACAATTTTCTCTTCAAGTTTTCATGCTTTTTTTTTTAGCATGCTCTGCCTCTTCTCGATGTTAAATTTACTTTTGAAGATGACCATAGTCCGCTCCAATTCCTTATCTAATCTCTTCAATATATTTCACTGGTTTCATTCTCATGAACGCTAGATTTTACCCATATTATTGCTAAATTTCATCTTTGTTATCTCAAACAACAAATTGTGTAAAAATTTTCTCCTTAAGCTACATGCAATTTTTCCTATTTCCTTCTCTGAACAACCAAACTCTCTTGTCACTCATAATTCCAGTGCTCTTGTCCTCCAAAATTGAATTCAACTTCTTTTGATGATTTGGATAGTAGTATTTGTGTTGGCCTCTTCTTCCTTTCTTCCACTTGTCTGTCGTCTTCTATGCATTGTTCTCTATTTACCTTTTGTTTCTCATCCTCTAGAGAACTATTATTTTCTTGAAAGTTTCTCTTTAGGCTTCAAGGATAACTAGTATGCTAAGACAATTGACTGAATGGTCACATTATTAATCTCATCTTCAATGGCATATGTAAGATCATTCACATATCTAGCGATGGATTCTTCACTTCCCTCACTTTGTTTAAAACATATGTATAGTCTCTGGAATTATTTTGTGCATTCTTTCATTGCCATGTCCTTCTATCTCAGGTTTTGTAGCTTCCTAAAAATAATTAGGGAATGACAAACATGAAATAACTTAACCTTGAACTTGGAAACCATTTTGTCCCAAATTTGTACTTATCTTTTCCCTTCTTCTATCTATCTGGATATGAATTATCCTACCATGGGGATGCATGACCTTTCAACTTAGTACATGCAAACTTCACTCTTCTATGGTGTTCACTTTGTTCAAAATCAAAGGACCTCTCCATTTCCCCAATCCATGCTAATAAGTATTTTGGAATCAGACTTGATGAGAATGTAGGACTATGCATTATAGGTCTACATCCCATATTTGTGATAGACCTTATCACTTTCTCCTCCTAAGAATTGAATTTTGTAATTTCTTCTCTTGGGTCTTCCTATTACTCTACATTGCCACTCACATCATCAAACTTACTACAATTCGCTTTCTATGGGATTATTCCATGACTTCCATTTTGGGAGATATTGCTCTAAAAAACCGTATGATCTCATTATCAACCTCTTCTTCATGTCCTCTACCTATCTTAACTAGTAGTCTAGTACTCTTCCTCTCCTACATGACATGTTTCTATTGATATGCAATCTCCTTCCTTTTTTGCAGCTCTCCTTTATAGATTATTCTCACAATTCTACCCAATAATACTCCACCAACACTTTCTTCTCCCTCAACAACTCTACACAACAATATCCTCTTATTTGATTTGTCTCTTCTGATGTAGGTATCAACCTTCTCTAATACTGGATGGTGCAACTACTAGTTGCAAAGTCTAAGAGTGCACAACAATACAAATAAGTAAACACACAAACACATGCAATAGCAAATAATAGAACAACTTGTCTATTATGCTTAATATTTGAGAAGTACTTTTGGCAGTGTTGGACTCTTGTACATTGTACTATTACAAAATATGATGTTCAAGGAACTTTTCCAAAATTACATGTCAGGTAACAGGTTACAATGTTAATTTAGGCTTACAACAAGAGTCATGAATGGATTATTCTCTAAATTGATTTAATTGTTGAGTTGCTCACTACACAAGTTCTTCTTTCTTACTTAGCTTTGTCACCTTCATCTTCTTCACGAGGAAACTGTCTTTCTCTATGGTTGAATGGATGATAGATTCCCTCCTAATGAATACCTTATGACCACTATATAAATACCATATTCAACTCCTCAACCTCCATGATTGTCCTCATGCGATTTTCCTTGTGAGATCATTGCCACACTAACCACATGATTTGGCCACATGTGATCTTTTCATTGGTTGTGGGAATTTGGGTGATTCCCCCCTTGATATCCACTCATAATACTATGACTATTTAGTGAAAGATCAAACTACACATATATCCATGGCATTTTTGGTGTCCACCTCCCCAAACCCCTCCCTAAATTCATGCGGTGAGATATCCTCATTGATCGCAGTTGCTAATGGATGATTTTTGATTGCTTTGTAGTTTCTTACTCAATTCTCATTCTCATTCTCTTTTCCAACAAGAAATAACTTCTTAATTGAAAATATGGCGTTAAGGCTGTTCAAAACTTCCCTTAAAGCTGCCTCAGGTTGCTGCCCAGAACTGAGTTATTTGACCCATAGACCTATGGTCTTGATAGTGAATTCAGAGGCCATGAAACCAGATCAGATGTCAATGAATGGAGATGGGCCTCTCAAATATTTGAGTCAGGCCAGGCAAGATAGGATACACTAGACTGTTAGTGGCAAGTACTCTACTGATAACAATAATTCAGAAGATATATAAGGAAATTGGTCACAAGTCTTATAAATTGTATTTTGATACCACTCCCATTTACATATTTTCAGCTAGAACAAGTCATGAGACCAAATGGCATTCCTTTTGTGTCTATCTTAAAAACAATTTAAACAAATAGTCAAACTGATGTTGACATTCAAGACATAGTTTTCCATCGCTATAAAAAGTCACATTCTCATCTTAGTTTCCCCTATCTGTTCCATAGATGTGTAAGAACACAACATATAAATGCTTGTCTTGAAGTAAGAATAAGCATACACACTTTCTGCTAATGAAAAACAAGGATATATGATGGCACAAAAGTAGATTGAATATGACCATGGATTACTTCCTCAAACAATAGTAGAGAATGAAATATTTTAGTCGAATTGATTGTTGGAAACTATGATATAAAATATGGCCTAGTAAATGGTGTAGATGGTTTGTTTATGTTTTACACACTTCTTGAAATTGACATTGTTTGGAAATATTTTCAATATCCACTATCAATGCCAACAAATGGAATACTTGTATACTACTTAGATATCTTATGGTCGGAGACCTATATTAAGAGTGTTGTAAAAATAATCCTTACAGAAAAGAGGGAGTATCATATAAGAAAAATTATCGATATAGATAACATGTGCTAGAACTTTACATAGATCGCAAGGCCTAATAATGAATTGGTTGGCCTCCAATCCCATTGGAGTTAGGCATCATGGCCTCATTTACATAATATTTTCCCATGTAAAAATATAAAGGCATGGTAACTTATGAACAAACTAAATGAGCATAACTTTTTTTTTTCCTGACAAAGTAAAACTTGAAATGCATAGTTTGAAGGAAACAAAAAATTCAAAACGCTTTTTAATCTTAGATCGAATGGTAGAAAAAACCATATGCAGATATGTTCCTTGAACACACATAGCTTCCTATATTTTGACAACATAATTCATGATTTTGATACCATGCTAGCCACGGAAGAGAATAATGTCTGTGAAGCATTCATGAAGTTTGATTTTGATATCATGCTAGAAAATTTCATCTGTCTTCAAGCAATGAAAACAAGCAAAACATTTGATGACAACATATTCACATCAAGATTTGAATGTTTCCTTGTTATGTGCTTTCATGGTATTATGACATGTTACAAGAAAAATGTAGTTTTGCATATATCTAAAATATACACTAAAAGGAACATCAAAACTCTCACACTTGATCTTATATACAACAACATGCTAGTAAGAGTAGCAAATGTCTACCTAAGACAATTTTATCCCTAGGCTAACTTGTTTTCATTGTCAATATAGTGGAAATCACCTTGACATCATATGCTAGATTAGTGGTTGTAGGGGATCACTTGAATATTGATATGTTTCAAAAGGGAAGAACACAAACAAATTACTTTAGTACATGGATCTTAACAACTCATTTGTAGCAACAAATAGGGTATCGAACAACACAAATACATTGATAGATCATTTCTAACAAATATACGTATCCATAATACAAACTTTAATGTATTTGATGTCTACTGGAAATACCACCATGAAATATGTCTTAGCTTCCACTCTGATACATGAATATTTTTCATTAAAACCCTTTTACACCTTTGCCTATATTACATTATCTTTTCATGGAACTAGTAATGAACCACTTGATACAAATTACATATATCTTATTGTAGATTGGGCCTTCATTTTTTATTTTTTTTAAACAAATTAGTTATTTTTAGCCACAACATTCGATGTTTTGATATTCTTGTGAATTGGAAAAGGTTTCCCCATACTTGATCAATAGTTTCATAGTTTCATACTAAAAAATGGGGAATAATATGAGAATCTTCACAGTGAGTTTGGCCCATACTATGGAGAGGAGGAAGAAGTAAAAGAAGGTGAAGGAAATGTTGTTCAAAGTGATGGTGAAGATAATAACAAAAATGATTTAACATCCTTGTCGAAGCATGTGACAGGACTTGAGAGAGAGAAATGTTAGAGTTTTAGTACCTTGTATAGTGTCTAGTAGAGTGAAAYTAATGGCAGCAGCAAGCAGAGAATATTTGGGTGCATGAAGAGAAGGTACAGTGGCATGTACTCCAGCATAGATTTCATACAACAGCCTTAATGATAGTAGCAAAAATATGCTCATTCAACAGTTCATACAGTAAGGGTGTAGGGGAATTTATGGAGGAGAGACAGATAGAGGACATATATGCATGTTCTATCATCAGTTCAATCTAGTTTAGAATCTAGATGTTGTTCCATAGTTAGCAATTCAGTTCTATTTTTGAGTTTTTCTTTAGTCAATGGTTGCAATCATAGTTTAGTTAGGGCTCTTTGCATATGGGAAGGTTCCAAGAATAGATGGGGTAGAGATCCTAATAAGAGAGATATGCACACATGCATACTTGCACTCTCTTCTAGAGGGCACACTTTCCTATGAATATAACTTTCATGCAGATTGAGGGCGCTAATGCCATGGTGTTCACTAGAGTGGAGCAGTGTTGTCTTAGAACGATATTTGAAGACCAATCTGTTGTGTTCACCAGAACATTTAAGAATTCATAAATGGGCCTTGTTGATGTCTTTACTTGTGATGATCTATCTAACTATATCTTATGTATTACAAGAAGGGTGAGAGAATTTCTTGAAAGGCTAAGAATTGAATACATGTCATTTATTGGCAGCCTGTCGGATAGACATTTCACCTTCCCTGTGACATATTTTTAGCTAGCTAATACAGTACATAAGGAAGATCCTCAACAACAATAGATTGATTACTATTGTTTTCTTTCCTATGAAAACAAAGAGAAGAGAAATTTCTAGTGTTTGTAGACGAAGAAGGAGATATTTCATGGATTGGCTATAATTTTTACTACCTTGTGCAGCCTTGGATAGACTGATATTGTAGCATCTTGTGTCAGCATTTACATGTGCTTAAAGATACCTTTGATTTGCAATTACCTAGGTCCATTCTCATCCCAATAGTGATGGAGATTCCATCCTACAAGAACATGAATTTCATTGTTTACCTGTTTTGGATGTCAACCAAGCACAAAGGAAAAATCCATTGTGCTAATGATGTGCTAAGGTGGTTGCATTAGCTCTTTGATTTCACCTAGCACCCTCATATTGTAAATGCTAGAGTACGTAGGAAAAAGGAATAAGATCCTTTAATAATTAGTATAACATGAATAATGCAAGGAGATAATCTGAACATCTTGGTAGAGGAGATGTTTCATTTTTTACATGATTTGTTGAGACACTTTGCACAAAATGGAGCTCTGATGATCATGAGAACTGGATGCTCATTTTTGAAGGAATCGGGAAAAATGTATGGTGCACAAACAATTGTTGAATAAGACATTCCATATTTAAAGAAAGATCAGATTTTGGCATCAGATGAGGGTATTGACATAGATAGGGTAGTGTGTAAACAACCCATGGTCATCTTCGGTTCTACAACAAACCCTATTACTTCCCAAAAATAGGTACATGATGATGTATTTAGTTCAGATTCCATGGAAATGTCACATGAAAATAATGAGCAGGAAACCAATTTACAATCCCTCAATGATAAAAGTTTTGTTGTCATTATGAAAAACAAAATTTTTATATATCCTTACAATAGTCAAAGAGTAACTATAGCACTTGTCAAATGATGATATTTGTGTTGCCCCTTAAGATTAGTCAACCCTATAGATGAAAATGGAAACAGTGACCATGATCTCTCTAATTTCCTTGGGTTTGAGGTCAAGGTATTTGAATAGTCTCTTGAGGCCAAAGAAGCACATGTTTCTTCAATGGATGATGAGACCATTAACTCACAATTTAAGGAAATTAGCCATAGGTGAAATATCCCTGAGTATGGATCTATCTCTGGATGTTGTCTCTAGGGTCTATGCAACTGTCTTTGTTGCTGTAATTGTTGTGTGTTTGCAAGGTAGGGTTTCTTACTGATGTTTATGTATAATATGGAATCATATAAGCATGCACAATGCTCGGGCAATAGGGGCGCTAGCTTTATTTTATTTACTGAAGTAATGACAGAATAATGAAATGTGGAAATGACAACAACTCTTCAGTGGATCTTTACAGGTCAGATCGACAATGGAATACACACATCAATATATGCTAATAACTGAAATAAATAAACAAGGAACCTGATCCAGATGATATGCTCCCAATGTGGCAGATGTCTGCATGAATGTTGCGGGACTAAAAAAGACACAAAAATGCTGCAACAACTGCATGCACTGGCAAACTCGCCCTAGGAACCTGCAAGAAGATTATGAGATTTGTAAAGTCATTTTGAATTTGTTTATTCATAATTTTCAGATTACATGCAATGGTCAAACATTTATGGAAGTAGTTTTGACTTATATGAATAAAGCTAGAATTGTATGGATTGTAAATTTCATATAATCTTTGGAAATAAAATGAATGATCTTCATTATTCTTAAGCATAAAATGTTTTCAAAATGAAGTGTTGACTTGGATGTTGTGTGCAATGTCTGTGTATTTTTCATGTGGATATTCTTCTAAGATTACCAAAGTATATATGTGATATGATATACTTATTTTGATATAATTATACCAAATAGAGTGGAAGCAAGTAGGATATTTGTTGGTGTATAATGTGTTTGATCGGGGTTGTCACTGGACATTCTTCCCACTGTCCAAAAAGTAATTTTTGAATATAATAATAATTTATGAACTAACTTCTATTGTCTAGATATTTTAAGTTTTGAATCAGCTAGCTTCCTTTTCTTGTTGTTGGACAGAGGAAAGGACATCTAAATTTTCTTTGTGATGATTGGGAGGATAACGAAATCATAATGCTTAATATGAAAGATTGAAGATTCTCCTTACAGGTGTAGATTGAATATAGGAATTGTTTATTCATATGATAGAAAATGAAATCCTTTATAACATTGATTTAGAATATATGATTCCTTGAGTTCATTCAAGGAAAACGTAAAAGCACCTATGGTAAGAAGCACTTGAATTGTAAAATAATTTTAAGAGTACATTGAAGGAAAATGAGGAATATATATTATGTTATGTCCTAATTGACCTTGAATTGTAAGAATAAATAAGCAAGGAACCTGATATATGCTCCCAATGTGGCAGATGTCTGGATGATTGTTGTCGGACTACAAAAGACACAAAAACACTGCAACAATTGCATGCACTGGAAAACTCACCCAAGGAAGTCTGGTTCTCTTCTTTTCTTGACTGATCCGGATGATATGCTCCAAAGGTGGAAGACATCTGGATGACCGCTGCCCGATTACAAAAAGAACACACAAAAACACAACAACCGCTACATGCACTGGCAAACTTGCCTTGAGAGCTCTGGTGATTAGAAAGGCGTGAGATATATCTCTGAGAGGTCGCCCTAGTGTCTACCCAAATTGCCCTGCCTGAACAAGACAGAATCTTCCCTGCCGGACTCCACACAAACACCAAACGAATCTACTGCTAAGTGCGCCCGAACTAATGTTGTAGGAGGTCGCATTGATGGTTTTTGCCATCAAAATGGGCCAAAAAATATCTCAATGGAAGCTCCCTGCCTCCCACTGATCTCTGCCGGAAGGAGTCTGAGTATGGCAGAGAGTTTAGGAAGATGCAACCCACTCCAGTGATGAAAACCCTCAACGCTGCAACTCAACGATCTTTAAATAGTAAATTTCTACATTCAACCACTTTCCTTCTTTTATCATTTTGGATAAGTTTTTGAAATATTGTCAGCCTGCAGATATGTTCCTAATTTCATGGATTTATTTCCACAAATTAACATGTTTCTTGGCGTTATACATAAACACATACTGGCGTTACAAATTTTCCATTAAAATAATCTTTTATATGAGGGCCAATCAATGAAAGATAACCTTTATTCTTCATCAAATCACACTCCTCTTCTTTAATAATGATAAATTCAGCCTGTTTATAGTTATGATTGAGAACAATAAAGAACTAGGTTAAGTCACCTGATTTGTCTTCAAATTCAAGGACAATGAAATTTGAAAAAAGTTTGCTATTGCAAAAATAAATAAATAAATTCACCATTGGTTTCAATAAAGACAATTAAGCGAATTCCACTCTCACTTCATATATTCAAAAATACTCTGTGAGCACATCATATCTCTTAATGAGCATTAAGATATTAACATGTTTCTGATGGCGTCTCTGGCTTCCCAACAGTGTTGCTCATCTGGAAAACAATTACACACGAAATATGTTTGGCGGCAAGTTTCTTGGTACTGTTTTTCCTCAGAGTTTATTAAAATGAGATGAAATAGAAATATTTTACCCAAGAAAGTAGCAGGAAACATCGTACTTATAGGCAAATGGAACGGGGCAGAGTTTATACGTTTTTTACTTATTTTGTGGCAACCATTACTGAAATCTAGTGATGTAATGACTTAATAATGACGTAATTATTGGTGAAATTTTAATTTGAATTTTTTTAATGTATAAATTGATTTAGTTTTTTTTTTAATTAATTTTAGTAATTAAATATAATGAATTGATGTAACAACTTAATAATAATATAATTGATGGTAAAATTCTAATTTGGATTTTTTTTAATATATAAATTGATTTCGTTTTTTCTAAAATCTGTAATTTTAATAACTAAATCTAATGACTTAATTGTTGGTAAAATTTTAATTTGGATTTTTTAATGTATAAATTGATTTAGCTTCTTCAAAAATCTTTATTGGGTTATGTAATTTTAATAACTAAAATCTATTCTTCATTTTTTAGGCTCAATTATTAGAAAAAAAAGGCATAAAAATAGGCGTACATAGTAAGTCATGAATTGATGGTTTTAAGAATTTTGGGTATCACAAAATTACCTAATGAAATTTCTAATCTGGATTTTTTTTATTGTATAAATTGATTTAGTTTTTTTTTTTTTTTTAATTATGTAATTTTAATAACTAAAATCTGTAGTTTCACTATTTTTTTCTTTTAAATTGTAAAATTTATAAATGAGAATGTAAAAAAATAAAAAACATAAAACCTGTGGATCACCCAATGGCACCCTAATAAGTACCATCTTTGAGGTACAATTATTAGAAGAAAAAAGTCATAAAAAATAGGGGACTCACTTTCTATCTTTTGGCAGTTTTTGGGAGATTTTTTCCATTTTAAATCCAGTGAGACTAAAAGTTTCCCGGCCATTTTTTACATTTAAAATTAGGTGAGGAATGGTTGGATCTGCAGATTTGAGTGGTTAAGTTTGTATGATCCAAATGTCTTAGGAGTTTTTCAACAAGCTAAATCTATTTATGCATTCAAAAATGCAATTTAAATAATAGAAAGTAACAATTTTATCCAAATTTACATCACCAAATTCCTATAAAAAAAACCTAAAAGATATAACATTTATGTAACTAAATGTGAACCACATGTCTATGTGATCACGTGATTTTTTCGTTGGAACCTTTCCAACCACTCACTTCAAAGGTGGAATACGTCTGGATGACTGTTGCCTGATGACAAAAAGAACACACAAAAACGCAGCAACCACTACATGCACTGGCAAACTCGCCCTGGGAGCTTTGGTGATCAGAAAGGCGTGAGATTTGTCTCTGAGTGGTAACCCTAGTGTCTGCCCAAATCGCCCTGCCTGGACAAGACTGAATCTGCCCTACCAGACTCCACACAAACACCAGACGGATCTGCTGCTAAGTGCGCCAGAACTACTGTAGGAGGTCGCGTTGATGGTTTTTGCCGTCAAAATGGGCCAAAAACTATCTCAATGAAAGCGCCCTGCCTCCTACTAATATTTGCCGAAATGAGTCTGAGTATGGTGGAGAGGTTAGACATATGCGACCCACTCCAATGATGAAAACCCTTAACGCTGCAACTCAACGATCTCTAAATAGTAAATTTCTACATTCAACTACTTTCCTTCTTTTATCACTTTGGATAAGTTTTAGAAATACTATCAGCCTATAGATATGTTCCTAATTTCATGGAGTTATTTCCACAAATTAACATGTTTCTTGGTGTTATACAGAAACACATACTGGCGTTACAAATTTTCCATTAAAATAATCTTTTATATGAGGGCCAATCAATGAAAGATAACCTTTATTGTTCATCAAATCACACTCCTCTTCTTTAATAATGATAAATTCAGCCTCTTTACAGTTATGATTGAGAACAATAAAGAACTAGGTTAAGTCACCTGGTTTTTCTTCCAATTCAGGGACAATGAAATTTGAAAAAAGTTTACTATTGCAAAAATAAATAAAAAAATTCACCATTGGTTTCAATAAATACAATTAAGCGAATTCCACTCTCACTTCATATATTCAAACAAAAAACTACAAATATTTTTTGACTTCAAGTCTGGCCCAAAACTATGTCAAATTAAATATCAAGATTGTGTATATATATTATATATGCATACATATAATGGCTTTATTTTTATATATTTTAAGTTTAATTAAATAAACCATAACATTTATTTCTGAAACTTATTAAAAAACCCGCCTGAGCGATTATATTTTCCACTGCATGGAATACAATGAAATTTGAGTCTTTTGGAAAAAATTCCCATTTGTTGCAATTATGGAACTAGGTATGGGTATTGATTTCTGATGCTATGGTAGCTGCTAGTCTTCAATCATGTTGTATGAAAAAAAGAGAGAAGCTTAATATTTTTATTCAAATAGAGAGTGTGCCATGTTGAGTTGTATGCACTATCTCAATGTGAATGCTTTTCATGGCTAAGGAACTTATAAATGGTGAAAATTATTGTTGTGTATGCTAGGTTATAATATCCTTGCTTGTTGGCATGCGCACAGACACACGCATACACCTTAAAGGAAATTGAATGGGTTGTACACATGGGATTTCAAGTAAAAAGTAAACTATTTTAGATAAAGACTGAAATTTGACTTCAAACAAAAAACTACATATATTCAAACAAAAGACTACAAATATTTTTTGACTTCAAGTCTAGCCCAAAACTATGTCAAATTAAATATCAAGACTGTGTATATATATTATATATGCATACATATAATGGCTGGATACATATGCAACTCAAAAATGCATTGGATACATACGCCAACTCAACAATGCGCTGGATACATATACAAACTCTGGATGGATCTATGAGCCTACTCTTAAGTGCCATAGAAGATCAAGATGATCTCCTCGGTAGACTAGGCAGTGTCTTTTGACTTCGAACGCTGTCACAGTGAGTGGTTTCATCCAGAACACCACCAAACAATCCAATGAAGTTGCTTGAACTCCTCTCAGATCTGATTTTCCCAAGGACCCTGCTATCTCCAAACACTGTCTCAAAGAATGAAGGTGTGTCATACCCATATAACACTCTAAAGGGTGACATTCTGATCGACATATGATATGTCATGTTGTAACAATGTTCCCCCATGTGTATCCATCTAACCCAAGTGTGTTTCTACCCTCCCACATAGTTCCTGAGATGCCCCTCCACCCATTTGTTGAAAATCTTTGTTTGATCGTCTGTCTGGGGATGATAGCTGGTACTCGTGGCCAACTCTCTACCTGTCAATCGAAAGAGCTCCTACCAAAATGCACTGATGAAGCGCCCATCTCTGTCACTGACTATCTGTTTGGGTAGCCCATGCAACCTAAAGATCTCTCTAAAAAAGAGCTCAGCTACCTAAAATATCTTTATAATCCGAGGGAATGGCAAAGAAATGTGAAAACTTGGTCAATCTGTTGACCACTACGAAGATACAGTCTTTTCCTTGCACACGAGGAAGACGTGTAATGAAGTCCATAGATATGCTCTCCCACTTCTCCTCTGGAATGGGTAGGGGATGAAGTAATCCTACCGTGTGAGTCTGCTCAGACTTGTTCTGCTGACAAGGCATACACTCCCTCATATGTTTTAGGACATCATCCTTGAGACCCTTCCATGAGAATCTCTCTCTGACCCATTTATAGTTCTTGAAGTACCCTTGGTGTCCAACTATAAGGGAATCATGGCATATCCTCAGAACCTGTGTTTTTATTTTGGACTCAGGAACCAAATATATTCGATATTTATAAAAGATCACATCATCAAGAAATCTGTATCCGTCATCCACTACCTGTCCGTCCATGATCTTGCAGGCAAACTTGTTTTTGGAATACTCAACTAACAAGTGTGCCTTCCAATATGTACATATGTCCATTATAGAGCATCATGCTGGCCTCCTGGATAGGGCATCTTCCATGACATTCCTTTTACCTTTGACGTACTCTATATTGAAGTCGTACGCTTGGATCTTTGAGACCCACTTTTGTTTCCTCTCACTGAGGTCCTTCTGATCCAGGAAATACTTAAGACTGTTGTGCAGCACATGAAGTCCAAAACAATGAATGGTGCCTCTCAATAAGCAACCTACCAACAACCACATAATTATTTCTTATCCGTCCTCCGGCTCGTATTTTTACCCAGTGCTCCCTTGTCTGATCATTTTCGTTACGGTTGTTCGTGCATTTCATTACGGCTCATCGTGCATTTTGTTACGGCTGTTAGTGCATTTCGTTACACTTCTTCATGCATTTGGGCTCCCATCTTGCCAACTGGCCTTGAATTGAATTTGGGTGCCCCTCTTCCCAACTCATATTGCCTTGCCCTTGGTCCCCCAACCTTGGCCAGGCTCTTGGAGCGTTTCGTTATGGCTCTTCGTGCTTTTGGGTGCCCATGTTGCGAACTCTCCTTGCATTGTGTTTGGGCACCCATCTTGCGAACTCCCCTTGCGTTGCGTTTAGGCACCCAACCTTGGAGAAAACATATTAAAAAATCTACCTTCAAGCCAAAATTGGTTCTTATCCATCCTTCGGCTCGGCTCTTCGCCTAGTGCTCCCTTTGTGTGGTCATTTTCGTTACAGCTCTTCATGCATTTTGGTACAGCTCTTCGTGTGTTTTGTTACGACCGTTCATGCGTTCCGTTACGGCTCTTCATGTGTTTGGCCACCCATCTTGCCAACTGGCCTCGCATTGCATTTGGGTGCCCCTCTTGCCAACTCGCCTTGCCTTGCCCTTGGTCACCCACCCTTGGCCACTCTCCTCATGTGTTTTTTTACAGCTGTTCGTGTGTTTGGGTGCCCATGTTGCAAAGTCGCCTTGCATTGCATTTGCGCGCCCATCTTGCGAACTCGGCTTGTGTTGTGTTCGGGTACCCAACCTTGGTGAGGTCATATTAAAAAATCTACCTCCAAGCCATAATTGGTTCTTATTTGTCCTCTGGCTCATCTTTTTTCCTAGTGCTCCCTTTGTGTGGTCATTTTCATTATGGCTGTTCGTGCGTTTCGTTATGGCCATTCGTGTTTTCTGTTACGACTTTTCATGCGTTTGGGCGCCCATCTTGCAAACTGGCCTTGCATTGCATTAGGTGTCCCTCTTGCCATCTCGCCTTGCCTTGCGTTGCGTTTGGGCGCCCATCTTGCAAACTTGCCTTGCGTTGCGTTCGGGTACCCAACCTTGGTGAGGCCGTATTAAAAACTCTACCTCCAAGCCAAAATTGGTTCTTATCCATCCTCCGGCTCATCTTTTTGCCTAGTGCTCCCTTTGTGTAGGCATTTTCATTATGCCTCTTCGTGTGTTTCGTTACGGCCATTCGTGTGTTCCGTTACGGCTCTTCATGCGTTTGGTCACCCATCTCGCCAACCAGCCTTGCATTGCATTTGGGTGCCCCTCTTGCCAACTCGCCTTGCCTTGCCCTTGGTCACCCAACCTTGGCCAGGCTCATGCGTTTCGTTACGGCTCTTTGTGCATTTGGGTGCCCATGTTGCGAAGTCACCTTGCGTTGCATTTGGGTGCCCATGTTGAGAAGTCTCCTTGCGTTGCATTGGGACACCCATCTTTYGAACTCTCCTTGCATTGCGTTTGGGCCCCCAACCTTGGTGAGGCCGTATTAAAAAATCTACCTCCAAGCAAAAATTGGTTCTTATCCGTCATCCGGCTCACCTTTTTGCCTAGTGCTCCTTTGTGTGGTCATTTTCATTAMGGCTCTTCATGCATTTCATTACGGACATTCATGCGTTTCATTACGGCTCTTCGTGCATTCGGGCGCCCATCTTGCCAACTGGCCTTGCATTGTKTTTGGGTGCCCCTCTTGCCAACTCGCCTTGCCTTGCCCTTGGTCAGCCTCCTCGTGCTTTTTGTTACTAATTTTCATGTGTTTGGGTGCCCATCTTGCAAACTTGCCTTGCCTTGCATTCGGGCACCCAACCTTGGTGAGGCTGTATTAAAAAATCTACCTCCAAGCCAAAATTGGTTCTTATCTATCATCCAGCTCATATTTTTTCCTATTGCTCCCTTTTGTGGTCATTTTCATTGCGGCTCTTCGTGCGTTTCGTTAAGATCATTCGTGCATTTCGTTACGGATATTCGTGTGTTTGGGAGCCCATCTTGCCAATTGGCCTTGCATTGCATCTGGGTGCCCCTTTTTCCAACTCAACTGGCCTTGCCCTTGGTCGCCCAACCTTGGCTAGGCTCCTCGTGTGTTTCATTATGGCTCTTTGTGCGTTTGGGCACCCATGTTGCAAACTCACTTTGCATTGCGTTTGGGTTCCCATCTTGCGAACTCACCTTGGATTGCGTTCGGGCACCCAACCTTGGTGAGGCCATATTAAAAAATCTACCTCCAAGCAAAAATTGGTTCTTATCCATCCTCCAGCTCATTTTTTCGCCCAGTGCTCCCTTGTGTGGTCGTTTTCATTATGGTTGTTCGTGCATTTCATTACGTCCGTTCGTGCATTTTGTTATGACTCTTCGTGCACTTGGGCACCCATCTTGCTACCTAGCCTTGCATTGCATTTGGGTTCCCCTCTTGCCAACTCGCCTTGCCTTGCCCTTGGTCGCCCAAAAAATTCTCTGTCGTAAATTCCAAAAAATTCGAAGTGAGTGGTTGGAAAGGTTCCAATGAAAAAATCGCATGATCACATAGACATGTGGTTCACATTTAGTTACATAAATGTTATATCTTTTAGGTTTTTTTGATTCGAATTTGGTGATGTAAATTTGGATAAAATTGTTATTTTCTGTTATTTAAATTGCATTTGTGAATGCATAAATAGATTTATATTGTTGAAAAACTCCTAAGACATTTGGCTCATACAAACTTAACCACTCAAATCTGCAGGTCCAACCATTCCTCACCTAATTTTAAATGGAAAAAATGGCCGAGAAACTTTTAGTCTCACTGGATTTGAAATGGAAAAAATCTCCCAAAAACTGCCAAAAGATAGAAAGTGAGTCCCCTATTTTTTTATGACTTTTTTTCTTCTAATAATTATACCTCAAAGATGCTACTTATTAGGGTGCCATTGGGTGATCCAAAGGTTTTATGTTTTTTATTTTTTTACATTTTCATTTATCAATTTTACAATTTAAAAGAAAAAAATAGTGAAATTACAGATTTTAGTTATTAAAATTACATAATTTAAAAAAAAAACTAAATCAATTTATACAATAAAAAAAATCCAGATTAGAAATTTCATTAGGTAATTTTTTGATACCCAAAATTCTGAAAATCATCAATTCATGACTTACTATGTACGCCTATTTTTATGACTTTTTTTTCTAATAATTGCACCTGAAAAATGAAGAATAGATTTTAGTTATTAAAATTACATAATCCAATAAAGATTTTTGAAGAAGCTAAATCAATTTATACATTAAAAAATCCAAATTAAAATTTTACCAACAATTAAGTCATTAGATTTAGTTATTAAAATTACAGATTTTAGAAAAAACTAAATCAATTTATATATTAAAAAAAACCCAAATTAGAGTTTTACCATCAATTGTATTATTATTAAGTCGTTACATCAAATTCATTATATTTAATTACTAAAATTAATTTAAAAAAAAACTAAATCAATTTATACATTAAAAAAATTCAAATTAAAATTTCACCAATAATTAAGTCATTATTAAGTCATTACATCAAAGTCATTACATCACTAGATTCCAGTAATGATTTCCACAAAATAAGTAAAAAACGTATAAACTCTGCCCCGTTCCATTTGCCTATAAGTACGATGTTTCCTGCTACTTTCTTGGGTAAAATATTTCTATTTCATCCCGTTTTAATAAACTCTGAGGAAAAACAATACCAAGAAACTTGCCGCCAAACATATTTCGCGTGTAATTGTTTTCCAGATGAGCAACACTGCTGGGAAGCCAGAGATGCCGTAAGAAACATGTTAATCTCTTAAAGCTCGTTAAGAGATATGATGTGCTCACAGAGGATTTTTGAATATATGAAGTGAGAGTGGAATTCTCTTAATTGTCTTTATTGAAACCAATGGTGAATTTATTTATTTTATTTTGCAATAGCAAACTTTTTTCAAATTTCATTGTCCCTGAATTTGAAGACAAACCAGGTGACTTAACCTAGTTCTTTATTGTTCTCAATCATAATTGTAAATAGGTTGAATTTATCATTATTAAAGAAGAGGAGTGTGATTTGATGAAGAATAAAGGTTATCTTTCATTGATTGACCCTCATATAAAAGGTTATTTTAATGGAAAATTTGTAATGCGAGTATGTGTTTTTGTATAACGCCAAGAAACATGTTAATTTGTGGAAATAACCCCATGAAATTAGGAACATATATGTAGGCTGACAAAATTTCTAAAACTTATCCAAAATGACAAACGAAGGAAAGTAGTTGAATGTAGAAATTTACTATTTAGAGATCGTTGAGTTGCAGCGTTGAGGGTTTTCATCACTGGAGTGGGTCGCATCTGCCTAACCTCTCCGCCATACTCAGACTCCTTCCATAAGAGATCAGTGGGAGGTAGGGCACTTCCATTGAGATATTTTTTGGACCATTTTGACGGCAAAAACCATCAACGTGACCTCCTACAGCAGCAGTTCGGGTGCACTTAGCTACAGATACATCTAGTGTTTGTGTGGAGTCCGCCAGGGTAGATTCAGTCTTGTTCAGACAGGGAGATTTGGGTAGACACTAGGGTGACCTCTTACAGACAGATCTCACACCTTTCTGATCACCAGAGCTCCCAGGGCGAGTTTACCAGTGCATGTAGCGGTTGCTGCGTTTTTTTGTGTTCTTTCTATAATCGGGCAGCGGTCATCCAGACGTCTTCCACCTTTGGAGCATATCATCCAGATCAGTCAATAAAAGAAGAGAAACAGAGTTCCCAGGGTGAGTTTTTCATTGCATGCAGTTGTTGCAGTGTTTTTGTGTCTTTTGTAGTACGACAATAGTCATCCAGACATCTTCCACATTGGGAGCATATATCAGGTTTCTTGCTTATTTATTCTTACAATTCAAGGTCAATTAGGACATACCATAATATATCTTCCTCATTTTCCTTCAATGTACTCTTAAAATTATATTACAATTCAAATGCTTCTTACCACGGGTGCTTTTACGTTTTCCTTGAATGAACTTAAGGAATCATATATTCTAAATCAATGTTATAAAGGATTTCATTTTCTATCATATGAATAAACAATTCCTATATTCAATCTACACCTGTAAGGAGAATCTTAAATCTTTCATATTAAGCATTATGATTTCGTTATCCTCCCAATCATCACAAAGAAAACTTAGATGTCCTTTCCTCTGTCCAACAACAAGCAAAGGAAGCTAGCTGATTCAAAACTGAAAATATCTAGACAATAGAAGTCAGTTCATAAATTATTATTATATTCAAAAATTACTTTTTGCACAGTGGGAAGAATGTTCAGTGACAACCCCAATCAAACACATTATACACCAACAAATATCCTACTTGCTTCCACTCTATTTGGTATAATTAATTCAAAATAAGTATATCATATCACATATATACTCAGGTAATCTTAGAAGAATATCCACATGAAAAATACACAGACATTGCACGCAACATCCAAGTCAACACTTCATTTTGAAAACATTTTATGCTTAAGAATAATGAAAATCATTAATTTTATTTCCAAAGATTATATGAAATTTACAATCCATACAATTCTAGCTTTATTTATTCATATAAGTCAAAACTACTTCCATAAATGTTTGACCATTGCATGTAATCTGAAAATTATAAATAAATAAATTCAAAATGACTTTACAAATCTCATAATCTTCTTGCAAGTCTAATAAATATCAAAATGCTTTTGCAATTAATCCTAACTAAAAAGGGGCAAGTCTTTTCCTGAAGCCTGGATGAAATCCATCTATACCATTTAATAATTTAGTTGGTCCTAACTTGACCAAACATAATGGCCTATTCTGATTTTAAGAGAGGATTTCCACATTACCTTCATAAGAAAAATTATGACCAACGATTCCATGGGAAAAATTATCAATGCTAATATAAACTTGTCTAAAAACATATGTTTGATCAATTCTTCTCGGTTATAGACCTCTCAATTACATCTATGCTTCTAGTCAACCCTTAATCATGATTTGAAGGGTTTGACTGGAGGTTAAAACAAAATTTGTTGAGAAGCCATCCTATACCAATGCAGTGTCAATATCCTATCAGTGTGACTTGTTGGTGGGAAGGCAGAGCCAGTGGGAACAAGCTCCATTTGAGAGTTTGAGGCTATGTAATGGAGAATAGAAATATGGGATATTTGTAGTAAACTTGCACTAATTCATTATTGGACAATGGTCGAATTGGAAATAGGCTAAGTTTATCATTATTAAAAAGGAGTGTGATTTGATGAAGAATAAAGGTTATCTTTCATTGATTGGCCCTCATATAAAAGATTATTTTAATGGAAAATTTGTAATGCCAGTATGTGTTTCTGTATAACACCAAGAAACATGTTAATTTGTGGAAATAACTCCATGAAATCAGGAACATATCTGTAGGCTGACAACATTTCTAAAACTTATCCAAAATGATAAAAGAAGGAAAGTAGTTGAATGTAGAAATTTACTATTTAGAGATCGTTGAGTTGCAGCGTTGAGGGTTTTCATCATTGGAGTGGGTCGCATCTGCCTAACCTCTCCGCCATACTTAGAATCCTTCCAGCATAGATCAGTAGGAGAAAAGGTGCTTCCATTGAGATAGTTTTTGACCTCCTACAGCAGCAGTTCGGGCGTACTTAGCAGCAGATCCCTCTGGTGTTTGTGTGGAGTCTGGAAGGGAAGATTGAGTCTTGCTCAAGCAGGGTGATTTGGGCAGACACTGGGGTGACCTCTCAGAGACAGATCTCACGCCTTTCTAATCACCAGAGCTCCCAAGGCGAGTTTTCCAGTGCATGTAGTGGTTGCTACGTTTTTGTGTGTTCTTTTTGTAATCGGGCAGCGGTCATCCAGACGTCTTCCACCTTTGAAGCATATCATTCGGATCAGTCAATAAAATAAGAGAACCAGAGTTCCCAGGGTGAATTTTCCAGTGCATGTAGTTGTTGCAGCATTTTTGTGTCTTTTGTAGTCCGACAACAATCATCCAGACATCTGCCACATTGGGAGCATATCATCAGGATCAGGTTCCTTGCTTATTTATTCCAATTATTAGAATATATTTATGTGTGTATTCCAGTGCCGATCTGACCTGTAAAGATCCATTGAAGAGTTGTTTTCATTTCCGAATTTCATTATTTTGTCATTACTTCAGTTAATGAAATAAAGCTAAGGCCCCTATTGCCTGAGCATTGTGCATGCTTATATGATTCCATATTATACATAAACATCAGTCATAAACCCTACCTTGCAAACACACCACAATTATAGAAACAAAGACAATTTCACAGACCCTAGAGACAACATCCAGAGATAGATCCATACTCAGGGATATTTCAGATACATCTTTCATTGATCAGGAGGTGAGCGAAAGGTTTGTTTTTTACACTCAGAAATTTTGTTTGTATTAAGATCTCTTTATATCTTTTCTCATATGTGTTGATCTAGTAAACAAGAATTTAAAATCATTTTGTTTTTCAATTTTTTCCCTAATTCTAACAAACTCAAAACTAGCAACTTCTGGATATGCGTACTTAACCAAAATTCCATGATGAATATTATGTCATTAAAAGTATGCATACTTAACCAAAATTCCATGATGAATATTATGTCATTAAAAGAGTAATTGTTACCCCTTCAAAATTACACTGACATTTTCAAACATTTAGCTAGTTTTGCAGATCTGAAGGTTGAATTTGGTTGAAGGATAGCTTACTTTCCATAACTTCTTAAAGTTATCCATGCATACTAATTCCAAGGAACAATTCTTGGGGACTATTTTGTCTTAATTTAGTTGCCACAGTCCTCAATGATTCCACATATGTAGTTCCATATTGGTTTGGTTAAGCCAACTTGAGTTCAACTTTGTGGGGCATTTTCTGTTGAAGTGTTATTTTAGTAGTAAAACATGAACTGGTATTGATCAGCAGATCTGGTCATTATATTTAATTGAAATATTTTAGATGGTGTTATTTAGTAAGGTTCCAGTTATATATTCTCCCCATTAAACTGCTTAAGTTGCTTTTAAGCTTGCATGCTATCTGGATAACTTTTGTTGTGATTTCATTAAGGTTTTCTATCTTCTAAGTTATGAAGTTCATATTACAAAACACACAAATATAATGAGGCATCAACTTTTGTGGTGTAGGAAATATTAGATACTAGGTTCAACAAAAACGTGATAAGTAAAAAGTGAAATCTACGAAGGAAATACTTTACAACTTAATCCTTTTTGTAAATTTCTTTGGTTTGTGGAAAGTCGGAGAAGTTCTTTATTTTTCCTTCCTTGTAGTATATATAGCCATATTTTTCCTTCCTTGGTTATTGCACTACAGAGAAGAGAAGATAATTCTAGTAATGTCCAACAAATGACCAAGAAATAGGTCAATAGGACCAGAGAGTACAACCAGTCGTCAATAGACTATGGGAGTGTGGTAAAGACAGAGAAAATGTACCAATCACATTGAAGGGCTTCATAGGATCTTTAATTTAATATGTTTGTTTTCTAATGCTTTTCTATGGTTGCTTAAATTATTGGACCTTTTCTTTGTTCAGTTGACATTCCTTTGGACTCTGAACTGATTTATCAATCCTCTTCCAAGATTTTCAGAACTTTCAAAAGTCCCTTGAGGTACATCTTTAGGAGATGGCTTTTGCATTTTTCTCTCTCTATTTCTAATAGCACCATTGCCACCTTGTATTATACTTTCTGTATTCCCATCAGCTTCAGTAATTTTATGCACCAGCTCTTGAGCATCTTTGTCCTTAGTTCCTTGAGTACATTCAATCACTTCTTCCTGCCCTTCTTCCCACCTTCCAGACTGAAACTTCTCTTTTTCCCAGGCCATGGCCTCTTTCATTGCTATGTCTGAATCATCTGGCATCAGATTATCATTTGCATAATTATCATTTTCATCATGGAAAGTAAAATTCTCTTTTCTTTCAGAGACAATTTCAATTACATATGATTCAAGAACATCAGAGCCTTCTCCATCATCTAGTAAGATTTCTCCCAAAGTTTCCAATCTTGACCTTTGAGGTTTTTCTTGGGTCCCATTACCACCTTCTGTGGTTGCAGAAACATACGAGGACTCCTGAGAAGAATTAGAATACAAGCCTCTTTTCTGATTGACATAAGAATTGTTTAGTTCTAGCATCCAATCTTTCCAAGTTTTCATTTTCTACAATGCAGAGGGAGACTGCGAAGGAGTGGGAGAGGGAAGATGTTGAGTCATAAGGTGCATCTACTCCCTAGGTGCTAAAGGCATTGCAATGTTCTCCAACATCATACCCACATTTTGTCTTGATTTTTCTCATGGTGTTTAGAAGAACATGGTATTTTTTCTCATATATACCTGATGTATCTAGGTTTGTGAGTGTTGTTCAAATCTTAACTTCACTGACAGGCTCTTCTGTTTTCTGGGAAGATTGCAAGAAGCTGAAATGCATTTGCTGAGGGAAGCCACCAAAAACATCATCCATTTTCAGCTTACTTGTCCCATTGTTGAATGCCTGAGGTTTGTTGAAATGGGAATAAGCTACACCGGGTGGATCTGTAAAGTTAGTTTGGGAAGGGGAGAAACAAGTGCTAGATATAATAGAAACATCATTTGAATCTCGAGATGGATAACCCACTCCCTATCTACAAGGGAGGCCAAATATGAGAGACCTGTCCTGCTTTGGAGAGAGAGCAATTGGTCTGTCCAATGATACAATCATTATATCTATTCGAAACATTTTCTATTGCATATCTCCACGGAAGACAAAATTATTTGATCTATGCTTCACGCATATATAGATGGCAAGTTATCATTACTTATAGACTAAAAATAAATATGGGAAAAACACAACTTTTGTCCAAACAAGATTGTCTGATGAACATTGATAATCACATTGGATGGATTCTCAAAGCTGCTTATGAACCTAATATCAGTAAAAATAGGCTGAATTACTTATATAATAAACCATGTCTAATATTGTTTTCAACATGAACAACTGTGTTGATGCACATTTTATTACAAACATATATGGTCACCAATGTGTGAAACTGCGTAGATCGTTCCTTTTTTTTCAATAGTGGTTTTTTCCAAATAAGAAAAATAATCCTATTAGGTATAAGAAGCACACCCTTAACAACTATTGCTTTGAAGTTGAAGATGAACTGGACATTTCAGATGAATACCACATATCAAAATATAATGCAAGTCAGAATTCCCAAAAAGACAAATATTAACTATGCCTAATATAATCAATAATAGGTACACATTGTTTTATTAGTATATAATTTTATTTTATTCATTGAGATAAAGAAAAMAATGCCTAATTTTTTTATAAAACAAATTCATCCTTTGATTGTATATCAAAGTAATTGTTTGAAAAAGATATTATATTAATATCCAGAAATACCTAAAAACTATCCTTAAAATTGTTGAGTACATCCTGATAAACAGTAGCAAGGAGTGCATAAAGCTTCTCTAATCAAGGCCTATCACTACACTATCATAATACAAATAAGCCAAAAACCTTAAACTTTAACATCAAAATGCTATTTTTAAAAATTAAGAGGAAAGGTATTTGGCCCAATTTTTTGTTGATAATGTAGTTTAAGACACCCAAATTATCTTTCTAAAACAAATTTTGTGTGGGTCGCTGAAAAATCCAATCGATTTATTAGCCAAAAACACGATTTAAGGCTCCACCATCTGGATGACACAAGGGATTAGATCTGCTTATTTACAAAGTCATGAATGAACAAACAATCTAGGAGAAATTAATGGTTAATATAAGGCGAACATAGTTAATGGTTATTTATGGTTCCAGTTTGCTTTGGGCCTTAAACTTTGGACCCTGTGCATAGAACTATTTAACAGCAGTAGGTTGATTTCATACAATGCAGATAGTTGAGGATCTAATTCAGAAGGGGCTTTCATTGTACCCTTGATTTTGCCTCGTCTTGGCAACCTAACCCCCACACATTTTTTTTTGTAATATGCTTTGTACATTATTGCATCATTAATAAAAATTTAGAAGCATAGTTCAGAAATAAAGAGTATAATCATTTTACAACAAAATACAGGTATCTAATAGGAGAGCAGGAACTTGAGCTTTGAAGTGAATGCAAACAAAGACTGGTCCTCTGACATCTAAGACAATAGAGGCCGATGTGGGCTCGGCTTCTTGGAGATTGGCTGTGAAGATGATGATGACTTTGATGATCGCGATCTTGAAGGCCTTGAGATTGAACTTTTGTTTGTTGATTCTTCACAAAAACTACTAGAAACTCCATCAACACCTCTAAAAATATCACCATAGAAATAATCACCAGAGCCTCTGGGCCTAGTAACTGCGGCATGGAGATTGGAAGCCTAGTGAACATCCAATGCTTGGTGAGATGAGGATGGCGTTACTTGTTTATCATGTGTTAAGAAGTAGTAGATATGCACTTGTTGTTCGATATGCACTTGTGCTTATGCAAGAGGGAAAACTATCATGCGCTAGCTTTCCTTAACGGTGGACTGATGTTGTTTGATATTTGATTGTGCTTGTGCAAGAGGGAAGTTTAACATGTGACAACATTCCTCCATGCTAGAATGATGTTGTTGGAGACGTGTTTGTGTTTGTGAAAGAGGGAAAACTAGCACAAGGTAGCTTTTCCCCACAATGGAATGATGTTATTCGAGATGCACTTGTGCTTATGCAAGAGGGAAAGCTAACACACGCTAGCTTTCCTTAACGGTGGAATGATGTTTTTTGAGATGTGCTTGTGCTTGTGCAAGAGGGAAGTATCACATGTTCAATCTTTACTCCATGCTAGAATGATGTTGTTCAAGATGTGCTTGTGTTTGTGAAAGAGGGAAAGCTAACACACGCTAGATTTTCCCCACAATGGAATGATGTTATTCAAGATGTGCTTGTGCCTCTGGAAGAATGAAAGCTAGCATGCCCTAGCTTTACCCCATGGAGGAATGATGTTGTTCGAGATGCGCTTGTGCTTGTGCAGGAGAGAAAGCTAGCACACGCTAGCTTTCCTCCACAGTGGAATAATCTTGTTTGAGATGTGTATATGCTTGTGTAAGAGGGAAAGCTAGCATGCGCTAGCTATCCCCCATGGTAGGATGATGTTCGAGATGTGCTTGTGCTTGTGCAAGAGGGAAAGCTAACATGCGCTAGCTTTCACCAACACTGGAATGATGTTGTTCGAGATGCACTTGTGCTTTTGTAAGAGGGAAAGCTAGCACGCGCTAGATTTCCCCCATGGTAGAATGATGTTGTTTGAGTTGAATTTGTGCTTATGCAAGAGGGAAAGCTAACACGTGCTAGCTTTCCTTAACGGTGGAATGATGTTTTTTGAGATATGCTTGTGCTTGTGCAAAAGGGAAGTTTAGCATGTGCAAGCTTTCCTCCATGCTAGAATGATGTTGTTCGAGATGTGCTTGTGTTTGTGAAAGAGAGAAAGCTAACACATGCTAGATTTTCTCCACAATGGAATGATGTTATTCAAGAAGTGCTTGCGCTTTTGCGAGACTGAAAGTTAGCATGCGCTAGTTTTACCCCACAGAGGAATGATGTTGCTCAAGATGCACTTGTGCTTGTGCAGGAGAGAAAGCTAGCACATGTTAGCTTTCCCCCATAGTGGAATGATCTTGTTTGAGATGCACATGTGCTTATGCAAGAGGGAAAGCTAACACGTGCTAGCTTTCCTTAACGGTGGAATGATGTTGTTTGAGATGTGTTTGTGCTTGTGCAAGAGGGAAGTATCGCATGTTCAAGTTTTACTCCATGCTAGAATGATGTTGTTTGAGATGTTCTTGTGTTTGTTAAAGAGGGAAAGCTAACACACGCTAGATTTTCCCCACAATGGAATGATTTTATTCAAGATGTGTTTGTTCCTCTACAAGACTGAAAGTTAGCATGCACTAGTTTTACCCCATGAAGGAATGATGTTGTTCAAGATGCACTTGTGTTTGTGCAATAGAGAAAGCTAGCACACGCTAGCTTTCCCCCACAGTGGAATGACCTTGTTCGAGATGTGTATATACTTGTGTAAGAGGGAAAGATAGCACGTGCTAGCTTTCCCCCATGGTAGGATGATGTTCGAGATGCGCTTGTGCTTGTGCAAGAGGGAAAGATAGCATGCACTAGCTTTCCCCAACACTGGAATGATGTTGTTCAAAATGCGCTTGTGCTTGTGTAAGAGGGAAAGATAGCACGTGCTAGCTTTCCCCCATTGTGGAATGATGTCGTTCAATATGCACTTGTGCTTATGCAAGAGGGAAAACTAACACACACTAGCTTTCCTTAATGGTGGACTGATGTTGTTTGAGATTTGATTGTGCTTGTGCAAGAGGGAATTTAGCATGTGCAAGTGTTCCTCCATGATAGAATGATGTTGTTGGAGATGTGCTTGTGTTTGTGAAAAAGGGAAAGCTAGCATAGGGTATCTTTTCCCCACAATGGAAGGATATTATTCAAGATGCAATTGTGATTATTCAAGAGGGAAATCTAACACGTGCTAGCTTTCCTTAACGGTGGAATGATGTTGTTTGAGATGTGTTTGTGCTTGTGCAAAAGGGAAGTATCACATGTTCAACCTTTACTCCATGATAGAATGATGTTGTTTGAGATGTGCTTGTGTTTGTGAAAGAGGGAAAGCTAACACATGCTAGCTTTTCCCCATAATGGAATGATGTTATTCAAGATGTGCTTGTGCCTTTGCAAGACTAAAAGTTATCATGCAATAGTTTTACCCCACGAAGGAATGATGTTGTTCGAGATGCACTTGTTTCTGTGCAATAGAGAAAGCTAGGACATGGTAGCTTTGCCCCACATTGGAATGATCTTGTTCGAGATGTGTTTGAACTTGTGTAAGAGGGAAAGCTAGCATGTACTAGTTTTCCCCCATGGTAGGATGATGTTCGATATGCGCTTGTGCTTGTGCAAGTGGGAAAAATAGCATGCCCTAGCTTTCCCCAACACTGGAATGATGTTGTTCAGAATGCACTTCTGCTTGTGTAAGAGGGAAAGATAACACATGCTAGCTTTCCCCCATTGTGGAATGATGTTTTCTGATATGCACTTGTGCTTATGCAAGAGGGAAAAATAACATGCGCTAGATTTCCTTAACAGTGGACTGAAATTGTTTGAGATTTGATTGTTTTTGTGAAAGAGGGAATTTTAGCATGTGCAAGCATTCCTCTAGGCTAGAATGATGTTGTTGGAGATGTGCTTGTGTTTGTGAAAGAGGGAAATCTAGCACAGGGTAGCTTTTTCCCAGAATGGAATGAAGTTATTCAATATGTTCTTGTGCTTCTGCAAGACTTCAAGTTAGCATGCACTAGTTTTACCCCACGGAGGAATGATGTTGTTCGAGATGCGCTTGTTCTTGTGAAAGAGAGAAAGCTAGCATACGCTAGCTTTTCCCCATAGTGAAATGATCTTGTTCGAGATGTGTATATGCTTGTGTAAGAGACATGCTAGATTTCCCTCATGGTAGGATGATGTTCGAGATGCGCTTGTGCTTGTGTAAGAGGAGGGAAAGCTAAGCTTTCCCCAAAACTGGAATGATGATGTTTGAGATGCGCTTGTGCTTGTGTAAGAGGGAAAGCTAGCATGTGATAGATTTTTCCCATGGTAGAATGATGTTGTTCGAGATGAACTTGTGCATATGCAAGAGGGAAAACTAACACGCGCTAGGTTTCCTAAATGGTGGAATGATGTTGTTTGAGATGTGCTTGTGCTTGTGCAAGAGGGGAGTTTATCATTTGCAAGCTTTCCTCCATGCTAGAATGATGTTGTTCGAGATGTGCTTGTGTTTGTGAAAGAGAGAAAGCTAGCACACGCTAGCTTTTCCCCACAATGAAATGATGTTATTCAAGACGTGCTTGTGATTTTTCAAAACTGAAAGTTAACATGCACTAGTTTTAACCCACGGAGGAATGATGTTGTTCGAGATGCGCTTTTGCTTGTGCAAGAGAGAAAGCTAGCACACACTAGCTTTCCCCCATAGTGGAATGATCTTGTTCGAGATGTGTATATGCTTGTGTAAGAGGGAAATCTAGCATGCGCTAGCTTTTCCCCATGGTAGGTTGATGTTCGAGATGCACAACACTGGAATGATGTTGTTTGAGATGCACTTGTGCTTTTGTTAGAGGGAAGGCTAGCACACACTAGATTTACCCCATGATGGAATGATTTTTTTTGAGATGCACTTGTGATTGCGTAATAGGGAAAGCTAAAACGCGCTAGCTTTCCTTAATGGTGGAATGATGTTATTCGAGATGTGTTTGTGCTTGTGCGAGAGAGAAGTTTAGCATGTGCAAGCTTTCCTCCATGCTAGAATGATGTTGTTCGAGATGTGCTTGTGTTTGTGAAAGAGGGAAATCTAGCAGAGGCTAGATTTTCCCCACAATGGAATGATATTATTCAAGATGTGCTTGTGCTTCTGCAAGACTGAAAGTTAGCATGCACTAGTTTTACCCCACAGAGGATTGATGTTGTTCGAGATGAGCTTGTTCTTGTGCAAGAGAGAAATATTACACATGCTAGCTTCCCCCCATAGTGGAATGATCTTGTTCGAGATGTGTATATGCTTGTGTAAGAGGGAAAGCTAGCATGCACTAGCTTTTCTCCATGGTAGGATGATGTTCGAGATGCACAACACTGGAATGATGTTGTTTGAGATGCGCTTGTGCTTGTGTAATAGAGAAATATAGTAGGCTCTAGCTTCACACCATGGTGGAATGATGTTGTTCAAGATGAACTTGTGCTTATTCAAGAGGGAAAGCTAACACGCGCTATCTTTCCTTAACGGTGGAATGATGTTGTTTGAGATGTGCTTGTGCTTGTGAAAGAGGGAAGTTTAGCATGTTCAAGCTTTCCTGCATGCTGGAATGATGTTGTTCAATATTTGCTTTTGTTTGTGAAAGAGAGAAAGCTAGCACACACTAGATTTTCCCCACAATGGAATGATGTTATTCAAGATGTTTTTGTGATTCTGCAAGACTGAAAGTTAGCATGCACTGGTTTTACCCCATAGAGGAATGATGTTGTTTGAGATGTGCTTGTGCTTGTGCAAGAGAGAAATATTGCACATGCTAGCCTTCCCCCATAGTGGAATGATCTTGTTTGAGATGTGTATATGCTTGTGTAATAGGGAAAGCTAGCACACACTAGATTTTCCCCATGGTAGGATGATGTTCGAGATGCCCAACATTGGAATGATGTTGCTCGAGATGGTCTTGTGCTTGTGCAAGAGAGAAAGCTAGTAGGCACTAGCTTTACACCATGGTGGAATGATGTTGTTCAAGATGAACTTGTGATTATGCAATAGGGAAAGCTAACATGCACTAGATTTCATTAACGGTGGAATGATGTTGTTTGAGATGTGCTTGTGCTTGTGCAAGAGGGAAGTTTATCATGTTCAATCTTTCCTCCATGTTGGAATGATGTTGTTTGAGATGTGCTTGTGTTTGTGAAAGAGGGAAAGCTAGCACACACTAGATTTTCCCCATAATGAAATGATGTTATTCAATATGTTCTTATGCTTCTGCAACACTAAAATTTAGCATGCACTAGTTTTACCCCACGGAGGAATGATGTTGTTCGAGATGTGCTTGTGCTTGTGCAAGAGAGAAAGCTAACACATGCTAGCTTTCCCCCAGAGTGGAATGATATTGTTCGAGATGTGTATATGCATGTGTAAGAGGGAAAGCTAGCACGTGCTAGCTTTCCCCATGGTAGGATGATGTTCGAGATGCACAACACTATAATGATGTTGTTCGAGATGGTCTTGTGCTTGTGCAAGAGAGAAACATAGCATGCACTAGCTTTCCGCCATGGAAGAATGATGTTGTTCGAGATGCACTTGTGCTGATGCAAGAGGGAAAGCTAACACATGCTATCTTTCCTTAATGGTGCAATGATGTTGTTTGAGATGTGTTTGTGCAAGAGAGAAAGATAGCACACGCTAGCTTACCCACATGGTGATATTATTTTCGAGATGCGCTAGTGCTTGTGCAAGAGGGAAAACTAGCACACGCTAGCTTTCCCCTAGGTTGGAGTGATGTTGTTCAATATTTGTTTTTGCTTGTTCTTATGAAAGAGGGAAAGATAGCTTGCGTTATCTTTTTCCTATGGTGGAATCATGTTTTTCAAGATGTACTTGTGTTTGTCCAAGAGGGAAAGCTAGGATGAGCTAGCTTTCCCCAATGGTGGGATGATGTTGTATGAGATGAGATCGTGTTTTCCCATTAGGGAAAGCTAGCACAAGCTATAATTCCCCAAGAGTAGGATGATGTTGCCCAAGATGAGCTTGTGCTTGTGCAAGAGGGAAAGCTAGCACGCACTAGCTTCCACTAGGGTGGGAGGATGTTGCCTGAGATGAGCTCATTCTTGTGCAAGATAGAAATCTAGCATGAGCTAGATTTCACGACTAGTGGGATGATGTTGTTCGAGATGGAATCTTTCTTATGAAAGAGGGAAAACTAGCACACGCTAGCTTTCCGCTAGGTTGGAGTGATGTTGTTCAAGATGTGTTTGTGCTTGTGCTTATGAAAGAGGGAAGGCTAGCTTGCGTTATATTTTTCCTATGGTGGAATCATGTTGTTCAAGATGTACTTGTGTTTGTACTTATTCAAGATGTACTATAGTACCTCAACGTTGAGATTGCTGCTATAATATCAATTTATAGCTAAAATCTAGGTTAATAATAGTAATAGAAATTGATTATTAATGACATTAAATAAATTTAGGGTGAGAAATTTCATACAAATTTATTATTCATAATGTAATCCTTTATCAACTTAGCTTTTAATAGAAAATATAAATAATAATAATATAAATAAATTATGTTGTTATTCTAATTTATAATTGATTTTGATTGTTAAAACAATAAACTTAATAAGTAGTAACTCACATATAATATTTTCTTTTGTTGACTATATTTTTAATACAAAAATACAAATAATAGTAGAAATAAATTTTGTCTCTAAATTTTTAATATTTTGATCAATTCAAGAGTAAACCTAGACTTAATAATGAAATATTTTTTCTTGTGAACTTTAAAATGACATCTACTCACTAAAATAAAATATATTATTCCATACAAAAAATATTAGTTACTACGACAATAAATAAAAATGCTATATTAATGAACACATTAATATTATGACATTAAAGAGCTTTATAGGTCACTTGAAAATGGTGTCAATCTCCATGACATACTATAGTACCTCAACGTTGAGATTGTTACTATAATATCAATTTATAACTAAAATCTAGATTAATAATAGTAATAGACATTGATTATTAATGACATTAAATAAATTTGGGGTGAGAAATTTCTTACAAATCTATTATTCATAATGTAATCCTTTATCAACTTAGTTTTTAATAGAAAATATAAGTAATAATAATAAAAGTAAATTATGTTGTTATTCTACTTTATAATTGATTTTGATTGTTAAAACAATAAACTTAATACGTAGTAACTCACATATAATATTTTCTTTTGTCGACTATAAAATATTGTCAACCTACTAATATAATAAAATATTGTACTCAATATAGGCAATATGATTTACTATGTCTAGAATTAAAATTGTCATAATAGTAAGAAACACATTGGTATTATGGCATCAAATAGCTTCTATATAGGTCACTTAAATATATTAAATTATAATTAAATTGGTTAATAATAGTAAGAGACAATATTATTAATGTCATTAAATAATACTAAACAACTTAGCTTTTAATACAAGTTATAAATAATAGTAATAGAAATAATGTAAGGAATCCAAGTCTAAGAATTAGATTTGCTTATGCAAGTTTATGTAAATTTGATTTTATATAGTTTATCATGATAAATTTATCAAAACAATGGTTAATATATAAAAAAAGTAGTGAACCAAGCAGTTTTTTAATTCCACAATTTGAAAAAAAACAATCTTGCTAATTTAGTTCAAAATTCTAGATCTATTGTTTTTTATTTAGATCCATTCTTTTACTTAACACACAAGTTAAGATGTAGCTAAATCAAGATCCACTATTGTGATCTAGATCCATTTAACTTTCAAAAGAAAAATATAAATAATAATAATGGGAATACATTATAATGATACATGAGAGTTTATAATGATACCTTTATAACAAAAAAATGGTGAATATATACATTCAAAATAATGGATTAAATTATTTTCTAATTCCTTTTTTGAAAAAACTCAATTTAGATAAAGTTCTAAAATTCTAGATCCGAATATTTCCAAATTTAATGAAATATTTGTTATATGTCTTAGAGAATACATGTAAAGAAGATTTACATCAGCATTAACAAGAGACAAGTGAGAAAGGTAGAGTGTAGAAGCATAGCTAATGGGGTAGTGAAACGTAAGGTATGGAATACTGGGAGACTGAGGATCTCCAAGAAGGAATGATGTCACAAGAAAAGTTGGCAAAAACAACAAGAATTTTGGGAGCTTGTAAGATCTCAACAATAGCAATAGAGGAGTCGTGATCAAGATCTCATGATTTTGTCAGCAGGGAATTATGATTCAGGAGCATCACTCCTACTCAGCAGCATGTCAACATCTAGCGCAACAATGCATGAGGGAGTAGACCCCGAGGAAAGAGAATCTATACCCTTGTAATTTTGTTTTAAATTTATCATTTAAAGTAATAAAGTTTGTAAAGGATCAAGGAGGGAAGACCCATTGTATTGTAAGGATAAATGTAAATCACTTTTAATGGGTCGTATTTGTAAAGATCTCGAGCATTGCCTCAGATCTGAAGATGTAAATGAATATTTATTATAATAAGATTAGTGATAGGATTGTTTTAATTATGATATGCAAGCACTGGAATAGTTTGGAGGGAAGGCTCGAGAATCACCTTCATGTATAAATCAATGTAATCCATGCTCAAAAGAGGTGGTTAATAGTTGTTCAAAGAAGAAGATGAGACTATGCCACAGTCCAACATTGTAAACATTGTAAAGTATTGGAAACATTCACCGTTAATAGAAATTGAGTTCATTTATGAGTACCTCTATGTGTCTGTGTGAATGTATGTTCTTGTTTGTAAATTTTGTGACTTCTGGTATGTTTCTTTGTAGGAATATTTGAATTCCTTGTCTATGTAAATTTTTGAGTGTTATGAGATCTTATGGTTATGCAAGGAGTGCACATTACATTTGTTGGAAAATTATGAAAGGCCAGTGCAGGGAGTGTGAAAGAGCTCATTTGGGAGTTCTGTGGGGAGCATGCCAAGTGAGCACACCAAAAATTTTCATCATATCAAAAGGGATAGTGCAATTCTACACAAAGCGATCCTAAGGAGTGCACCTACATTAAGAGAGTGTGTAACCTCAGAGATGATTTTAATGCAAGGAGTGAATGAATACAACATTCAGTTTAAGGGTTGATAAAGATTAGGTGGAAGAGCACAAAGTATTAGGAGAGCACTGAAGAAACACATTGATTGTGTTCACAAGCTCAGGAGGAAGAGTGTGGGTGCTAGGAGGGTAGAAGGAGTTTCTTGGTAAAACAATGGGTTGAGTCCCTGTGAAGTTTGAAGCAATTAGAGGCTTAGGAGAGTTAGCACAAGGAGTGTGCAAGGGACTAAGTTCAAGGGTATTTTAATATTAATTCAGATAGTGCAATTATGCAAAAAGAAAGTGCAATGAGTGTGCATGTGACTTCTTCAAGTCCCAAGTTCAGAGGAGACAGAGAGCGCAAGGAGTGTGTAGGTGACTTCTTTAATTCCAAAGATTAGGACGGAAGTAAAAAGTGTGCACCAAGGTTCAAGTATTTTCAAGAGAAAAGCTCACGCTCAAGATGGAAGTGGAAGATGTGCACCAGAATCTAAGTCCTTAAAGAAAAATACAATTAAGGAATATAAATCTCTTTGTTCCAAGGTGGAAAGATGAGATCTGTTCAGGGGAAGTTATAACCCCACACAACCGTAGGATTGAGCTAAGAAGCGTAGACGATAACCCTTAAGTCATTTGAACTTCACTTCTCCAAAAAATTTCCATTATCTACTAGAAGTGAGGAAAAAACCCTAAAGTTATGAAGTCTTGACGTGAATCTACACGATAGATCACTAGGAAGAGTTTCAACCATCAGATTGGTTGTGGAATAGATCAGGGCCATCAGATCAAACCCAGACCAGAGGAGAAGCACCAGGGAGAATATTATATCCCAATTGTCGGATATACACGCAGGAGAACATGAGTCATAGATCTCATGTATTCATAGATTCAACACTCTTGGAGAAGTTGGTGTTTATTACACGAAATAGGGAAATTAATGAAGTCCGAAACTCCAGAGTAAATCATGACCATTTCTTTTCAGGAACACATGTTAGCATATTATCAAGTATTCGACTCTTCAGAGGATTGAGGGTAAAATTTGTTTTGGTGCAAAAAGTCCCAAAATCCCGAAGCCCCAAGTCAATCCTGATCATTCGTTGACGGAGAAATGTGGACCGTGGATCTCCGCCCTTCACCAATTCAGCGTTTGGCCCTTCGGGAGTCTCTTGCTAATTAGAAACAATAAGACTTGAATACTGAATCCTAGAGTGGATCCCAAGTGTTGGTTGTGGGAGAAGTGTGGACCGTCAATACCTAAACTCATTCGGGAGTTTGCTAGTTTGGTGTTTGGGGGAATTAGAGGGTTGTGTTGGAAAATATTCTGAAGCCTGGAGTTTTGGAGAACTAGAGTAACAAAGCTCTGAATAATAACCTTTCTTCTAAGATCTTGGTATTAGCTAGTGGTCACATGAAATTTTCACCAAGGAAAAGGGGCTAGCAACCAAAATTTGATGTGAAGATAAAAAGGGGCTTAGAGCAAAGCACCCACAAGTTTTTTTTTTCTAGAGACGTACATTTGAGGGAAATCAAAGGGGCCTGTGTACATTGGAGGGGATCCAACAGGGATCCAAGAGCTAATTCAACTCCTCAGAATAGCGATCCTAGATTGGGAGGTCATGAGAACCCTTAGGAGGGGCGGGGGTTTGCATAAATTCGTATCAGATCTCATATAATAATTTTTTTGATACCATCAAGTGGTATAAGAGCTTGATAAATATTCTTGTCTGACATTAGCCGAGTAGGGCCCTAGGTTGGTTGGTTCGGGCAAGCAACTATGGTATAGAAAGCAGCAGGCCTATCTTTCTATTCGATGGCACCCATGAAGAGATCGTGAATAATTAGGTCCCTTCTTCTACCATCAAGTGGTATCAGAGTGGGAATATGTTCGTAGACAATAGACATATTGGAGGGCTAGAAAAGAAATTCGGCGATGCTCCCAGTTGCAGAGCAGACAGTAGATATCCAAGTGGGCTGAGAGAAGGAAACCAACTGCATTCTGAGAATGAAAGAAGAGTGGAATATATTTATAGGCAATAGGAAAAGAAGGATAATTTCATAGCAGTTTAAACTCTATGAATAGAAGGTGGCTACAAGTCATCATGTGAGGAGCTTAGAGGATAGTCACAATGAAGTGAAAAAGGATGTCAAAGTGAAGGGCATAGAGCAAATGAGCATTGAGGAGATAACGAAGGAGATAGTTGAGGTGAGGGCATGAATTAATGTGATAATGGAACAATGGTAGAGAGATAAGGAAGCCCATAAATGTGGATGGGTAATGAAGAAGGATGATACATGGCCTATTCAACAATTGATTTCTAGGAGACAGAGGCACATGATGAAAGTTTGAATAAACGATGAAGATGATAGATAAGTATGAATCTGTGAGCCTGAACAAGGGCCAATCCTTGGGAAGTGTGGTGATAAGAATAGACCAGTTGAGGTTCACATGGAATCTAAGGAGAGTTTAGATCAACATGTGGAGGATTTGAAAGAGGAGTTAAGTGAGCCCATAGAGTTGCATGTTTTTAAAAATGACAACATGTGTATGGATGAAAGCTCAAGTGAAGGTGGAGAGCCATTCAATGCTTCCACAAAGGAGAAGGAAAAATAAGAAATACCTTTCAAAGATGTTGAGGGAGTATACTTGTTGAAATATATTGAACAAGGAGAAAAGGAGGTAGAAGATGATGACCAACATGATGAAATGATTGAGACATTTTGGAAAGAGATTGAGTTGTTGGAGAACCTATTAAAAGATCCTACAACTGGAGATGAGATTTTAGCTAAAAAAGTTGAAGATTAGAGAAACCAACAAATTAAGGAGAATTCCTTTAAATATGTTATAGCAAGTATGAAAGAAATAGAAGATAAGTCTAGAAGTGGACCACAACAAAATTGTTGTAGTGCAATGCAACATTATGTGATAGTAGAAGTTAAGGCTAGACATTGAAGTTGAAGTGATAAGAATTTTGACAATGAATATGTCTTAGAGAAGACAGACATAAAACATTTAAATTAGCAGCATGAGGAGACATGTGAGAAAGTTAGAGTGAAGAATCAGAGCCATTGGGAGACTACAGAGTAAGGTATGGAAACCTGGGAGACTGAGAATATCCATGAAGGAAAGATGTTGCAACACAAGCGGGAAAAAACAACATGAATTTTGGGATCCTCGAGGATCTAAAAAACAACAATAGAGGAGCCATGAGAAGGAGCTCACGATTTTGTCAAAATGGGAGTATGATGCAAGAGCATCACTCGTACTCAACAATGCATCAACATGTAGTGCAATAGTGCATAAGAAGGGAGAAAATCCCGAGGACAAAGAAGCCCCATCCTTCTCTTTTTCTTTTAAATTTTTCATTTAATGTAATAAAGTTTGTAAAGGATTGAGGAGGGAAGAGCCATTGTATTTTAAGGATAAATGTAAATATCTATTAATGATCCGTAGTTGTTCAGATTCTAAACATATGTAATGACTGATTTGAAAATAACATCTAAAAATTCTACCAAATCCTACCAAATGTACAACAATTTATACCAGATTCATAAAAGAAGAATTATGCAAGTAAAATTAAAATTTATCAGTGAGTAACGCATAAATTCTAAATTTGAATTGAGTACCTTAACACTGATGCTAATTTTCGTTGTCAGCTGCCTTCCTGCTGCTACCTGCTACACAGTCCAGTCCTGTTGCAAACATAGAAAATAGTTGCCCAAAACCTCTTGTCCACCCTGCCAACTAGGAAAACGACCTAGCTCCAGGATATCTACGGATATCCTGGCCCTCCAAGCCCAAATCCTCCTAGCAACCTGGTTCCTACCTGATCAATAGGTCTCAACCAACAAATCCTGTGCCTCAATCTGAGCACACCAATCCCACAGCCCCTCTCGGCTCTCTCCCATAGAAAGAAAACAGTCTCCCGTAGAATGCCCCCCTCCAACTCCTTCCTTCATCCTTATCCCCCCCCTTTTCACCGACACTCCTCCTCCATTAACTCCCTCCTTATCCCTTCATTTAATTACTCTTATCCAAATGTATTGAATACGATATCCCTTGTGGGATACGTAACCCAATTTAAACATTATATTTTATTATCCAATTCTTATTTAATACTTTATTAATTAATGAATTAATTAATAATCAAATTAATCATTAACCATATTGATTAAAGAGTTAATTATACTTAAATTAATCATAATCAAGAATAACTAATTAATAATAAATAATTAGTTAAGGTTATTTTAATAAATAATTATAGTTTAGCTAGTCTTTTAGGATTACATTATTCAATTAATTATAATTTATAATCAAGGGTCATTACAACATCGCCTCAAATCTGAATATGTAAATGAATATTTATTGTAATAACATTAGTGGTAGGAATATTTTAATTATGATATGAAAGAACTAGAATATTCAAGAGGGATGGATCGAGAATCCCCTTCATGTATAAATCAATGCAATCTATGCTAAAAAGAGTTGGTAATAGTTTTTGAAAGAAGAAGATGAGACTTTGTCGCATTCCAACATTGTAAACATTGTAAAGTATTGGAAACATTCATCGTTAATAGAAATTTAGTTAATTTATGAGGATATATATGTGAGTGTGTGACTGTATGTGCATGTTTGTAAATTATATGAATTATAGTATGTTTATTTGAAAGAATATTTGAATTCCCTATCTCTATAAATTTCTGAGTGTTCTAGGCTCTCATGGTTGTGCAAGGAGCGCACATTAGAGTTGTTGTAAAAATCTAAGAGGCTATCACAAGGAGTGTGCAAGAGATCATTTAGGAGTTCTCTAAGGAGTGTGCCAGGTGGGCACACTGGAGTTGTTCATAAGCTCAGAAGGGATAGTGCAAGTCTACACAGAGTGAGTGCAAGGAGTGGTCCTACACTCAGAGAAGTGTAAAAGCTCAGAGGAGAGGTGAGTGGAAGGAGTGCACGAAGCCAAAATTTTATTTAAGTGTTGGTAAAGCTTAGTTGGAAGAGGAAAAAGTGTGAGGAGGGCAGTGAAAAAACAATTTGACTATGTTCTCAATCTCAGGAGGAAGAGTGTGAGTGTTAGGAGGGAATAAGGAGCTACATGGGAAAACAAAGGGTTGATTCCTTATGAAGGTAGAAGAAATTAGAAGCTCAATAGAGTTAGTGCAGATGACTCCTTCAAGTCCCAATTTTAGAGGAGAGAGATAGAACAAGGAGTGTCTAGTTTACTTCTTTAAGTCCCAAGCTTAGGAGTGAAGAAAAAAGTGTGTGCCAAGGTTCGAGTCTTCCCAAGAGAAAATCTCAAGAGGGAAGCGCAAGGTGTGCAACCAAATGTAATCCTTTCAAGCGAAAAAATCTTAAGGAAGATAAATATCTTTGTTCCAAGGTGGATGAATGAGATATTTTTCAAGGGAAGTTAGAACCCCGCACAACTATTGGATCCAGATAAGAATTGCAGACGATATTGTAAAAATGCCTTCAGAGCCTCATTGTAATCATCTTCTTGTGAATGCTAGTAGTCGTCACATCTTTTCTCAGAGATAAGCTACCACCATTCGAGCGAGTCTTTCACTATGTATGTTTACAGTCTCTCTACATTTCTTTCATTAATAGAAATCATTTATTACCATATATCTGTGTTTATGGTTGCATCTCTGATACATTATACATTTTTGTTATATTATGGATTATCTACGATATCTCTGTGCATTTCTTTATTATATCTCCGATCTCATTTCATGCCGAAAATAATTTGGATCAGTGGTCTCAGAGTAGGTTGCTCTTGATCATTTTTTTTCGGTGCATATCCCCGACGAGGTACGATTATAGCAAGTTGGTTCTCGATCTTGTCTCTCTTGAAGACAATCGCTTTTGCACACCCAAGAAACCCTTAATGGAGGAAGAAAAGAAAAATGACGGAGCATACGATCCTATCAATTTGTTGCTTGAGGGATGAACTGATGGAGAATTTTTCCCACATCCTTCAACACCTGCTGATAGCATCAGACGCATCTTCATCGAGTGGCCACTTTGGAGGCACCTCGCCTTTCAAGGTACAAGTTAATTTTGATATTCTTGTATTTGAAGGATAGATAGATGCAGAAGCCCTAGAAAAATGGTTAACTCTGCTAGAAGGTTATTTCTTTGTTCACAATTTTTTCGACAAAGAAAAGATCACCTTCGTGCTCCTTAAAGCTCTCCCTCATGTCAAACATTGGTGGGAAACTTACTGGGAGCAAAGTTCCATAGAGGAGTCTGGAATATATGGGGTCGATCCCACTTGGGAATTTTTCATGGATGCGGTAAAAGAATAGTATTACCCTGTTGGAAACTATGAGGACCATTACATGATATGGACCACACTACGACAAGAGAGGGGCCAAGAAGTTCTGGAGTTCACCAATACCTTCCATACCTTGTGCACCAAACTAGGTATCAAAGACTCTGAATGAAATTTGGTTCTGAAATACCATGGGGCTCTACACAGATACATCCAGACTAAAACGGATTTTCTGGACATCTCATCACTCAATGTTGCTTATTGATATGTTGTTAAAATTGAGCAAAAATTTAAGCACTAGAAAAAATGGGAGTTCGGGTCTGCAAATCTGAAACAACCGAAGTATGACAAAGATGGCCCAAACAAATAGTCTCCCGAAAACTAGTCCAAGACAAAGGACACCGTAAAATGTTGTGAGTTCCACAAAATCCTCTGGCACAACACCGATGAATGTCGCTCAAAACAGTCATTGGTGGCCAAGATCAAAGACAAAGAGACGAACCCTGATTCAGAATATGATTTTGAAAATAATGGTAAAGCACAGATCGTTGACGCGGACCCCACTGTTATTGTTGCGACCACAACAATTCAACCAGAAGAACCAACATGCCCTGAAGAGGGGAAGTGCATTTTTCATTCATAGATGTGGGTGAAGGGGAGACCGCTGCATTTTATTGTTGATAGCGGAAGCCGAAAGAACCTCATCTTAGCAAAGGTCGTCAAACAGTTGGGATTGCCGACAACACCACACCTACAGCCATACAACATTGGGTGGCTTTGGCAAGGATAATATCTCCATGTCCGCCAACAATGTCGATTGTCATACGACATCCAATCCTTTAAGGATGAGGTATTATGTGATGTTGCCCCACCGGATGTCTGTGATGTTCTCTTGGGCCAACCATATATGTGGAGACACCATGTTGTTTATGAGTCTCGACCCCGTAGTGTCATTGTTACTTTGGGGGGTCATCTTTACAGAATACCAGAGGTAGTTCTGACTACTGCTCCACCTAAAAAGTGCCTCAAGGTAGTATCTCATACTACAAAATTTAACTTCTTCACAATCTGTTCAAAAGGAGAACAAAAGGACACTGCAACCACTACAGCCTTGCCCAAAACACCTTCTATCCAACAGAAGCAGGTCGACAAGGCTACAACAAAGTGTAAAGATTCCTTCTGCACATCGTCCTCTCATGTATCTTGACTTGTTTAACAACCTCAACCTCAACAACTTCATGACAGATTTCCACAAACTGAGCAACACGACGTCTCCAACAAGATAAGCAGCTCACCAAGATGCAAATTCAACAAACATTTTTCCCTCTCTCCCGGAAACTCAACGCAATGGAAACCATTACTTCCTAAGGAGGGAGGATTGATACAGGTGGATATTGGTGGCCACACACATTTTCTAAATGTATCAAAACGATTTTCTGACAATTTTGGCAATTTACTATTTTTAGCAGGTTTTAACTTCTGAGGCCATTTTGAGGGCCTAAATGAAGGTTTTTCACGATCGGGGTTCTCAATGATATCCAAAGGCATGATTGAGCCTCCAAAATGAATCTCCTTGACAACACCTTTCCAACGAGCTATCACACGCCTAAAACAAGGATCGTATGCAAAAGTTACGACGACGGGAAGTTTATGTACTCACTTACCCAAACGGGGCCCACATTACTTTTGGCGCTTCATCTCCTAGGGTTACGTTTTTGGATGTCTATGGTTTTTGGCATTCCTGATTATTGTAAAAAGGCCTTCAGAGCCTCATTGTAATCATCTTTTGGCGAATGTGAGTAGCCATCACATCTCTTCTTAGAGATAAGCTACCACAGTTCTAGTGAGTATTTCACTCTATATTTTTACAGTCTCTGTACATTTCTTTCATTAATAGAAATCGTGTATTACTGTATATCTGTGTTTATGGTTGAATCTCTGATACATTATACATTTATGTTATATTATGGAATATCTGCGATATCTCTGTGCATTTCTTTATTATATCTTCGAAATCATTTCGTGCCGAAAATAATCTGGATCACTCAAGTTCATCAATTTCCTGAACAAATTTATTTGATAATATTTGGGTATGAACTTACCCTTCAGCTTGGCTACCATTTTGTCCCAATTACTGATGTTTTGTCTTCCTTTACATCTTCTGTCATCCTACAATTCATCCCACCACAATGTTGCATGTCCTTTTAATCTAGTGACATCATGTCTAACCTTCTTCTCCTCATCAACGTCTTCATATTTGAAATACTTATCGATTGATCGTATCAATTCAGGCAACTCTTCAGAATATAGATTTCCTTCATACATCATGATGTCTATCTTTCCTCTTGATCCTAATTTGACAATCACTTTTAGCAAGTGTTCCTCAGTCGCATCTTTCCCTGCAACTTCTTCAACCTCTTTTTCTTCACTTTTTGCATACTAACATCTCCAGCATCAGGTTCCCTCCTTTAAATTGTCTCCATTTCATCCAACCTTGCTCGAATTTCTCTCATTTCTCTTTCTATAGCTCGATCTGCTACATGTGGCTATGCACATCTTTTGGGTGGCATTGTGCTCACCTTTTCTCCACTCACAAAAAGTATACTTTGAGCTCTTTAGGCACTGATACCACTTGACGTAGACACCCCTTCTCTCCTTGGGGTTGCGTGACCTCCCAGTCAAGGATATTTATGCACTCGAGCTAAATTAGCTCCTTGAGGCCTTGTTGGCCTCAACATGAATCAAACACAAGGCCTTTTGTCACCTTAGGTGTAGGTTGTATGGCACCCATAGGCCCCATCCTAAGTGCTTTCCTAATTTTTAAATTTCGGCACTATCTCTCTTCCACTAGCCCTTCTCTAGATTTGACCTCGAGCTATGACTCGAGGCTAAACCTCCTAAAATGTGCTTCGGGCCTCGGGCTTCAGCCGTTACCACAACAGTTGACTACTCTTTTCCCGATATTTGAATCGACAAACCTAACTGGCATGAGAATCGACAATTTTCACCTATCCAACAATCAACAACTGTGACCCTCTTCGGACTCCGTCATTGGGAGTCCTAAACATTGATCAAGCAACACACATCCTTCTCCAATAGACGATTTAGATGGGATTCAATGCTTCAACCTTCGGGACTTCTCGTGCCTTCACCTCTCATTTTCCTCGAAGCACTTTACACCAAAGTTCTTGGATCTCTTCCATGTATCTTTGCTACAACCAACTTCTCAGATATACTTCCACATATCCTTGCTACAACCAACTGCTTGGATCTACTTCGTACTTCGCAATGTCACAAGATTGCTATCTTCTCGGTGCAATTTCTCCGAAGTCCTTCCTTACTTAACATTGCTTATCCGTTTCCATGTCTCTGCCTTCCAGCCAACGATTGGGATTTCTTGGCAGCTTCGAACCTCGACATTTTTCAGCCTTCTTCACTCCAAATCCTAGAAATCGTGAACTTTCGATGGAACTCATGGCTAACCACCATGCAACTTTCCAAGATCTAACAGTTGGGAATGATCCTGCTTCCTCATAAATGGATCTCGATCGTTAATTTGAAAAATCCTAAAGGGATCCTCTATTTGGAAGATTTCTCCTGCTAAATTTTGGGAACTTGTCTTTTCTTAGAGATTTGGATTCTTTGAAGGGTTTCTTTGACACTTAGTCGAATTTTGGATCCATGCACACCTTGCAATAGAGCTTCGTGCACACTTCTGCGAGCAATTTCTCGAACTACTCCTCGTGAGCTTTTGAGTCAAAAGACTCTGTTGATGCACTCCTTGTAGATATTTTGCAGACTCTGCACATAAAGCTTCGAGTTATCTCTTTCAATCTAAGAGCCAAACCAGGCTCTATCAACGCAATCCTTGTGGGCGATACAAACTCCTTGAATAGGTTCATGAAAGAGAAACAATACATTCAAGAGTATAACTCATGCATTCATGAAAACACAAAATAACATAGAATATTTAAGCAACAACAACACCACCCATTGGATCAATATCTCTCGAGGAAGATTAATTTGGTTCAGCCTCCAAACATTAAGACTTCTTTGATTTGTGATTCATTCAAAAGATTTATCAGATACACTATGTTTTTAAAATTCAAAATTTATTCAAAAAAGAGCGCTAGGGTGTCTTTCCACATGTGCTCTGCAGCAATATTACTCTATCCACCAGCAATTGCATCGTTATACCTTTGGATCTGGTCTCATTCCAGATATGAATCAAAACATGTTGTATTCTTCACCATCAAACCAATAACTTCCATTCTTACCTATTTCCTCTCAAACCCAATCTATGGGCTCTTCATAAGTTGTTTTTGTCACTCCCACTCAACCTAAAGTATCCTCGGATATTTCATCCATGACTTATAACCAAGTTTTGGAAATAAAACTTGTGTATGCCTGCGTGATGAATTTTCTTACTCCTTTATGGATATTAAGCAGGACCCCATATCTAATTCGTCCTTTTAAAATTTGAGTCCACTAGCGTGACTCTCCCATGCCTCATCCCGTGAAATTCCTCAGTCGTCAGCTTTAAATATTGAGCATGCTCCCATAGTTAGATCTTTCGGCTTGTATTTTTCCTAGTGTGCCATACCATTATACTGCGCCCATGGGTCCTCGTTGATTACTAATGGCATCATTTCAAATGACTTCACGAGAAACTCTATTCAAACTAATAATCAATTTTATTTTTCATTGATCTGAAACTCCAAAAATCTTAGAAACATTAATTCAGAGGATAATTCAAATCCACCTTTGTTATATATTATCCCTTCCAATTTAAATTCTACCAGACCATTGAAAAAAATATTATTACTCATAACCCTAAAACCATGAGGATCCATGAAAAAACTAATATCCAAAAAAAAACAATATATCCCCCTCAGACTGACTTATAGTAAGTAATATAGGTGATCAACTCATGCCATTTTCCAGATTCTTGATGACAAACTTATTTATAATATACTTTATAATATAATATATATTTTAAATATAGATATATATTTTACAAAGAGTTTATTGTTTTATCTATATTAATTAGGTAATTAGGTAAAGTGAAATGAAGACATAAAAATAATGTTAGTAGTCACACAAAATATGGCTGGAATATTTTTAGTAGTCACACAAAATAAATGGCTGTGATTTCAATCATTAACTTCCTAGCTATTATAAAGACATCAGTTTATGTGTTTACTTTCTTACATTTACCTAATCATATTTAAAAATTACTTTGATAGTTAACTGATTGCCACGTAAGTGATTAACAGAAATTAAAATATTAACACCACATAAATAAAGCCCAACAGTTTATTTGTTAATAGATAATAAAATTTAATATATTCTTTTCAAGATTCATTTCATTTTCTCATCCTTTCTGCATTCACCAGCAGCATGCTGTGCTAGTAAATATATTTAAAAAAAAAAAAAAGTTTGTTTAATTTTTAATGGTAATAATTATATCTATATTAGTTAGGGAAAGTGAAATGAAGACATGAAAATAATGTTAATAAATATACTTTTAAACCCAAAAAAAAATATAAAAAATTGAAGTTTGTTTAATTTTTATTGGTAATGATTATATCTATATATTAATTAGGGAAAGTGAAATGAATACATGAAAATAATGTTAATAAATATACTTTTAAACCAAAAATAAAATAAAAAATTAAAGTTTGTTTAATTTTTATTGGTAATATGTAATCATTAGGTTTAAAGTGAAACAGACATAAAATAATGTTAATAATTATAATAAAATAATGTTACTAACTATAATATTTAAATTAAAAAGAAAAAACTAAATTTAATCATTGGCTTTTTAACTACGGCACATCTTTAACTTTCTTTCAAAAAAACGATTCTACAACTCCACATTTCCTTTGAACTTTCTTTCAAAAACATGGATTCTACAACTCCACAGTTCCTTTCACCACGTACATGGAAGAATGTGCATTCAAAACTGAAATTAAGAACCACAAACCAGAGATCACAACAAAATATATTGTATTGTATAAAAGAGACTACCAAAGGAAGGGAGAGGACTGTACTGTATATAAGAATCTACTACAAAAGGATGGTTTTTGTCTTCTGGTCATATCCAAAAAAAGTCCTACCGAAAACATTATTCAAATTCTATACAATATATAATATTTGCCAACATTAAATCAGTGATAATATTTGCCAATATTAAATCACTGATAGGAACTGGATTTTAAAACAATCAAACAGCTAGGCTGTGTCGTCCTATCCAACAACCCTGCATCAAGTACGTTAAAGTTTATTCAAATTCTACATATGCATAATAAATATCTACCAATTTTAAGTCTTGATTTCACTGATAGGAATTGGATTTTAAAACATTTCAACGGTTCCTCACTGTACAATGTTATTTAAACACAACTCAAGGTCTCCTGAAATTTCCTTTATTTCATTCATTGTTGTTCTGATTGCTCCATGTCCATCCACTGCCGAGTTTATCGATTCATCGCTATCGTTCTGGTCATCAGTCTCATTCTTGATGTAGCAAAAAGCAACGCCCAGCGGTGGTCCAAGATCATTACTACCAGCAAAACAGGCTGACTTATCTCTGGTACTGAATATATTCCGCGAGACAGGCTGACTTATCTCTGGCTGATATTGATTCTCTTTGAACAAAGTGAAAACTATCGTGTGGGTATCCGTGGATCTTGAAGGTTCGTAGGCAGCCAGAGTGTTCCGGGTCCACCCTGTTAATGCAGCAGAAATAAACAGATTAGATATTGAAAGTCAGGGTTAACATTACCAGACATTCTGTGGATGGGTTTAAATATCAGGATAGAAAGACAATGGCTATGATACCTGTATTTTCACGTGGGCTGGAACATGCGGTGGTACCTCTGCGACTGACGAAATTGGTAATCAACCTGTACAGAACAGAGAATAATTCTACTATTAGATTAAAAGGATTCCAGTGCTATTGTATTGAGAAATCCGATCTGAGGTGAGGAGGATTACAGCATACCAGTGCAAAGACTCGCAGCAAGTGTGAGGTTCCGTCATAGCCTGGTCATTGGGATTTATCAAAAAAATCTTCGTATGAATTTTCAATTTGATATAAGAAAAAACGAAATAACTGTTCACGAGATACGAATGAAAATTACGTACCAATACGAATCTGGAGTTCTCCAAAGCATTCATTAGGGCAAAGTTTTCGTGTTCGATTTCGATAGCATCAGGTTGAAGTTGGACGTCAGCGGGCGATAAATACTCACCCAAGCTAATTCGTTTATTGCCGAACTGAACGTACAACTGCATATGAGGAAGAAAACCGTTAACAACCTCTCCGATAACTCCTGATTCTTTGAGCTCAGACCTTATGGCCTGCATGTCTTGCGGGCTTTCCCCGACCATTTGATGCAACGTTGGCCCCTCCATCCTCTGCTAAATGCACAAAGAGTCCCAAGCGAAGCAAGTAATACCGGCCGCTTGAGAACGCAATATAAGCAGCAAAAAACCCCAAGTGAAGCAAGTAATAGCGGCCGCTTGAGAAGGCGATATAAGCAGCAAAGCGGTATAACCGATGATATGGAGAATGAATGAGAGCTTGAGATTTCGAAATGATTGCAAGGAAATTCAAAGACAGATGATCTCGACTTATATATTAGCAAAACCACATTAGTAAGTAAATGGGTGTTGATATAAGCCGACGTCATTAGTTCGTATAACCTGAAAATGACACTGATTTACTTATATAAATTACTTTACTATTGTGATTGTGATTGTAAATTTTTAAATTTTTAAATTAAAATATAAATATAAATCCAAAATATATTTATAAAGTTAATTATTTAAAATTATAAATATATTAAACAATTTTAGTTGTGGATGACACCATAGTTGTTTGGCTTTGTGATGTTGATTTTAACTTTGTACAATTATTTACTATAAACAAATTTTCAATGAAAGAATAGAAAACATATAATTGCAAATACATTAATTCATTAATAAAAAACAAAAAACCATTTATGAAAAACTACGTGTCTAAAAACAGTCCAAAAACATATGCAAAAAAATGTCAATATTTTTTTGGGTGGGGCTTCCCCTGAACTCCAGGGATCTCTCCCTGCAAAGTTCTAGCCATTCAAAGAATATAACACATGGCCATCCCTTTCTAATATCCTTCTGTATCCATGTAAATGTCAGTTCCCCCTTATCCAATTCACTATGGAAATGCAAAAGGATATTTCTCTTCTCTTATTGGATGTTCTTATATCTCATCTTTCTATGGGTCCCTTACCCACCAAGTTTATCGAAAAACGACTCATACAGATGGATACCTTCATGTCCAATCTTATCATCATTGAGCCCCAAAATCTATTGTTCTAAAAACTCTCATTACTCAACCCATCCGAATCTCCACTACCCAATTCCTCGAAAAAGAAAAATCCCACCTAATTCGGTCCCTTATGTCCACTAGTTTCTCCATCTCTCAAATTAACAAAGTCTTCCACTCTTCCCACAATCACAAGTGAAACAACACTTCCTCCTCTTCCTTGCAAGTAGCTCTCAGTTATCTTCACTATGTCCAAGGAAGTATTGATCACATTTCTAGAATTTTCACCAAAAATAATATCAAAAAAGTTTTCAAACACTTTAAAACATTTAAAAGTTCATTCTGATTTACTAAGGACAAAGATAACCCAATCCTTGGCTGAGGAGTTTACCAAATTGCCAAATTCCCTATTCTTGTAGAAAATCATACATTGATCGAATCAGTAGAACCTAGACCCTTCAAATCCTACTTCAAATAATCCATAGCCAAAACAACCTATAATCACATCTCTAAGTCAACTATTGATGACATTCTTTCAAATCTAAACAACTAATTTATTTTTAAACCAAACCAAAATACCTTCCTTCCTTATAACCCTATCGATCATCTCGCAGGAAGCTCTAAAAATTGAAAAACATCCCTCTAAGTTTAATCATGATGATGTATACAAACTTTGTGAATCTTGAAAACCTATTATTTATCTCTTATGACTTCAAATATAGTTTGTTTTAATTTGGTTTTAGTTTCATAATTCTCTCCTTTGAAAATCCCTTTCTCCCTTCCTTTCCCATTTCCTTCTTATCCCTTTCTTATCCTTATAATCCTCTTTCATTATTCTTTTTATTTTCCAATTTGATCCTCTTATTTGAGTACTTATAACTCCCATGTGATTTATTTTACTTGATTTTTTGAAATTCAAGTTTCCTCCCACATTTTATTTAGTATTATAAGTCTCCACTAGTTAATCAATAAGTTTTAATTTATTTTTCGATTATTTTATTTTTATTTTATAAAAAATATTTTATCATTTGTACACTTATCCACATCATACTTTTCTCCTTTCCTTGGAGGTCATATATTAATATATAAAAAAAATATCCCTTTAAAAGCTTATACTTAGCACTTTTTTTAAGAATCATAGCTTCAATTTCCTTGATGATGGGTGGAGTGTCCACTCAAAACATTGGACGTTTCAAAAATCCTTACAAAGTTTATATTGATAAATCTCGAGCAACATTATGAAAAACTATGAAATCGTACACTCTGATCCTAAACTTGTATGGAGAGGATTGTCTCAAAGAGACCCAGAGTTTTAAAATGTTGAAAAGAGTTGTTGATATTACTCTCATGAAGAAACATCGATACTCTATTATACTTTCTTATTTCACATGAAATCACCAGTGTCACTGTGGTCCTGATCTCAATTGAATTTTTACCAGTGATAACACTGTCATTTTCCATGTGGAAATCTAGCATACCATGTCAAAACTTAACTTGTTATCGTGTAATATATTTACTATGTTGGATTACTGAGAGGGGGGGGTGAATTAATAATAGAGAAATTTAATGTTTTTTTAGCATAGTATATGAGTGTTTTTAATCTTTATGATCAATTTACCAATATCATTCAACAAGTGCAGAATAAATAAACAATGAAAAATGAGCAATCACACACATACACAGCACTAGTATTTTTATGTGGAAACCCAATGCTGGAGAAAACCAATGGATGTTTTTTTCTTATATGTCTTTAAGAATTACATTCATTGGAAGCACCAACTTCCTTTGTTTTTCTAGATACAACTAGAAGGAGGCTCCATCCCCCTAAATTTTCAGGCTACAACCTAAGGGAAGCTCGAACTCCCAAATTCTCTAGATCCAACCAGAAGGAGGCTACAACCCCTTATGTTCTTCAATTACAACCGAAAGGTGGCTACAACCAACTATCCTTTCCCCGTCCTACCTCACTGAAATACAAGTGCCAAATAGATGAAGAAACCTCTTTCACACTGTCACTGTGAAATATGACACTATAAACCTATACCAATATGTGCCAACAACATGTAACAAACCTGTGCCAATGCTCTGTAGTCAACCTATACCTGTAATCAGCGTGTACCAATAACTTGTCCCCACATTTACCAGTATCTACACGACATGTCTATATTGTAACACATGTATGTATGCGACCTGTCTATACTACATCCTGTGTATGTACACAACTTGTCTATACTACATCCTGTGCAGAACACTAGGGTTTTTACCTTTCTAAACCTTAGACACTTTGTTGTTTATGTCACATCAACCCGTAACATGTCACTGTGTTCAATCTGTAGCTATTCCTATGCATACAATATCATACATATATATCTCTCTATTCATGTGTCATGCATGTGTATACAATCATGATCAAGTGTAATAAGCCTTACATGGACTAGACATCAAACCCTCACTAATATGAAGCCTGAAACTACACCAAAAACTTCACAAGCACATCACAACCAAAACCCTCAACTATGTACCTAGAAATACAATATATGCCTCAATATTCAAACCAACAAGATATACCAATGATTAATAGCAAACACACTAGTGTTGTATTTCTGTATATCTAGCTCATACAATAAGTGCCATAAAACCAACAACTTCTCTTAGGAAAATCCTCAATTTCTCACAACCATATTTCATGTAGACAACAATATACAAACTACACATAAGAATATGGCATATTGTTTTAATATGTAGATAGATCTATTGTACCTGATCACTCTAGGGATTCCTGGAGCTTGCTTTCAGAATCTAAAGATGTCACATGTTCATCCACTGAATATTTCGTGGCTTTTCCCAATTGTACTTGAGCTCTTCCTCTTCAACCTACATATGTACGGGCCCTTTTCTCCTTCATCCTGCATATGTACGCACCTTCCTCTACTGCATCCCATGTACACCTCTGAAACTTTCACCGTCAACCCTCCTTTGCTACCTGAAACTTGCATAAATTTAGATTTATCAATGAGTACCTGCAATAAAATAATAAATATTCACATACAATAAATATTCAATGTGATCATTAAGTTCTAATAGGAGACCCTTGCTCTCTTATTTATACTCTCCAAGAAGCTTCCTCAAGGGGTTATCTTCTAACTAACTTTACCCAACTTCCATATTTTAGGGATAAAACACTTCCAACCACTTGTCCACTTACAACCACTTCATCTAAAAATACTGATCTCTCCACTTCTAAGTGAAACTAATTTATTTTTAATTATTATCTTTTTTCAACAACTTAACTCATGATTAACTCCTAGTTACAACCACTTTGACTAGTAAACTTCTTCCTGGAGTTTCTAGAATAAATTGATTTATTTGACCTTCCAAGGGATTTTATATAGATCATGAAGGTTCTCCAACTTCACATGGTCATAAATGTCTAACCATGAGGGTTTACGTGGAATTCTACATATCACTGAAAATAGCACATCATGTACTATCCATCTAGAATAGTCTTACCTACAAATACACTGAACTTCATACCTTTATACCTCAAAAAAATGTAATCCCATTAACCATATTGTTGGGGGTACCAGAATTTACTACCAAACTTGCTTCAATGGTTGACATAAATAACAACCATCCCAATTAATCAACAATATCGCCCTTTGGAATTAATGACAAAACTATAATGCAACACTGAATTACCTGCTCCCTCTATGACCATCACTCCCCCTAGAATCATGCCTATGTTCTTTCTCCAAACATCTAACTCTCTCTCTCTCCCCATGCATCTAATGAATCTCTCCCCCTTTGACATCAATGGAAAAGGTAACTTCCCATCGAGACTGCTCCCCCTGAATGAACTGTCCTTGGGGCTACTCCCCATGATGGAACTCTCCCTGATACTGCTCTCAAAAAATGAATTGTATTATTTATGGTGCTTCCTCCTGTCAATCTAAGAAATATACAACAATAATTCAAAAGAATTTATTTTTGCATGGAAACTACTCTGAGTATCTATTGAATATACTCAAAAGCTTCCCTTGGAAGAGATTTTGTAAAGATGTCTACAATTTTTTATTTTGTTCCCACATATTCAACTCTGATGTTTTCTCCATAACTTGTTTCCATAGAAATTGAAACTTTATTGGAATGTGCTTCGTTGATCCAGATTTTGATCCAGGAGCTTGATGGGGCTTAAAAAGGGCTAAACATAAATGTTCTAAGAATGGATTTAAAATGGACGTGTATGTGGGCCTCAATGATATGAACCCAATGCAACTTGAATGGGCTCAAATGAACATTGTATGCTCAAGTTATGGCGATCTGTTCATTTTCCTAAACAAAACAAAAAAATGTTGATTGTACAGTCCATATAGTCCCACATGGAAGCTGATTGTATAGGTCGTACGACCATAATTTTTTTTTGGTAGAGTAGTGGGCACATTCTGAACAGCTGACGTGGACCAACCAGGAGGTGACCCATGTCACCATTGGAAGGGTGACACCTAACATGCTCGTACAAGTGCCACGTGGCCCTATCATATGGTGACACATGGAAGGGTACGACGTAGACAAAAGGTATAGTCAATTGACAGTTGGCCTAATCAATTTTCGACAAGTGGCATTAGTTTAGTGAATTGGGTGGTGCCACGTGGTTCAGACTTGGGCTTCCATGTGGCACCCAGGTGTTGGTCGAAAGTTTCATATACAAAATTGTTGAGATCATAGGATTTGAACTCGGGACCTCTGGTGGGAGACAACGCCTTGGAGAATGAGTAGATCTCCACTGCGCCACATTGTTTCTTGATATAAAATAGCCCTTTTAAATTATTTAATATTTAAATATGTTTTAAAAGGAGGCGGAAAGGGCTGGGGCTAGGCCCGAGCCCACGGTTTGTGTAACCCTAATATGCGCACAAGCGTGGAAGATATCCATTAAAAAGGGATAAGCTACGGGCATAGGGGCCATGGGATAATTTTATAGTATATATTTCCATATTACTCAGACTTGAACCTTGTCACGGATAAATGGGGATAGCCCTCGATCCTATGGGATTGGATATCACTTAAGACTTCGAGCTAGGGGCCAACATGCAGCCCTGTGGGCTAGCACTTGACCACATTTTTTCCATGTGACTGAGTTAGGGAGCGCACACCCATATTGGGGGGATTATGCCCATATTATTTCTAAAAATGGGGTTTAGACCATATAATAGTGCTTTTCTCACTGATATTTGGTCAATTTTGGTTAATTTGGCCATACCTTGGTGGAGATTGGACCAATTTGAGTGCCACAAGAAGTGGGTTGTTGGGATTTGATCCCTCTACCTCATGGATATATAAACCAATCCATTGTGAGGTTTGAGACAAGAAATAAGTAACAAATAAGCTTGAAGCAATTTTAAGAAGAACTTGCCAAGGTCATGTTGTCTTGAGCAGTGAAGAGTAGCTGAGCTTTGGAGGTAGCTTTCATGAGTTCTACTACTCCTTTTTCAGTGTCCTTTATTGCATTGGGTTCCTAAGATAGAGAAGAATACATATCAGTCAGTGATAGAACTATATGATGTAATTTTGATGGAGATTGTAAACATTGAATTATGAATAGAGAAAGCCTCCCTCAATGAAGACAAAGGCTCGGAGACGTAGACAAATTTTGTCAAACTCCATTATCAACTTCTGGTTTTCAAATTGATGATGGTTTTCTTCTTTGAGTTATATGTCATTTCTCTTCATTATTTAAGTCTTTTTATCTTTTATATTCATGTGCATCGTCAGAAAAGGTCTTGATAAAATAGAAGTCATAGTGCGAAAATTGTTGAGCACCGATTTCAGATCATTCATCTTGGAGTGCATCACTAAATTATTTGAAACACAGATGGTGCTTGTGTTGTCACAAAATATCAGAATGGTCTCATCATACTCAATTTGTATATCTTTCAATGTTTGTGTCATCAATAGGACCTGTGTAGAACATGTTGTTGTTGCTATATACTCTGGTTCAATGGTAGACAATGATACTGATGACCATTTCTTTCTAAGCTAAGATACCAAACACTCACCCAAGTAGAAATTTTCTCCACTTGTACTTATTTGGTAATCAATGCAACCTGCCCAATATGCATCTATGTAGGAAATAAGTGATAGATCATTTACTTTTGGATACCATAATCCAAACTCTTTTGCACCCTTAAGATATATGAATCTTTTCTTTACTTCTAGAACATGTGATTCCTTTGGTGTTGCTTGAAATCGTTCCACCTGTCCAACTTCTTACATTATATCTGGTATGGATGTTTTCACATAAAGTAAGCTACCAATAATTGACCTGTACTACCTTTGATCTGTAGCCTTTAAATAAACATATTTACTTAACTTCCAACTTGTTTGCATAGGATTTCTAACTAGTTTTCATTCTTCCATTCCAAACCTCTTTATCATTTCTCTGATGTATTTGATCTGAGAGATAAAAATTCCTTGGTTTCTTTGACATATCTGAAGACCCAAGAAGAAATATAATTCTACAAGTAGTGACATCTAGAACTCATTCTGCATATCCTTTTCAAATTTATGTCTCATCCTCTCATCATCACTTCCAAAAATAATATCATCAACATAAATTTCAATCAACTAAATATTATCTTGATTTACCTTGATGTAGAGGTTGTTGTCTACATTTACTTTATTCAATCCTTGTTTTTGTAAGTATATTTCTAGTATGAAATACCATGCTCTAGGGGCCTGTTTGAGACCATACAAGGCCTTCTTAAACCTGTAAAAATAATTTTCATTTTATGACAACTGAAATCCTTACGGTTTCTCAATGTAGATTTCTTCTTCTAGATCCCGATTTAGGAAGGTTTATTTCATGTCCATATGATACACTTTAATATTCTTGGAGCATGCATAAGTGACGATCAATATGATTGCTTCCATTATCGAAATAGGGGAAAACATATCTTCAAAGTCTATACCTTCAACTTAAGCGTATCCTTTACATACCAATCTCGCTTTACTCCTGGTAACTTGTCCATCTTCATTCAATTTGTTTATGAAGACCCACTTTGTACCGATCACATTCTTGTTCCTTGGACTTGGAATCAGTTCCCAAAGTATCATTCTTCTCTATCTGATCTAATTATTCATCCATTTCTTTGATCTAGAATTCATCCCTGATGACTTCTTCAAAGCTACTCGTCTCAATTGTGGATAATAGTGCTAGGTGTTGTGGTTCTAGTGAGCAAATTCTTCTTCTGGTTTCAACTCCTACATCCTTATTCCCCATAATCTAACCCATTGGATGATTCTTCTATACTCTATTGATAGGTGTGTTTGGAGGTTCCTGAGAATCTTATTGTTATTATTGTAATTCTCCTTCTTCATTTTCCTCTTCTGCTTCTTATTCTTTTACTTCTTCTTCATAACCATTCCAATGAGTCTTTTTTTCTTCCTTTATTTTTTTCTACTTGTCTCATCAATAGTCACTTTGATACTTTCCATTAATTTGTTGATTCTTATATTGAAACATGTGTATGCATTCCTTTAACTTGAGTATTGAACCAATATACACTTTTCAACTCGAGAATCAAACTTTCTCATTCTTCGGTCTTCTCTTTTGATGTAACATTTTCTTCAAAAAAATTTGGAGTGGTTCACATTCACTAGTCTTCCTTTCCATATCTCATAGGGAGTCTTATCGTTGTTGTTTCTAAACATTCTTCTATTTTTAATGTGAACTATTTTTTTGACTTCTTGTACCCAAAAAATATCCATCAACTTGGAATCCATCAAAATTGTTCTAGCCATTTTCTGTACCATCCTATTCTTTCTTTCAACAACTCCATTTTGTTGAGGTGTCTTGGTTGTCGAAAACTGTCTCTTTGTACCATTCTCGTTGCAGAAGTACATAAAATCTTGTGATATAAATTCCCCACCATCATTAGATATTAAACACTTGTTATTTGAATCAATTTCATTTTCAACCATCTCCTTGTATCTTAGAGTTTTCAAATGCTTCTGACTTCTTCCTGACAAAAGACACTGCAACCATTCTTGTATAATCATTAACCAATAACATAAAGTATTTCTCACCTTTCAATCATTTTTTTCTTGCCGGTCCAACTAGATAACTATGCACAAGTTCAAGTGTATTTGTTTGTGATGCAGGAGCATCACTACTACTCAGTAGGGCATCAACAGCCAACCCAACAACTTAGAAGGAGGGAGTAAATACCGAGGAAAGAGAATCTCCAACCTTCTCATTTTTTTTTAAATTTTCATTTAATGTAATAAAGTTTGTAATGGATCGAGGAGGGAAGGGAGATTGTATTGTAAGGATAAATGTAAACCATCTTTAATGGGTCGTAGTTGTACATATCTTGAGCATTGCCTCAGATATGAATATTTAATTTAATATTTATTGTAACAATATTAGTGGTAGGATGCTTTTAATTATGATATGAAAGCACCAAAAATAGTCTCGATGGAAGGCTCGAGAATCCCATTCATGTATAAATCAATGTAATATATGCTCAAAAGAGGTGGTTAGTTGTTGTTGAAAGAAGAATATGAGACTCTTTCATAGTCCAAAATTGTAAACATTGTAAAGTATTGGAAACATTCACCATTAATCGAAATTGAGTTCATTTCTGAGTATCTCTATGTGTCTTTGTGAATGTATGTGCATGTTTTTACATGCTATGATTTCTAGTATGTTTCTTTGCAGGAATATTTGAATTCCATGTATGTGTAAATTTCTGAGTGTTATGGGCTCTCATGTATGTGAAAGGAGTGCACATTAGAGTTGTTGAAAAACTCAGAAAGGAAAGTGCAAGGAGGGCACAAGAACTCATTTGGGAGTTTTGTGAGGAGCGTGCCAGGTGGACAGACTAGAATTGTTCATAAGCTCAAAAGGGATAGCTCAAATATTAATAGAGAAAATGAAAGGTGTGTGCCTACACTCAGAGAAGTGTAAAACCTGAGAGGAGAGGTGAGTGCAAGGAGTGCACGAAGCCAACATTACATTTAAGTGCTGGAAAAGCTCAGGTGGAAGATCACAAAGTGCCAGGAGGGTGCTGAAGAAACACTTTGATTGTGTTCTCAAGATCAGTAGGAAGAGCATGGGTGTTAGGAGGGCACAATTAGTTACTTGGGAAAACAAAGGGCTAAGTCCTTGTGAAGTTTGAAGCAATTAGAATCTCATGAGAGTTACCGCAAGGAGTGCACGAGGTACTGAGTTCAAGGGTTCATAGAGATTAAGAGACATAGTGAGATTCTTCACAAAGAAAGTGAAAGGAGTGCACATGTTACTTCTTCAAGTCCCAAGTTTAGAGGAGAGAGATAGTGCAAGGAGTGTGCAGGTGACTTATTTAAGTCCCAAGTTTAGAAGGGAAGTGCAAAGTCTACACAATGGTTCGACTCTTTTCGAGAGAAAATATCAAGAGGGACGTGCAAGGTGTGTGCCAGAATATAACTCCTTCAGGTGAAAGAATCTTAAGGAAGATAAATCTCCTTGTTCCAAGTTGGCTGGACGAGATATTTTTCAGGGTAAGTTATAACCCCACATATCCATTGGATCCAAGTAAGAATCATGAATGATAACCCTTAATTCCTCCAGACTTCATTGCTCCAAAAGTTTTTCGTTCTTTGTTGGAAGGGAGGCAAAATTCCCGAACTTACAAAGTATCAGAGTGAATATATACCATAGAACACTAGGAAGAGTGTCATCCATTGCATTGGCCATGGAACATATCTATGCCATTGGATCAAACCCAGACTAGAGGATAAGCGTCGAGAAGAAGATCATATCCCAATCATCGGATCTACGTGGAGGAGAATCTGAGTCATATATCTCATACATTTGGATATTCAACACCCCAAGAGAAGTTGGTTGTTGTTGCATGGAATAGGGAAAGTCTTGAATTCACAAAATCCAGAGAAAATCCTAACCATTTTTTTCCAGGTACATGTGTCTACAGATTATCAAGTATTTAACCCTCTAGAGGATTGAGGGTAAAATTTATTATGGTGTCGAAAATCTCAAAGTCCCAAAGCTGAGAGTCAATCCTAGTCGTTCATTGAAAGGGACACATGGACTGTGGATATCCTCCCTTATCCAATTTGGAATTCAACCCTTCAGGAGTATCGTGTTGATTAGTAACAAGAATCCTCGAAGCCCGAATCCTGGAGTGGATCCCAGTCATTGATTTTGTAAGGAATGTGGATAATTGATCCCTAGACTCATTTGGGAGTTCACTAGTTTGACATTCGGGGGAGTTAAAGTGTTGTGTTGGAAAATATTCCAAAGCCCGAAGCTCCATAGAATCATAGTAACGAAGCTCGCAATAAGCACCTTTCAGCTAAGTTCTTGTTCTTATCCCATGATCACATGATATTTCCACGAGGGAAAAGGGGATAGTAATTGAAATTCGATGTGAAGATAAAAAGGGGCTTAGAGAAAAGCATTGGCGTCTTTCTATTTTTGTACGAAACTGAATTTGAGGGAAATCAAAGGGGCCTTTGAACATTGGAGGGGATCCAACAAGGTTCTGATAGATAATTAATCTCCTCAGAAGAATGATCCTAGAACAATAATTGATCCGGATTATTTTTGGCACGAAATGAGAGCGGAGATATAATAAAGAAATGCACAGAGATATCGCGTATATCCAGTAATATAACTAAAATATATCAGAGATGCAACCATAAACATAGAGATACAGTAATACACGATTTCTATTAATGAAAGAAATGTACAGAGACTGTAAAAATACAGAGTGAAAGACTCGCTAGAATGGTGGCAGCTTATCTCTGAGAAGAGATGTGACGGCTACTCGCATTCGCAAGAAGATGGTTACAATGAGGCTCGAAAGGCCTTTTTACAATAGATGGGAATGCCAAAAGTCCTAGACATCCAAAAACCTAACCCTAGGAGATGAAGCGCCAAAAGTCATGTGGGCCCCATTTGGGTAAGTTGGTGCATCAACTTCCCGGGGTCGTAACTTTTGCATACGATCTCCGTTTTAGGCGTGTGATAGCTCGTTGGAAAGGTATCGTCGAGGGGATTCATTTTGGGGCCTCAATCATGCCTTCAGCTATCATTGAGAACCTCTATCTCAAAAAAACTTCATTTAGGCCCTCAAAATGGCCCCGGAAGCGAAAACTTGCTAAAAATAGTAAGTTTCCAAAATGGCTAGAAAACTGTTTTGAGCCATTTGGAAAAGGTGGGTGGCCCCCGGTATCCACCTGGATCAATAATTCATGTGAACCCCTAGGTGGGGTGGGGGTTTGCATCAAGTGGCATCAAAGCTTAGATAAGATTTTGTCTAATACCATCAAGTGGTATCATACCTTGATAAATTTTCTTGTTTGATACCATCAAGTGGTATCAGAGTGGTAATTAGTTTGTAAATAGTAGACAACTAGGAGGGTTGTAGGAGAAATCCAATCGCACTCCCGGTTGTAGAGAAGACATCAGACAACCAGGTGGGATGAAAGAATGAAGCAAGTTGTGTTGCAAGAAAGGGAGAAGAGAGGAAACTTTCTTTACAAATAGTAGGAAGAGAAGGATAACTTAATAGAATTTTAAAATCTATTAAGAGAAGATGGCTACAAATGGTCATGTGAGGAGTTCAGAGGAAAGTCATAATGAATTGAAAAAAATTGTCAAAGTGAAGGGAATCGAGAAAATGAGTAATGAGGAGACTGCGAAGGAGATATTTGAGGTGAGGGCATGACTTGATGTGCTAAAGGAACAATGGAAGAGAGATAAGGAAGCCCAAGAATGTGGATGGGTCATGAAGAAGGCTTTTATATTGCCTATTCAACAATTGATTTCCAAGAGACATAGGCACATGCTGAAAGTTTGGATAAAGGAGGAAGATGATAGTGAAGTATGCATATGTGAACTTGAATAAGGGCCAATGCTTGGGAAGTTTGATGATAAGAAAAGAACATTTGAGGTTCTTTTGGACTTTAAGGAGAATTTAGATCAACATGAGGAGGTGCTGACAGAGGAGCTAAGTGAGGCCATAGAGCCACATGTTTTTAAAATTGACAACATGTGTTAGGATGAAKGTTCTAGTGAACTTGGAGAGATATTCAATGCTACCACAAAAAGGAGAAGGAAAAATAAGAAACACCTCTCAAATATGTTGAGGGACTACAGTTGTTGAAATATGTTGAACAAGGAGAAAAGGAGGCAGAAGATGATGACCAACATGATGAAATGGTTGAGAGATGTTGGAAAGAGATTGAGTTGTTGGAGAACCTATTAAAAGAGCCTACATGTGGAGATGACATTGTAGGTTAAAAAGTGGCAGTTGAGAGAAACCAAGAGATTAAGGATAATTCCCTGCAATATGTTATTGCAGGAATGAAAGAAACAAAAGATAATAGTGTGGAAGTGGACCACAACAAAATCGTTGTAGTGCAATGCAACATTATGTGCCAGCAACAGTGAAGGTTGGACATTGAAATTGAAGTCATAAGAATGTTGATAGTGAATATGTCTTAGAGAATACATGTAAAGAAGATTTACATCAGCATTAACAAGAGACAAGTGAGAAAGGTAGAGTGTAGAAGCATAGCTAATGGGGTAGTGAAACGTAAGGTATGGAAGCCTGGGAGACTGAGGATCTCCAAGAAGGAAAGATGTCGCAAGAAAAGTTGGCAAAAACAAAAAGAATTTTGGGATCCTATAAGATCTCAACAATAGCAATAGAGGAGTCGTGATCAGGATCTCATGATTTTGTCAGCAGGGAATTATGATGCAGGAGCATCACTCCTACTCAATAGCATGTCAACATCTAGCGCAACAATGCATGAGGGAGTAGATCCCGAGGAAAGAGAATATATAGCCTTCTAATTTTGTTTTAAATTTGTCAATTAATGTATTAAAGTTTATAAAGGATCAAGGAGGGAAGACCCATTGTATTGTAAGGATAAATGTAAATCACTTTTAATGGGTCGTATTTATAAAGATCCTGAGCATCACCTCAGATCTAAAGATGTGAATGAATATTTATTATAATAAGATTAGTGATAGGATTGTTTTAATTATGATATGAAAGAACTAGAATAGTTTGGAGGGAAGGCTCGAGAATCACCTTCATGTATAAATCAATGTAATCCATGCTCAAAAGAGGTGGTTAATAGTTGTTCAAAGAAGAAGATGAGACTATACAACAGTCCAGCATTGTAAACATTGTAAAGTATTGGAAACATTCATCCTTAATAGAAATTGAGTTCATTTACGAGTACCTCTATGTGTCTGTGTGAATGTATGTTCTTGTTTGTAAATTTTGTGAGTTCTGGTATGTTTCTTTGTAGGAATATTTGAATTCCCTGTCTATGTAAATTTTTGAGTGTTATGGGATCTTATGGTTGTGCAAGGAGTGCACATTAGATTTGTTGGAAAATTATGAAAGGCCAGTGCAGGGAGTGTGCAAGAGCTCATTTGGGAGTTCTGTGAGGAGCATGCTAGGTGGGCACACCAAAAAATTTCATCATATCAGAAGGGATAGTGAAAATATACACAAAGAGATCGTAAGGAGTGTACCTACATTAAGAGAAGTGTAAAAGCTCAGAGATGATTTTAATGCAAGGAGTGCATAAATCCAACATTTAGTTTAAGTGTTGATAAGGATAGGTGGAAGAGCACAAAGTGTTAGGAGGGCGCTGAAGAAACACATTGATTGTGTTCACAAGCTCAGGAGGAAGAGTGTGGGTGCTAGGAGGGTAGAAGGAGTTACTTGGTAAAATAATGGGTTGATTCCCTGTGAAGTTTGAAGCAATTAGAGGCTTAGGAGAGTTAGCACAAGGAGTGCACAAGGGACTAAGTTCAAGGGTATTTCAATCTTAATAGAGATAGTGCAATTATGCACAAAGAAAGTGCAATGAGTGTGCATGTGACTTCTTCAAGTCCCAAGTTCAAAGGAGACAGATAGCGAAAGGAGTGTGTAGGTGAATTCGTTAAGTCCCAAGATTAGGAGGGAAGTGAAAAGTGTGCGCCAAGGTTCAAGTATTTTCAAGAGAAAAGCTCAATATGGAAGTGCAAGATGTGCACCAAAATGTAAGTCCTTAAAGAAAAATACAATTAAGGAATATAAATCTCTTTGTTCCAAAGTGGAAAGATGAGATATGTTCAGGGGGATTTAGAACCCCACACAATCATAGGATCAAGTTAAGAAGCGTAGAAAATAACCCTTAAGTCTTTTGAACTTCACTTCTCCAAAAAATTTCCATTCTCTACTAGACGGGAGGAAAAAACCCTAAAGTTATGAAGTCCTAACGTGAATCTGCACGATAGATCACTAGGAAGAGTTTCAACCATCAGATTGGTTGTGGAATAGATCAGGGCCATCAGATCAAACCCAGACCAGAGGAGAAGCACTGGGGAGAATATTATATCCCAACCGTCGGATCTACATGCAGGAGAACATGAGTCGTAGATCTCGCGTATTCATAGATTCAACACTCTTGGAGAAGTTGGTGGTTATTGCACATAATAGGGAAATTAATGAAGTCTCAAACTCCAGAGTAAATCATGACCATTGCTTTTCAAGCACACGGGTTAGCATATTATCAAGTATTCAACTCTTCAGAGGATTGAGGGTAAAATTTGTTTTGGTGCAGAAAGTCCCTAAGTCTCGAAGCCCCAAGTCAATCCTGATCATTCATTGACGGAGAAACGTGGACCGTGGATCTCCACCCTTCACCAATTCAGCATTTGGCCCTTCGGGAGTCTCGTGGTAATTAGCAACAAGAAGCCTTGAATCCTGAATCCTAGAGTGGATCCCAAGTGTTGGTTGTGGGAGGAGTGTGGACCATCAATACCTAAACTCATTTGGGAGTTTGCTAGTTTAGTGTTTGGGGTAATTAGAGGGTTGTGTTGGAAAATATTCTGAAGACGAAGTTTTGGAGAACTAGAGTAACAAAGATCTGAATAATAACCTTTCAACTAAGATCTTGGTCTTAGCTAGTGGTCACATGAAATTTTCACCAAGGAAAAGGGGCTAGCAACCAAAATTTGATGTGAAGATAAAAAGGGGCTTAGAGCAAAGCACCCACAGGTTTTTTTTTCTAGAGACTTACATTTGAGGGAAATCAAAGGGGACTGTGTACATTGGAGGGGATCTAATAGGGATCTGAGAGCTAATTCAACTCCTCAGAATAACGATCCTAGATTGGGAGGTCATGCGAACCCTTAGGAGGGGTGGGGGTTTTCATAAATTCATATCAGATCTCATATAAGACTTTGACTGATACCATCAAGTGGTATAAGAGCTTGATAAATTTCTTGTCTGACATTAGCCGAGTAGGGCCCTATGTTGGTTGGTTCGGGAAAGCAACTATGGTATATAAAGCAACAGGCCTATCTTTCTATTCGATGGGGCCCATGAAGAAATCATGAATAATTAGGTCCCTTCTCCTACCATAAAGTGGTATGAGAGTGGGAATATGTTTGTAGACAATAGACATATCAGAGGGCTACAGGAGAAATTCAGCGGTGCTCCCAGTTGCAAAGCAGATAGTAGATATCCAGGTGGGTTGAGAGAAGGAAACCAGTTGCATTCTAAGAATGAAGGAAGAGTGGAATCTATTTATAGACAATAGGAAGAGAAGGATAATTTCATAGCAGTTTAAACTCTGTGAATAGAAGGTGGCTACAAATAGTCACGTGAGGAGTTTAGAGGATAGTCATAATGAAGTGAAAAAAGATGTCAAAGTGAAGGGCATAGAGAAAATGAGCATTGAGGAGATTGTGAAGGAGATAGTTGAGGTGAGGGCATGACATAATGTGATAATGGAACAATGGTAGAGAGATAAGGAAACCCATAAATGTGGATGGGTAATGAAGAAGGATGATACATGGCCTATTCAATAGTTGATTTCTAGGAGACAAAGGCACATGTTGAAAGTTTGAATAAAGGATGAAGATGATAGATAAGTATGAATCTCTGAGCCTGAACAAGGGCAAATCCTTGGGAAGTGTGGTGATAAGAATAGACCAGTTGAGGTTCACATGGAATCTAAGGAGAGTTTAGATCAACATGTGGAGGAGCTAAAAGAGGAATTAAGTGAGCCCATAGAGTTGCATGTTTTTAAAAATGACAACATGTGTATGGATGCAAGCTCAAGTGAAGGTGGAGAGCCATTCAATGCTTCCACAAAGGAGAAGGAGAAATAAGAAATACATCTCATAGACATTCAGGGAGTATACTTGTTGAAATATATTGAACAAGGAGAAAAGGAGGTAGAAGATGATGACCAACATGATTAAATGATTGAGACATTTTGGAAACAGATTGAGTTGTTGGAGAACCTATTAAAAGATCCTACGGGTGGAGATGAGATTGTAGCTAAAAAAGTGGAAGATGAGAGAAACCAACAAATTAAGGAGAATTCCTTGCAATATGTTATAGAAGGAATGAAAGAAACAAAAGATAAGTCTAGAAGTGGACCACAACAAAATCGTCGTAGTGCAATGCAACATTATGTGATACAAAGTTAAGGCTAGACATTGATGTTGAAGTGATATGAATTTTGACAATGAATATGTCTTAGAGAAGACATGCATAAAATATTTAAATTAGCAGCATGAGAAGACATGTGAGAAAGGTAGAGTGAAGAATCAGAGCCATTGGGGCATTACAGAGCAAGGTATGGAAACCTGGGAGACTGAGAATATCCATGAAGGAAAGATGTTGCAACACAAGCGGGAAAAAACAACATGAATTTTGGGATCCTGAAGGATCTAAAAAACAACAATAGAGGAGCCATGAGAAGGAGCTCACGATTTTGTCAACATGGGAGTATGATGCAAGAGAATCACTCGTACTCAGCAATGTGTCAACATGTAGTGCAATAGTGCATAAGAAGGGAGGAAATCCCGTGGACAAAGAATCCCCATCCTTCTCTTTTTCTTTTAAAGTTTTCATTTAATGTAATAAAGTTTGTAAAGGATTGAGGAGGGAAGAGCCATTGTATTGTAAGGATAAATGTAAATCTCCTTTAATGGTCCATAGTTGTTCAGATTCTGAGCATTGCCTCAGATCTGAATATGTAAATGAATATTTATTGTAATAATATTAGTGGTAGGATTCTTTTAATTATGATATGAAAGAACTAGAATATTCAGGAGGGAAGGATAGAGAATCTCGTTCATGTATAAATCAATGCAATCTATGTTGAAAAGAGTTGGTTAATAGTTGTTCAAAGAAGAAGATGAGACTTTGTCGCATTCCAACATTGTAAACATTGTAAAGTATTGGAAACATTCATCGTTAATAGAAATTGAGTTAATTTCTGAGTATATCTATGTGTGTGTGTGACTGTATGTGCATGTTTGTAAATTATATGAATTATAGTATGTTTCTTTGAAAGAATATTTGAATTCCCTATCTCTCTAAATTTATGAGTGTTATAGGCTCTCATGGTTGTGCAAGGAGTGCACATTAGAGTTGTTGTAAAAATCTGAAAGGCTAGCACAAGGAGTGTGCAAGAGCTCATTTAGGAGTTCTCTGAGGAGTGTGCCAGGTGGGCACATTGGAGCTGTTCATAAGCTCACAAGGGATAGTGAAAATCTACAGAGAGTGAGTGCAAGGAGTGGTCCTACACTCAGAGAAGTGTAAAAACTCAGAGGAGAGGTGAGTGGAAGGAGTGCACGAAGCCAAAATTTTATTTAAGTGTTGGTAAAGCTTAGGTGGAAGAGGACAAAGTGTGAGGAGGGCGGTGAAAAAACAATTTGACTCTCTTCTCAATATTAGGAGGAAGAGTATGGGTGTCAGGAGGGAATAAGGAGTTACATGGGAAAACAAAGGGTTGAGTCCTTATGAAGGTCGAAGAAATTAGAAGCTCAAGAGAGTTAGCGCAGGTGACTTCTTCAAGTCCCAATTTTAGAGGAGAGAGATAGAATAAGGAGTGTCTAGGTTACTTATTTAAGTCTGAAGCTCACGAGTGAAGAACAAAGTGTGCGGCAAGGTTCGAGTCTTCCCAAGAGAAAATATCAAGAGGGAAGCGCAAGGTGTGCAACCAAATCTAATCCCTTCAAGCGAAAGAATCTTAAGGAAGATAAATCTCTTTGTTCCAAGGTGGATGAATGAGATATTTTTCAAGGGAAGTTAGAACCCCGCACAACTATTGGATCCAGATAAAAAGTGCAGAAAATAACCCTTAAGTGCTTCGGACTTCCCTACTCCAACAATTTTCCGTTGAAGGGAGGAAAAATCCCCAAAGTTACGAATTCCTGAAGTGAATCTACACCGTAGATCACTAGGAAGAGTGTCAGCCATCAGATTGGTCATGGAACAAATTTGGTTCAACGGATCAAACCTAGATAAGAGGAAAAGCGTCGGGGAGAGGATCACATCCCAACCATCAGATCTACATGCAAGAGAATGTGAGCCATATATCTCACGCATTCAGAAATTCAACACTTCAGGAGAAGTTGATGGTTATTGCATGGAATAAGGAAAGTGCTGATGTCCTGAACTCTAGAGTAAGTCCTAATGGTTGGTTGTCAGGTACACGTGTTAGTAGATTATAAGTATTTGGCCCTATGGAGTATTGAGGGTAAAATTTGTTTTGTTGCAGAAAGTCCCAAAGCCCAGATTCAATCGTGGCCACTCTTTGACGAGACACTGGACCATGGATCTCCTCCCTTAACCAATTTGGTGTTCGGCCATTAAGGAGTCTCGTGGTGATTGGCAACAAGAATCCTCTAAGACAAGAGTGTGTAAATGTGTTGAACCTTCACATAATATATCTAGTTGGGAATTGACATACATAGTTGCATAGAAAATAAAAGAAAAGACAAACAAAAGGAAAAGAATGGAAGAATTATCATTAACCAAATGAATGAATGATAATTTACACATGATATACTTTGTATAACTCAACCATTGTGCACTGGAGGAGAAGCCAATGTGCCATAGTGTTGGTCTAGAGTGATATGGACACACACCAATAGTTACAAGAGTAAACTACCACCTAGTCTAGTCTCTTCGGCAGTCACGAGAGTGAACTGCCACCTAGCAGAGTTAACTAGATTATGAGTCTTCAGTTAACTGACTAAAATAGAGAGAATTGATTAGGATATTAGGGAATCATGGGTAATTGGCCAGTTTGGTGATGATCCCAAGGACAATTCCCATTAGTTTGTGATGATCCCAATGTTGCATGGTGATAATCCCAATGTAGCATCTAGACTCCACTCAACTGATCTAACTGAAGTGAAAACTGAAGAGAATATTCTCCCTAGAGAAATATTCTTCCTAAAATATAGGAGACTAAATAATGACTAATAAACAAGGAAACTATTAGTAAAAAATAAATCCTAGGTGTGTGTGAAGTAACTCCAACACCCCCCTTGAACATCACTATGGTGAAAATAAAGAATGTGTCCTGACAACAAGGCCATGTTAGGTAACCAAATAAAAAATATACATTGAAATAAAGTGAGGAAAGAGGGAAAGCCTCATGGAAAAACCCTCCCTCAAGTTACAATGTATGTAAGAAGAAGAATTGACAGTTTCTAGGAAATTATGTCCTTCAATCCAAGACGACTGTGCAAAGAATGGAACTTATTCTCAGTGAAGGTCTTCGTGAATATGTCTACAGTTTCATCTGCTAAAGGACATAACTGCAGGTCGATGATCCCCTCATGTACTAAGTCCCATATGTAGTGCATGTGGATCTCGATGTGCTTCATTTATTTCCTCTGAACTGGATCTCTGCAAAACTTCAAAGTGCTCTGTTTGTTAGACCAGATGACAATCGACCAATGAAATTGAATTCCCAACTCAGTGAGAAAATTTTGTAGCCACATAGCTTGAATGGTTATGTTAGCTACACCTTTTTACTCTGCCGCGGCTGAAGATAGAGAAATATCAACCTTGTTCTTGCTACACCAACATGTAGGCTCAGAACCAAGACTTAGTGAGTAAGTAGATGTGGACTTGAGATCATTGTTATTGCCAGCACAGTCAGAATCAATGAATATGATGAGGTCAAATGTAGAGTCTGATGCATAATGAATCCTAAAGGTGATGGTTCCCTATATGTATTGAAGGATATACTTTGCATGCTTCCAATGTAGCTCATGTGGATCTTACATGAACCTCAAAACTGTTCCAACTGCATAGGAGAGGTATAGTTTGGAGGGTGTGAGATAGAAAAATCTCCCAACTAGTTGTATGTAAAGTGTGTTTTCAACCAGTGGAGTGTCCTCGCCATCCTCAATTTTGACTCCTTATAGGAAAGGAGTCGAAGCAGACTTGCAGTCTGCCATGTGAAATCTCTCAAGGAGATCTCATGCATACTTGTCTTGAGACACATTGATGCATGATGCATCCTAATAGATATCGATTCCAAGGAAGAAGTGTAGCGGATCCATGTCTATCATCAAGAACCTGTCATGCATAATCTTCTTCACTGCAACAATCATTGAATTTGAGCAACTGGTGATCAACAAATAATCAACATACAAAACTAAGAGTAGAATTGAATCATTTGTCTTGAGCATGTAAACATTTGGGTTTGATTTACAACGTACAAAGTTCTGTGACAATAGGTAGTAGTAGATATTGGCATACCATGCCCTCAGAGCCTACTTGATTCCATAGAGAGACCTCTTTAGTTGACAGACCAAAGATGAATCCTGCATAAACCCTTGGGGATGTTCCATATAGATCTCCTCAGAGAGATTTAAATGAATAAATGCATTTTTCATGTCCATATTATGGACTTCCCATCCCTTGGCTGTCGCAATAGAAAGTGCCAAAAGTATAGAATCCATCTCTGCTACTCAAGAGAAGGTCTCATCATAGTCAATGTGATGCACCTGCTAAAAGCCTTTGGCAACAAGCCTAGCTTTATATCTGCTAATTTGTCCATCCTCTATGCTCTTGGTCCTGTAGACCCATATAAACCTAACAAGTTTCCTTCTAGAAGGAAGGGAAACCAGATCCCAAGTCTAGTTCTCGAGGAGGGAGTTGTACGCCTCTTGCACGGCATATTCCCAAAAGGGATTTCCAAGAGCCTTGCCATAACAATGTGGATTTGAAGAATGGATCAAGAAAATATGAATAGGTGGAAATGGTTTAGTGGAAATGAGTGCAATAGGAGGCTCCTCAAAATCATATCAAGTACTCCAGGTATTAGCTGGATCACTGAAACGAACCCCTGCATCCTGAAGAGTAGTCTGGGCCAACTTGGGCCTCTTCTCTATCTCTGCATCTGCATATGGATGAACTAACTCTGCATCTAAATGTACTGACTTTGTATCTAGATCATATGAATCCTCTAAATCAAAACTCTCATTTCAAGAAGAGTCGATGAGTGCATGCTCATAATCTTTGATAGGTGGAAGAACAGAGGCATCTGCATGCGACTATTGAGGTACATGCGAGACACTTTCCTCGAATTGGACACTATGCTCAATGATGAGCCGGTCTGAGGAAATATCATTGAGTCTGTATCCCTTCAGACCCTCGGGGTATCCAAAAAAAATACAATATGGATCAAGTTCCTTCCTCATTTCAGAGAGAATCGAAGCCCATGCATGTGAACCGAAAATACAAAAGTGGGTCACTTCTAGTTTGAGGTTGACCCATGCCTTGTAGGGGGTCTTATCCTTGATACATTTGTGGGGAGATCTGTTTTTGATGCAGGTTTCACAATTAGGTGCTTTGGCCCATAATCTATGTAGAAATGACTTTTCATGTAGCATGCAAGATGCAATCTCTTTTAGAGATATGTTTTTCCGCTTAGCAAATCCATTTTGTTGTGGAGTATAGGGAAATATGTGTTGCAACTGAATCCCTACCTCATGAAAAAGATTATGGATCTCATGTTTTATATACTCTCCCCTATTATCATTTCGAAGTATTTTTATTTTCTTTCCTCACTGTTTCTCAACCAAGGCTTTGAAATATTTGAGGTGTTGAAAGACCTCTGTTTTTTTCCTCAGAAAGAAAATCCATGTGAAGTGTGAGAAATAATCAACAAAAATGAGAACATGCATTGATTTGTTGATTAATTGATGTGGAAAAGGGTCGATGAGGTCACTATGGATCAGATCTAAAGGAGAGGAAGCTCTCTGACTCTTTCCTTTGTCAAATTTCTCTTGAGGGTGTTTTCCAAGAACACATCCCTCACAAATTCGTTTGGAGAAATGGATGTCGGGTAGACCATCAACCAATTCTTTCTTGCTAAGATATTGCATATATCTGAAATTTAAATGCCTGAACCTTTCGTTCCATATGCTATTGCTTTCATCAGCATGGGTAAGCAGTAAAGMAGAATTTGGTTCAATAAATTAAGAATATCTGTAAATCCTAGATTGATTATTTACCTCACCGGTAGAAACCCTAGAATTGGTTTGCATATCATAGATGTCCACTACATTAGGTGTGAATACAAATTTMTTTTTGGTGCTGAAATGTTTCATCCAATACACAGAGATAATATTCACGAAAAGTTTTGGAATGTGCAACACATTCTCAAATCTTTCGTTAGTGAGCTCAATCCTTCGTTTGTTGGTGACCTCGAATGGAGAGTTGTCCCCCATCAGAATAAGAGGACCTTTGCATGCATCCAATGAAGAATAGACTACTTTTGTGGCATCCATATGATGTGATGCTCTTGAATCTAGGATCCAATAATCGGGAGAGGACTTGATGGAAATCAAGTAATGTCTAGAATTTCCTTTCTTAGGATTCTCATCTTCTGGCTTCTTCTTCTTGGCACCCCTGGGGATGCAATCTCCAAGGTTGTTTTTCTGAATTATTTGAGTCATTAGATCCATCTTTTTTTTCATACATGCAGATTCTAGATGGAATCCTTTATGGAAGTATGTGCATTTATCTCATTTTATTCCCTTTCCACCTTTGGATCTGGAGTCATTGTTGAAGGGTTTTTAGTACCCTTCCTTCTTCAAATTTGTAGGTGCTTTCCTTTTTTCTTTATCTTTAGATTTATGATATTGATGATCATTGCCATGTTGAAAAGTAAGTGCATATTTCTTTGGTCCTTTGATTTTTCCCATGTTGATGAGATTGATCTATTCTTGGGTCAGATATTCGATAAATTCCTCAAGAGAAGGCATAGTCTAGGTGGCTCAAGAGGCGAATCTAACTCAATAAAGTGTGGATGATGTAATATCCCTAGGCCAAACCCAATTGAAAATTTAAATACAAATGTGCATAATTTGGTGAGTTGTTTAATATCATTTTTATATGCACCTCCCATGGTATAGTGCATGCATGTACCACACAGTGAAATGAGGAAGTGTGCACATTCCAGGACACCACGCGCAACAACTTAAGTGTGTGCAATTTTGAGGCCAGGGAGCCTTTGTGTATATGAGGTGTTTTATAGGCTGGTGAGCCMTTTTTGTGATGATTAGGATGGAGATCCTAGATGTTAAAGGCCATTGAGCCTGTTTTTGTATRTGTCTCATCATTTATATAAAATACATCTATGGACATAGACCGACCACAATAACAGAGTATGGAGGACTAAACTCCGCTAATTGGGGAAAGGGAGGGACAAAATTTTATAAAAAGGGGCTAAGCTAGGGAGATTAAGACAAAAAGTAATATTATATTAATTTTTCTTAATTATAAAGTATGGATAATTATTTTATCCTAGGTTCTAAGGTTGAGGACAAGTGGGCTAAGGTAGCTGCCAACATGACAAGTGTTAATTTGGGAACATGCATACATATAGCTTGGAAATAGTTCATTTTGGGGGAATATTCACCCATTCATTCCATCATGAAATCATCCATTCAATAATTCCATCATCATTCACTCATTGATTCAGTTGTCCTCTGTACCTTCATGTCACTGTACCTAATCCTGTATCCGTAACCATACCTATTTGTGTAGCTGGTTAGCTTGGGAGATGAACTAAAGAAGCAGTTTGTTGGGCCCATGGGATATTGAAGAGGTGGGTTATCAGGCCCGTGAGAAATATCTCTGGGTGAGGGAATTGCTGGGAATTGATTTCCCAAAGGTGATAAATTATAGCTACGAGGCTCTCAGACTTCATGTCCAGCCTTTTGCTGAAGCTGAAGGATTGTTGAGGAGAGAAGGGGCACACTTCCTTGGGTGGGACAGGCATGTGGGGAATGAGTGATTGTAGGATGTTAGTTTGAGTTGGCACCTGTGACAGAGTCTTTTCTATTGTCTGAGATAGTCATCCTGGTTAGGAATCCTTTACCTGGGTGGAGTTTAGTCCTGTCTCAGGGGTGACCCGCTACTTAGAGTGATGAGCAATGTGGCCTAAGGCAGGGAGGTTCATGGAAGGTATGCATGTAGTTGGTGATATTATTACCAAGATAAGTGTCAATTCTGTGATAAACTACATGCATTATTATTATGGGATAGGTACCAAACAAGGGTTTTGATGATACAACAAACTGTGTTCTAGTATTGTAAATTTATACTCTCGCATGAATAATACTACAGTGATGAAATGCCCAAATAGTTAACAAGAAAAAATGTGAAGGAATTTTGCAACTAGGATGTAGGCAATAGGGTTACGCAAAAAAATACCCCTTCTCTTCCTTTTCTATTATGTGTCATTCGCAAGGGTTAGAGTTTGTAAGCGTCGTACAAACAAGGGTTTTCCCTATACTATAACTCTTTGATGTACGTGCATGGTCAAACAATAGTACTAAAACTAATATCTCAGGCAACCAAATAAGGAGTCTTGACCATAACCTTAGTTGTACTACCTGATTACCTAGGTACTAGAGAGTATCTTCCCAAGTGTTGTTCTTGGTTTCACTATAGTAGTCAAGAGGTCAATTGACTGATCTAGAGATGGTTTCTGAAGACCTAGGAGAATTCATATAAACCTAATGGTACGTGGAAGTTATTGATCCAGGTGGATATCGGTGGCAACCCACCTTCTCCAACAGGCCCAAAACATGTTTATGGCAATTTTGGTAATTTATTATTTTTAGCAGTTTTTAATTTCTGGGGCCATTTTGAGGCCCTAAACGATGTTTTTTGAGAACACGGGAAGAAACATGGATCATAAATCCATGTCTCTCACACAAAAGTTGTATTCCTCAGATACATCTTTCCAACGAGCTATCGTTCACCAAAAAGGAAGATCATATGCCAAAGTTACGCCCCTGTGAAGTTGGCGTATCAACTACCCCCATCGGAGCCCACAAACCTTTTGGATTTTCATCTTCCAGGATTAGGGTTTTGAATTTTACTTTTTTTAAAAAGGCCCTTAGAGCCTCATTGTAATAATCATCTTCTCACAGATGCAAGTATTCGTCACATCTCTTCTCAGATATAAGCTACCATCATTCTAGCGAGTCTTTCACTCTGTATTTTACACTCTCTGTACATTTATTTCATTAATAGAAATCATGTATTGATGTATATCTGTGACTACAATAGGGGCACACTTCTTGGGGTGGGATAGGCATGTGGGGAATGAGTGATTGTAGGATGTTAGTTTGAGTTGGTACTTGTGACAGAGTATTTCCTATTGTCTGAGATAGTCAGCCTGGTTAGGAATCCTTTACCCGGGTGGAGTTTAGTCCCATCTCAGGGGTGAACTGCTACTTAGAGTGATGAGCAGTGTGGCCTAAGGCTGTGGGGTTCGTGGAAGGTATGCATGCAGTTGGTGATATTATTACCAAGATAAGTGTCAATTGTGTGATAAATTACATGCATTATTATTATTATTATAATAATAATAATTATTATTATTATTATGGGATAGGTACCAAACAAGGGTTTTGATGATACGACAAATTGTTTTTTAGTATTGTAAATTTATACTCTCGCATGAAAAATAACACAGTGATGAAATGCCCAAATAGATAACAAGGAAAAATGTGAACGAATTTTGCAACTAGGATGTAGGCAATAGGGTTACGCAAAAAACTACCCCTTCTCTTCCTTTTCTATTATGTGTCATTCGCAAGGGTTAGAGTTTGTAGGCGTCATACAGACAAGGGTTTTTCCTATACTATAACTCTTTTATGTACGTACATGGTCAAACAATAGTACTAAAACTAATATCTCAGGGAACCAAATAAGGAGACTTGACCATAACCTTAGTTGTACTACCTGATTACCTAGGTACTAGAGAGTATCTTCCCAAGTGTTGTTCTTGGTGTCACTATAGTAGTCAAGAGGTCAATCGATTGATCTAGAGATGGTTTCTGAAGAACTAGGGGAATTCATATAAACCTAATGGTACGTGGGAGTTATTGATCCAGGTGGATATCGGTGGCAACCCACCTTCTCCAACAAGCCCAAAACATGTTTCTGGCAATTTTGGTAGTTTATTATTTTTAGCAGTTTTTAACTTCTAGGACCATTTTGAGGCCATAAACGATGTTTTTTGAGAACACGGGGAGAAACATGGATCATAGATCCATGTCGCTCACCCAAAAGTTTTATTTATCGGATAGATCTTTCCAACGAGCTATCGTGCATCCCAAATGAAGATCGTATGTGAAAGTTACGCCCTTGTGAAGTTTGTGTATCAACTACCCCCATTAGGGCCCACAAACCTTTTGGATTTTCATCTTCTGAGGCTATGGTTTTGGATTTTACTTTTGTTAAAAAGGCCCTTAGAGCCTCATTGTAATAATCATCTTCTCACAGATGCGAGTAGCCATCACATCTCTTCTCAGAGATAAGCTACCACCATTCTAGTGAGTCTTTCACTATGTATTTTACAGTCTTTGTACATTTATTTCATTATTAGAAATCATGTATTGTTGTATATCTATGACTCTTTTTTTATTTCCGCTATATCTCTATTATATTGTTGTCTCGCTTGCAATATTTCTATGCATTTCTTTATTATATCTCATATCTCATTTCATGCCGAAAATAATCCAGATCAATGGTATCAGAGACGACTGCTCTTGATCGTTTTCAGTGCATGTCCCCGACGAGGTATGAGTATGGAAATTTGGGTCTTGAGCTTGTCTCTCTTGATAACAATCACTCTCGCACACCCAAGAAACCCTCAATGGAGGAAGCAAAAAAAATGATGGATCAGACGATCCTATTAGCTGTTCCTTGAGAAAACTCTCACGTGACAAAGGGACGAAATGATGGAGAATTTTTTCCCACATCCTTCAATGCCTCCCAATAGAATCAGGTGCATGTTCATCAAGTGGCCACTTTGGAGGCACCTTGCCTTTCAAGGTACAGGTTAATTTTGATATTCCCATATTTGAAGGTCAAATAGATGCATATGCCCTAGATAAATGGTTAAATTTGCTAGAAGGTTATTTCTCTGTTCATAATTTTCCTGACAAGGAAAAGATCACCTTCGCACTCCTTAAGGATCTCCCCCATGTCAAACATTGGTGCGAAACTTACTGGGAGCAGAGTTCGATAGAGGAGTCTGGAATATATGGGGTCGATCCCACTTGGGTTTTTTTTGTGGATGCATTAAAGGAACAATATTACCCTGTTGGCAACTATGAGGACCAGTACATGAGATGGATCACACCGCAACAAGAAAGGGGCCAAGAAGTTCCATAGTTCACCAATACCTTCCATACCTTGCACACCAATATGGGTATCAAAGAATCTGAATGAAATTTGGTTCTGAAATACCGTGGGGCTCTACACAGACACATCCAAGCTAAAATGGGTTTTCTGGACATCTCATCATTTGGTGCTACTTATCGATATGATTTTAAAATTGAGCAGAAGTTTAAGCACTAGAACAAATGGGAGTTCGGGTCTACAAATTCACAACAAAAAAAGTATGACAAAGATGACCCTAACAAACAGTCTCCTGAAAACTAGTCCAAGCCATAGGAAAAGAAGGGTCACAGGAAGATAAAAAAGGACACTGGAAAATGGTGCGCTTTCCACAAAATCCCCTGGCACAACACCGATGAATGTCGCTCAAAATAGTCATTGGTGGCCAAGATCAAAGACAAGTAGTCGAACCTTGATTCATAATTTCATTTTGAAAATAATGGTAAAGGACAGATCATTGATGTAAACCCCACTGCTATTGTCATGACCACAACAATTCAACCAAAAGAACCAATAGATCCTGAAGAGGGGGAGTGCCTTTTTCAATCAAAGATGTGGGTGAAGGGGACGCCATTGCATTTTATTGTTGATAGAAGAAGCCAGAAAAACCTCATCTCAGCAGAGGTCATCAAACAATTGGGATTGTTGACAACACCACACCCGCACCCATACAACATTGGTTGGCTTCGGCAAGGATGAGATCTTCGTTTTAACCAACAATGTCAATTACCATACAACATCCAACCCTTCAAGGATGAGGTATTATGTGATGTTTCCCCACTGGATGTTTGTGATGTTCTGTTGGGCTAGCCATATATGTGGAAATGCCATGCTATCTATGAGTCTCGACCCCGTAGTGTCATTGTTACTCTGGGGGGTCATATCTACAGGATACCAAAGGTTGTTCCAACTAATTCCCCACCTAAACAATGCCGCAAGGTAGTATCTTATACTACAAAATTCAACTTCTTCACAATCTGTTCAAAAAGTGAATAGAAGGATACTACAACCATCACAACTTTGGCCCAAGCACCTTCTATCCAACAAAAGCAGGTCGACAAGATTGTAGCACAATGCAAAGATTACTTCTACACATAGTCATCTCATGTAGCCAGACTGGTTAAAAATTTCCAACCCTTACAGCCATAGGTTTGTGACAACCTTCAACAAACCAAGCAGCGCAACGTCTCTACCAAGACAAGCAGCTCACCAAGATTCAGATTCAACAATCGCTTTTCCCTCTCCCTCGAAAACTCAACACAATGGAGACTCTTGCTTCCTAAGGAGGGAGGATTGATCTAGGTGGATATCAGTGGCCACCCACCTTCTCCAAGTGGCCCAAAATATGTTTCTGGCAATTTTGGAAATTTACTGTTTTTATCATTTTTTAAGTTCTAGGGACATTTTGAGGCCCTAAACGATGTTTTTTGAGAAAATGGGGAGAAACATTGATCATAGATTGATGTTTCTCACCCAGGAGTTGTATCTCTTAGATAGATATTTCCAACGAGCTATCATGCACCCCAATCGAAGATTGTATGCCAAAGTTACGCCCCTGGGAAGTTGACGTATCCACTACCCCCCTTGGGACCCACAAACCTTTTGGATTTTCATCTTCCAGGGTTAGTTTTTTGGATTTTAATTTTGTTAAAAAGGCCCTTAGATCCTCATTGTAATAATCATCTTCTCACTAATGGAAGTAGCCATCAGATCTCTTCTCAGAGATAAGCTACCACCATTCTAGCGAGTCTTTCACTTTGTATTTTACAGTCTATGTACATTTATTTCATTAATAGAAATCGTGTATTACTGTATATATATGAATCTTGTTTTATTTCTGCTATATCTCTGTTATATTGTTGTCTCTCTTGCAATATCTCTGTGCATTTCTTTATTATATCTCTGATCTCATTTCGTGCCGAAAATAATTCGGATCAGTTATGGTCGTGTACATATTATCTCTGATGAGGTTCTAATCAAAGGGGTACCAACATGTCTTACAGAGGTTTCCAACAAGGGGAAACTTTTGTTTTGGGTAACCCCTTGATACACTCTATATTTCTTCCATGTAGTCTTCCCTAGCCACAATTTTACCCACTGAATGACACATCTTTTTTCTTTAAAGATGCCAAAAATACACAATTCTACCCTGGAAACAAATTACCCACAATTTATGGAGAGGAAAGAGATTTGATAGCACTTGTAAAGTATTATATATATTATCATAAGTAGTAACACAAATATTGTAGCAATTACCAATAGAACAAAAAAATATAGAGAATCACAACACCAAAAAAATACCTTTAGTGATAAAAATCCAATTCTGCTTTGCTCTTCGAGAGGTAAATATCCAACATAGCATATCTCTATTACAATAATTCTCAATACAAGACATTATCATGCCTTCTACTCCTATTTATATTAATTCTATCTTCTAACGAACATTCCAGAGGAATATGTTTCTAGAACTGAAAGCTTCTATTAATTCTTATTAAATAAGACTTGTTCACATTATTAAAAAGTCCTTATTAACCAATTTCATCCTTTATTACATAGAAAATATTTTATTCTACCTATGTGAGGGGATATGTCGGTTAGGTCCCTACTACTATTCATGCATAGAAACTTTGTCTAGTAAGTGTTCTTTTCCAAGTCTTTATGTTTTTTTCAGGGTATTTAAGTAAGTTCTCTGTTAAAGTGGTAATAAGTGCATGTTATGATAATTCTTGCTAGAAACCGTAAGGAAATATTAATAATCTTTGACCTCTGATTATGATTGGATTATCCTAGGGTTTGGATCTTCAATTGTTCTCTTATATTTCATTGAAGGTGTTGTATTGACTCTATATGCCTAAGAATTCAAGAAAAAAAAAATATTTATCATTTTCAAGTGATATAAAACCTTGGTTTATCTCCCCCTCTCTCTCTCTAACGATTTGAATTAATTATTTGGAATCATCTCTAACATAGTCATTACTGCAATAATTTCATTTTCAATGATTAGGGCTTTTCATATTGCACTCAATTAATAAAAATCATGTCATTTATTCATGATATCATTGGTGGATGGCTTACAAGTATTGTCATTGTCATTTTTCATATCTTCATTCACTTTCTTAATGGTTTAGAGATGTTATATTGTTGTTGGTGTAAACTTGTTAGAGGCTTAAACATTTAGTATTATCATGAAGCTATTATGCACAATTTTAGAGTGATGTTATGGATTATTTTCTTATTTTGGTGGATGCTTCATGAAATTAGGGTTTATTCATCCATAACAACTAGTTATAGTAAATGATAACTGGTATTAACTAGGCTTTCTTCATGTCTATCAACTTGGAAAAGTTAGTTGGTGGTAATAGGGGTCATTTAGTGGTTGCGTTTGGTGACCGTTGTCATTAGGCCAAGATATTTCATAAGGAATAATAATATTCATCATTAGATCAAGCTCTTTCGTGACGATTAATGACCATAGTTGTTGTTTTGTGTTTTTTTGGGTGAGGAGCATTAAGAAATTGTTTCCAAGTTCATCTACAAAAATAAGAATTGGTGACGGGATTAAGAAGGTTGTCACTAATTTTGTTTCAAAATATCATATTCCTTGTAAGAGAACTATAGTGTTTTATGAAAAAAAAAAAAATTTAGTGTTCCCGTGATGAAAAGAAAGCAATCGAGGACAATGCCACAAATGTTAGTATTGAATTTGCTAGAATTTTCTAGTAAACTATTGAATATGACTTACATCGTTGAGAGTAGAAAGAAGAGACAATATATAGTAAAGTTATGCCAAAAAAATACCTAGGAGAGCGTTTTTTTAATGAAACCTCGAATGCAAGGTGGTGTTTCCCACATGAAGGATAATTTGGTGATGTTAAATTCTTTGCTAAATATGATCTTGGAGAAGAATCAGATATTTTTCACATTGGTGGATTGAAATCATACTGATAGTGGTGGAAAGGACAAAATTAGAATGATAATTAAAAGCAATAATGTACCTAAACTAACAAGTTCTTTTGAAATAAAAGGTAAAAATATAGGGTTTGTCTTAGTTTCAAGTTAAAGTCCACTGCTATTGTGCTTCCTTGGGAAAAATGGAGTCAATCAACACTTTAAACGGAATTTAGATATCCAAAAAGACTTAGAAGTTTGAAACCCTAGGACTATACCCTCATAGGCCTAGGATTATACCTCACGAAGACTAACCTTATATTAATATAAGTGATTTCCCACAAGTGTTGAGTTGTGATTTTTCTATGAGGTGTCACTAACCTATTTATGAATATGGCGAAGGTAACATTAAAGTGAATTTGGATAGTTTCATTTATCAAAGACAAGAATTTTTCTTTTCTATGATCAATGAATAAACAATAGAAGATCCATTCAACATGTTCCATCACTGAGGGAATTGAGTGTAATAATTACATCTCAAGAAATTTTCATGGGTTATCACTAGAACTAAATGAGATGAAAAAAACAACTAAGTTGGGTGAGATCAATATACCACAAGGTATGGGAGGAATGGGAATCAAAAAAGACACAACTCATACATAAAGGTTTTGTGATCAATTCTCATTGGTATATCCCACCATTCAAGTGTACCTCTAGACTTGATAAAATACATAAGTTATACTTTAATATGGTTCCTTTGGACTTGAAAAATTACATGGATTTACTTTTATATGGTGTTGGATGCATTTCTCTTGATATTTTCTTCCCCTTCCCCTTTTAGTAATCATTCTATATTTTATTGTCGAAAAGTATTATCATTGGAATCGATACATTTCTATTATGCATTGCCTCTACCATAGGAATTTCGAAGAAGTGGATGGAAATACATAAGTTGGAAATAATCATTATTATTACTTCCTTGTACAATTATATATGATTTTCCATAGAAAATTAGGAACAAACAGTTGAGGGACTAATGTTCCATACTAATCATTGGCTAGTGGTTGTTGGTTTACATTGACTTGGAAGATGAAAAAAGTCACACCTTTTGATTTGGAATCCATGGAACTAAAATATTATTCTTTTGTCTAAATATTTATTTAGATTATATTTTGGCATTTAATGAAGGTTTGTAAGAAGAGATAAGTAAATATGTTGTAGGGGAATATAATTTTATTCTTTTGTGTAAATATTTATCTAGATTATATTTTTGCATTTAATGAATGTTTATAAGAAGAGATAAGTAAAAATAATGTTTATAAGAAGAGATAAGTAAAAATATTGTATGGGAATATAAGTAAGGAAATAAAGGGAATTATTGTCCTAAGGATTTTAACTAAATCGTATTTATAGATGATAGAACTAACATATATATAAATAGTGAGTAGAGAGTTAATTTTGCTATCACTTGAGGTCTTGCATTCCCATTTTTGAGATATTATTCCATTTTTGTATTGTTTTATCGAAATATCCCACTATTCATCACATTATTTAAAAAATGAACATTATCTTTCTTCTTTGGATTTTTCCCCTTCCAAATATATCATTTTGATGCTTACATGTTTTATGCTAATCATGCAAAAATAAACATGAATTTAATCATGATACTTATATCATTATAATTCTAAACATGATTTCCTAGGTTCAAATTTAATGTGGTTACCTTGTTGAACATCCTCATTTAGTTAAGGACCCTATATTTATCAACATCAAATAAAAAAATGTTGCAATTCATAACAGGTGTCATGAAATATATATATATATATATATTCAACATCTTTCCAGATATATAAAATGACGAAAAGTGTCTAAATATGGAAGAGTGCCATATGGTTCCTTAGATATAAAATGTGACTCATTTGTCACTCATTGACCATTTCCACCCTTGCAACTATCAAGTGCATCCTAGAACTCGATCTTTCTTGTCTTACACAAAGTATCACTTCAAGTGGTTTTGCACGTAGGTGTGGTTTGTCGCTTTAGAGATTGGACAAAGGGACAACATTATTATATTGTTTTTCACAGTGAATTAACAGACTTACAAAATGATACTTTATATTTCAAGATAACAAAACTCACTAAAACTGATACTAACAATTGCAAGGTTGTTACCCTCCTCCATAACACTAATATCTCAATTATGCCACCCTGCAACAGTTGCAAGGACAATGCATACAGATTAAACAAAATTTAATAAAGTCAATTCCATTCATGTTACATAAAAAAAAATTCAGCAAATGATCACCATGAATAACTCGAGCAATGGTGGAGAGTCGCTTGTAGGTGGAGCTCTTGACTGTACAACTTTCTTTGAGTCGACATCTACAATGGTATCCTCAATGGATGGTATAGACTAGTATACAACATAAATAATAGATGGGTTTCATATGCATGTAGACACTATGGATGCATTAAATGGAAATGGTGGTGGGGGTCGGTGGCATACAGGTGCATCCAAAGTGGATGGATGCAATGGAAAATGTGGTAGGGGTGGGTGGAATACATATGCATCCACTGTGGATGGATGGGATGTGAAATATGGTGGAGGTGGGTAGAAATAAACCCCCATGGATTGTACAAGGGATGGTAAAACCCTTGGTGTTTAAAGAGGTATCCCAAGAGTTGGGGCAAGGTGGCCAAGGACTGGACTAGCCCTTGAGCTGGGGGCAAATGATAGGTGGAATGTTTGTAGTTTTTGTGAATGAAAGGGTGGTGGTACATGTGACTCGGTGATGGATGAGGCAACCTGAATACATATTTATAATATTTTTAATCGTACCAAAATGTAAAATTCAATCAAAAATATCTAACAAATTTCATATTTAAACAAGATTTATCTCAACACATGATATTTATGAAAGGGGTGAATTTCCCATTTTAGGTTGGCATGGTTAATCAACATATGGTACCATAACTTTTACAAACATAAGAACATTATATTTGAGGATTATAGGGAATAAAAAAATCACTATGGTGAATTTTTCAAAGGCGACCCGGACATATGTGTGTGATACAAAAAAAGAGTAGGTTGCCTCTACTGCTGCATAAATGGTGGAAAAAAACATTGATGCATATACCGATGTAGAGGGTTTGTTATGAGAGCATATTAAATACAAAACGTTATATAATAAGATATGAAAATAAATACACAAAAAACTTTATTTGTATTCATGAAGAACATAATCATGGTCAATATAGTAACCTTCTCCATGAAATTTCATGTCCACTGGATTCCATCATCTTGTAACAAATATTCCCATAACTCGAGCATCTACAAGGATCACATGAATGCCTGTTATGTCCATGTTCCCTCTCCTAGTTGCACTCTACTATAGGGCTTGAAGGTTCATCCCCTCTACCAATGTAATGTGTAGGAACCTCTTGCCGAGACAGAGCTACAAAACTCCCATGCCGCATGAGGCTCAAACCCAAGTTTGATGTCAATAACTATGTCTACCTAATGCCTTCTATGATGGGAGGATCCTAAGAAGGAGGGTTAGGCCTTCTCTTAGGAGGATGAGGACCTAACACTGAGTCATGCCTACAATTATCTTTGTCCTATGCAGACCCAAAACCCACCCCCTTGAATTCACCAATGTCAAATTAGTTGACATGGTGACCCAACATAAACTATATCCATCATCTTGAGGAAATATAGAGGCACCTCCTTGTTATTGTAGGGAGTTTTTTCAAACACCATAAACATCCTATCCATCCAATTATCCTTAAATTGTTGGTGGATGCTCGAGTCCATACAAATATGTCTCTTTGTGACTAGTGGTTGTATTCCAGTTCTAGGATCAATGAATAGTGACATTAATTCTTGTTTTGTAATATTCAGTCTCTCTCTTGGTTTCTATATATGTCAAACCCATAATTCTCAAACAGCATATCCCTATAATAAGAAATATTGGTTAGTTGGCCTTAACCACTTGCAATGGATGATACAATAACATCAAGGAAGTGGCGAATAAAAATAGGTTGGGCTCTCTAGTACTCCTTAAGCCTTGGAAAATTAATCTAAGAGACCTCTTATCATGTTTACATATGTTGGTTGTGGGTTGGGGTTTCGTGTGCCTTCCAATGGTTGTGTCAAGTTTTGGTTTTCTCCTAGTTCCATGTTAATTATTTTGCTACAATTTAATAGTGGAATTTGTATAAATTAAGTTGATTTTTTTAATTAACTTTGAAATTTACAAAAATCATTAAATTAAATAGTCCGGGAAATAAAAATAAATAAATAAATTATGAATAAATAGATGGATTCCCTCAAATATGACATTAAGATCAACAGTTTGTCTGCAAATTCCAAGAATTAAATTGAATTAATGCTCTCTCAAACGTGCAACCCAATGGTGGAATTGGAAAAAAAATGGCCATGGGCCCTTTTAATGGGGCTCAACATGACTGAGTGTGTGCTCCTATAGCACATGGGCATTCCTACTGAAGAGTATATGTGGAATCCTCAGTGGTAGTATAGGGTTTGTCGATCTTGTCACATCAAGAACATGTGGGCATTCGAAAGAAATCACATGCATCCCTACATGAGCACGTTCTTTCTCACCACATTGCCACTTTTTTTCCATCAACTTCCTGCACATGCCCATCACCTAGTAATATTTACTAACAAAATATGAATAATTCATCACTCATTGTCCATCACACTTAAATTATAGAAAGAGAATCAAGAAAGAGTACTAATCACAGTAGGATCTAGGTAAGGAAATAAGGCTGGACATATAATCCCAAAGTAGGATTCTTAACTTACTCTAAATCATCTATCCTCCCTAACATACTTCCAAATACCACATTATATCATTTATTTTGTTGAAATATGTTGGAGTATCATCAATATCAATATATATCTAAATATAACATGAAGGATAAAGTGTTGACTAGAGAAATTGTTGATTACTTCCTCAATAGACAACCAATAATCACCATCACACATTTAAGGGAGGGTGGCTTAATGAGGCCCTCCCATGACTACATGTTTCAAAGAATAAATAGTGGGAAACGCTTCTGCCCCTCCTAATATAACTAGGGATAACACTTCATCATTTACCATACTATGAAACTATTTTTGTTCTTGGAGCTATGCTATTGAGTAACAACTTTGTGCAATTGTTCTTCTTGTAAAACCCACAGTTTCCAACATTTCATATCAATGTTACTTGAAGACCACAATCATTCAGATATCACTTATAGCATTAACCCATAGGTTATGTTACCAAAACACATCGGATTTTGTAGAAAGTCAATTATTTTACAATAGCTTGCTGAGTTAAGAGTTCAACATGTCACTTGTGGGAATTGAACTTGGGTGAGGGGAAGCACCCCTCAACACAAACCACTTAAGACTAAAACCATTACAAGTATGATTACTTACTAAGTACATTGCACTAATTATCCATTCATAATATAAATAAAACTTGTATCTACATACCGAACTTTCCTTTTAATTTTTATTGCTTAAAAGAAATCATATAATTTCCACTATTAACAACATAAATAGTAAAAATCATAAATTAATTATGGATAAAGGTAGGTTCACATGTCCTCTTAATAATAGTTCTATCAATCTAGATAATCTCAATAGATAATAAGAAAATAAATAACAACATATTCTATCATGTAGTTTAGTAATTAAAATTAATAAAAAAAATAAATAACAACATATTCCATCATATAATTTAATAATTAAAATTAAAAGTATAAGGCATTACAAGCTTATCAACTCATACAATTTTTCTAAGTAGGAATAACATAAAAAAGCATAACTCCATGAAAATAAATGCATAACAAGAAATGTTTCTTTAACATATTGTGATCACTTTAGTACAAAAGAATAAGAAAGGAAACAAGAACATAACACCATGCCAACAAGTACATGAAACCGCAAATTAATTTTTTGACACATTGAGTTATTTAACTTACCATGGTAATAATATAAAAAATAAATAACACTATATTTTTTTCATTTAATAAAAAATTCATATCCATTTAGAGGTTGAATCAAAATAAATGAAAAATTCTTCTGAATATTACTATTATTTCCTTTATAATCTCATGCCACTCTCCTAAAGAAGTATCCACATTGGGTAATTATAATTTTGAATTCAAATTTCAAAAATATAAATGATTTACCAAATGTTTATGGAAGATTCACTAAGATGTTGGTGGTGCTTGATTCACTAAGTCATGGAAGATTCATCAAGTGAGTTGATTCCTCTTGATGTTGGTGGTGCTTGATTCCTCTTGATGCTGATGTTGGTGGTGCTTGATTAACTAAGTCTCAAACGTTCTAGGCTATCTCAAAAAAATATTTGATTCTTGAATTTACACTTGATAGCCATTATTATCTTTGTTTTATTGTAAGGTTGGTTGATTTTCTACTACTCCATTATCTAAAGACTTTCGCTCTATAATACCATTTATCTAATAGATCCTTCTTGATATCTTTATAATACATATATAAGAATATGCATAGATCTTTGTTGATATCGCTATAATACATATATAATTAAGAATATGAATAGAGAGCCAACTAAATTAGAAGTAAACTGATATTTATGATATCTTTAAAAATTGATAAATAAACTAGAAATAGATTTAGAAAGAAAACCCAAATTAACATTTTGGTATAGTATGGATAATCTCTTTAAAAACTAATAAATAAACCAGAGCTAGATTTAAAAGGAAAACCCAAATAAGCATCTTCGTTTCTTTAGATTAGTAGTAAAAGTCGCCTATTTAGCTAAGGCGCCTTGCTCTATATCATTCAAATCTTGGCATATTGAATTTCTTACATCATTCTATTCTTTTTGTATATTGAATTCATTTATTTCCATCAATGTTATGACATAGCTTAATAAAATTAAGTACCTATGTAGAAACGGCACTCGAATATAACAAAGATATTATATGTAGAAAATGAGTTATTGTTCTCATACATTTGCCATAATAACAAACAGCACTCAATAACAACAACGATCTTGTATATAGAAAATGGTAACGGTTACAACAACGATCTTGTATATAGAAAATGGTAACGGTTACAAACTTAAATGGCGCTTAAATTTTTTTCAACCTTCTCCGCTTACTGGTTGATTCATCCTCGTTCTCTTCCCGCCTGCTGTACGGCCGTGCAGTGCTACATGGGTGGGTCCTGAACATCACTCTGAGCCTCCTCCTCATCCTCATTTTTTATTTGGAAAAAAGCAGCAGCCAACGGAGGTCCAAGTCGATTCATAGCTGCAAAAGCTCTGGTACTGAAGTTCTCCCGCGAGTTGCGCGGATAATTGGGGGCTTCGTTTGATTTAAACAATGTGAAAACTATCATGCGTGTATCCATGGATCTCGGACGTTCATACGCAAACAGTTCATGGTGGAAGCCGAATCCTAATCTTGCATAAAATAGAAATAAATATATGGATAATTAAGGTTAGGGTTACCCGGGATGCACTTGATCGATTTCGGGTTCAAAGAATGAGAGACAGTCATGATACCTTCACGATTGCCGGGGGTAAAGAAATATGTAACCAGCCTGTAAAACGTAGGATTAATACTGTTATTAGAAAATTATTTAAAGGATTCCAGTACTACATTATCTCAAATTTGATCAGAGTTCATATGATTGCAACATACCAGTGCACATACTCGCCGTTGGGAGCGTCGGGATCCGTCATAATCTGATTATGAATTTATGAAAATGGTAAAATTCGAATTTCAATTGACCAAATATCAATATATAAATAAATATTGCGGAATAATTATGACGAAATAGAAATTAAATTTACCAGTGTTGTTATTGTTTGGTTCATGAAGGATTCATGTAAGTCGAGACGATGTGGATCGAAAATGCATTTAATATAATTTGGTTGGAGTCCCGCATCAGCAAGCGATAGTTCCTCACCTAAGATGATTCGATTATGGCCGTAGACTACAACAAGGAGTATATGAGGATTGAAATCGTCCACAACGCGTCCGATAACTCCTGCTCCCCGGAGCGCTTGCCTTATCACCTCCATTATTTGGACAACTTAATGCATTATCGCCTCAATTATTTGGAAAACTTAATACAACACAATCTGAAATGAAGAAGAGCGAAAGAGGCTTCTTAATCAGATGAAAACTCCCAATCGATACTTATGCTGTTGTGGTATAACGGAAAAGACGGAGAAAGACGGAGCGCTTGCGATTCTCTAAAGCAGTAGGAGCCGAGACTTTATCGGTAGTATAGTGATATATGACACGATGTAAACTAATATACCATATAATTTTTTGAGGCTAGAGAAATTTTAAGAGGGTACAAATAATATTTACGTTAATTCTACGTTAGAAAATGCTTTTATAATT
>JASDQU010104634.1:151465-169655 GCA_032191745.1 Picea mariana | reverse complement strand
TTTTAGGTTATATGATTGTATAGTTTAAATTTTTTTAATAATAGTATTTATTTTTAATTATTTAATACTATTTTAAAAGATCTATTTTAATGTGTTTAGAGATTTGATTTTTATAAATGTTTGATAGAGTAAAGATTAATTTATGTTGGTGGTACTATATACAAGTTTTGATTATGGTGTTGATTATGGTGTTGATTGATTAATTAAAACTTGTTATTTATATATGTTTATTTATTTATATATTTTAATCTCTTAAATTATTTTATTATTAATTTATTATTTTGTAGATTTTTTACAATTATTTTAATATGTTATGTTATATGGACATATTTCTCATACCATACTAAGATGTAAAGCATCTTTAAATCCAAATGTTAGTGTGATGATGATTTGAGAATCTATATATTATGGTATCATCTTAAACTAGTTTTAACTTTAAGTCGATCAAACCTTAACGACATTAAACTGTAGGGTTGTTTAAATGTTTGTTTTACTACTTAAACTTTTAATGATTTATTTTCTAATAAATTTGAAATTAACTTTCATTTAAGTTATTATATAAAAAATTATTTATATATATATATGTAATTTATGATATTAGTATTATTTAAGTTCGAAATTTATATTATATAGAGTATGTAAAACTATAATTAATATATATATTTAAAATTAAATAATATTATATAGAGTATATAAAATGTACTTTTTAATAATTAATGTTTACATTTTTAAAATTTAATTTTTTTTAAAATTAAAAAATATTAAATTTTAAAAATGTAGACATTAATTATTAAAAAGTACATTTTATATATTCTATATAATATTATTTAATTTTAAATATATATATTAATTATAGTTTTATGAGATATAATTTTTTTTATAATATTAAATTTGAGAAAAAAATACAGAATTTAAGAGATTTTGTTTTTATTGATTCTTAATAAATAGATATAAACTTATAATGATAAAAATACAACACAAACATTTAAATATGATGCTTTTCCATTTTCAATTTTTATTAAATAAATCTTCTTATTCTTTTTATCTATTAAATAAATTTTCTTCTTTTTATTTAATAATTAGTTAATCTTTTTATTGGTTCTCTCTTCTTGATTGGGATGAGGCTCCCCTATTTTTTCTAATAAATTTGAAATTAGCTTTCATTTAAATTACTATATAAAAATTTATTTATATATGTAATTTATGATATTAGTATTATTTAAGTTCTAAATTTTTATTATTTAAAGTATATAAAATGTATTTTTTTAATTTAAATTTATTTAAAATTAAATAATATTATATAGAGTATATAAATTGCATTTTTTAATAATTAATATCTACATTTTATAAATTTAAATTTATTTAAAATTAAAAAATATTAAATATTTTGTTAAATTTATTTAAAATTAAAAAATATTAAATATTTTAAGGTGTAAATTTTTTTTATAATATTAAATTTGAAAAAAAAATACATAATTTAAAAGATTTTATTTTTGTTAATTCTTAATAAATAGATATAAACTTATTTTTGTTAATTCTTAATAAATAAATATAAACTTTTTCCAAAAAAAATTACTCAAATTTATATAGTGTATACATTCTTTTACATAAGTTGCAACAGCGAGTTATGGGCAGCAAGCGCTTGCAATGAGAATCGGAAGAAGTCTAACTTCGGCAATGACGAAAAGGATCCAGGAGGATCAAAACTGAAAAATACATTGCAAACTAACAAAGACAGCCAATGCAGAATCAGGGAGTTTCATGTAGTGACAACCGACAGCATCATTCAAAAACATTGATGGAAGTAATGGGGCTCTCGATTCCTCTATCACTGTGATAGACCGAGAGTTTCCCAATTACTTCAGTTAGTGCTCTTTTTGAGAGAGCATCAGCAGCACAGTTGTGAGAGCGGGGGACGTGGCGAAAGTTGATGTCGGTGAAACAATGAGTAAGATCTCTCACTTTTCGCATCCAGCTTTCTAAATGAGTGGAGTGGAGATGGCTCTGATTTGATATCCAATCTATAATGACCCGCGAGTCACCCTGGATGTGAATATGGTCGATAGAACATAAGGCAGCGAGAGTGAGTGTGGCCCATAGGCCCAAAAGTTCTGCCTTTGTATTCGTCCCTGCTCCACAGTTGATGAACCAATTTGTGGTTCTTGACGGGTGGGATTTGAATGTGCCACCAGCTCCGCAAACGGATCCACTTAACTGAGCATCCCCGTCAAAAAAAGCGATGGTATGACCTGCATCCAATTCAAAGGTTATGTCTCTGCGTGGGGAGCACTTGACAGAGGTCGGATTCCATCTGAAGGAGACCAAAATCTTATTTAATACCAATGTCAAGGAGGGTCGGCCCCCCTCAAAGATCACTCGGTTTCTTTCTAGCCAAAGTCTCCAGCAAATATGAGAAGCCAGACTAGGAGGGGCCGATTTGCAAGAGTACCATCTGGAAAAGCAGTTAGATACGGAGGAACCGCACCAGTCGAAAGGAATGGAAAATAGCTTTAATGAGCGGTGCCAAACCTCAGCGGTAAAAGGGAAATGGATCAAGAGGTGAGTGAGGTCCTCGGCGGCCTTTTTACAGAGACAGCAGTAACCCGGCCCCTCCCAGCCCCTCCGTTGAAGCGCGTCCCAAGTAAGGATTCTTTCTTTGCCAGCAAGCCAGGAAAACAACTTAAGTTTGAGGGGCACTTTCCAAGCCCAAAGTTGATTGATGCACGACAGTTCGTTGGCTGATATATGTTGGGATTGAATGGCTTTATAAAAAAATTTCACTGATATAACACCAGTAGCATCACCGCCAACCCACACTAGTCCATCTGGATCGGCATTAAGAGAGATCCCAACACTTTTTAGTGTAGTGGTGAATCAGGTCCATTCCGTGGCTAAAGGTTCACTGAGGGAAAGTTCGCTGCAATCCTTCCATGCGTCCGGCAGAGGGGACGCATCAGTCGATGATCGGACCTGGTTGAGAGCAGTAATGCCAAGGTTCTGTAAATGGAGTCTCAGTGAGGGCGAGAGGAGAGAATGCTCCCCCAGCCCCAAAATCAAATCTCTTCCAAGCTTAATATCCTTACCTTCACCAGGTCTCCATCGGAGCCAGTGAAGGATAACTTGTGAAGATGCCACTAGACCTTTCCAGAAGGGAGAGGCTCTCTGTAGCTGGAAGTTAGGTAAACGAAGCCAATGGAGGAGCGGTTTTGAGTTTAGATATTTGTCAGTGATAATTTGATGCCAAATGCTGTTGTGTGAGACAACCCTCCAGAAATTGCTGGCCAGTAGTGCCACATTGAAGGTGGAGAGATTTTTGAGGCCCCAGCCTCCTTCTCTCCGGGGTTGGGACAGGGTCTGCCAGCTACAAAGGTGAAAATGTTGTAAGTCGGCATGACCACCCCACGGAAAATTGAAGGATAAACTGCGAAGAGTAGTAATAATCTTTGAGGGGACCCTCTCCAACATCATCCAGTAGACGGTCAGACTCTCAAGAACGGATTTAACCAGGATAAGCCTACCTCCCAGTGACAGCCATTTGTTGCACCAGAAGCCGATTTTTTTAACAAAGGTGTCCACCAGCCATGCCCAATCCTCCGGGGAAGAGCGGCCCATCTTCATCCGGAAACCCAAATATATGAATCCCTCGCTTAGATTTTTAAAGGTGAGTGGGATGGAGGATTTTAGATGGAGAAGTTTTGAATCAGTAATTCCCCAATAGTGGACTGAAGACTTGGAGAGATTGATGGTTAAACCAGAGACCGCGCTAAAGTGTCGGAGCACCTCAAGTATAATCTGCCATTCCTCTGAATTTGCTTTTGACAATAAAAGCACATCATCAACAAACATTAAATGGACTAGCTTAATGAGATTTGTTACCTTGATTCCTGAGATCTGGTGCTCGGCAAAGCAATTGGAGAGGAGAATGTTGAGGGCTTCCATGATCAATAAAAAGAGATACGGGGAGAGTGGACATCCCTGCCTAAGACCCCTTTCGCTTTTGAAGAAGTTTGACGGTTCTCCATTGATTAGAACTGCAATATTGGCGCTTGTAATGCAGGAGAGAGTCCAGGTAATAAATGAATCCCTGAAACCCACAGCGTGGAGGATGAGTCTCAAGAAATCCCAGTCCACACAGTCAAAAGCTTTTTTGAGGTCCAGTTTCATGACCAACGCTTTTTGATTTTTTTGCTTGATGTTGTGTAAGCATTCATGGGCTGCACCTATTGCATCCTGAATTCTCCTGCCTTTCAAGAAGCCCGATTGTTCCGCAGAGAGACTCTTTTCAAGAAGTGGCTTAATTCTGTTAGAGATTACCTTGGAGATAATCTTGTAAATGAGGTTGCAAAGTGAAATCGGACGGTAGTCGTTGAAGGAGATAGGACTGCCATCTTTAGGGATCAAAACCAGGAACGTAGAATTAATACCTCCTGCGATCTTACCAGTGATACGGGAGTCCTCGACCATCTGAAGAAGATCAACGCCTATCAGGTCAAAGAAGAAACAAAAGAATTCAGAAGTCCAGCCGTCTGGCCCTGGGCTTCTCTCAGTTTTGAAGTGTGAGAGTATATCTTTGATCTCTGTAAGAGTAACAGGTTTGTAAAGTGCCTCAGCTTCAGCTCCGGAGACAATACGAGGGAAAAGAGAGGCAGTCAATCCTTTATCCCTGAGATTGTGTGTGCTGGTGTCTTTAAACAGGTGTGATAAATGAGAGAACGCTTCCTCCTTTAATGCGTCTTGTCCCTGTATATCTTGTCCATCGCTAATAATAGAGCAGATCCTCTTTTTTTGACGATTGAAGCTGGTTACATTGTGGAAGTACTTGGTGTTAGCGTCCCCACTCTTGAGCCATGTAGGTCGGCTTCGAAGAGGCCAAGCAATTTCCTCAGATCGGAGAATAGACGCTCTGTTGGCTTCAATACTTTTAAGTCTCTCCGACTCAATCAACGACCAGGCAGTAGTAAATGATTTATGTTTGAGGTAGGAGATATCCATCTCCAGCGATAGCAGTAGGGACTGATCCTCAATTCGTTTACGGTGATACCAATCCTTAGTTTTGGTCTTGAGGACCTTGAGTTTCCACAGTATTCTGCGTTGTGGATTAACTTCAGTGGTAAAATACGGGTCCGTCCAGACCAAGTGGACAAGCTCAGTATAAGCCTCCGATGTGAGCCAGGAGTGATTGAATTTAAAAGGAGAAAAACTGGACGGTTCAGTAAGTCTCAGCTGGAGGAGAACTCGAGCGTGATAAGAGAAAAAGGGAAGCTCTACCGATGAAGAATTAAGTCCCGAAGAAGCCAAAAGACTGTCAGCCACGAGGAAGCGATTGAGTCTCCTTACAATAGGATTCGGTCCAGTCCTGCCATTTCTCCAAGTAGGGGAAATGACTGTTGGTCTGATGTCAACAAGGTTATTTGAAGTAAAAAAATCTTTGAAATGTGCTCCATTTGGTTCCGGAAAATGGACACCACCCCAGGATTCATCAGCCGCAAGGAGGATGTTCAGGTCTCCACCTACGATGAGGTTTGACAAAGAGAGGATGCCACTAGCTTCCAACTGAGACCAGAAAGTCAATTTTTCCGAACAAGGGCCGTAGATGTTGAGTAAAGACAGCTCCAACTTTGATTCTAAATGGTGTCCGCGTAACAGTAAACCCCCACATGAAAGAAAGGGACTCAGCTCAAAGAGGCTGGGGTCCCAAGCCACCAACAATCCCCCAGAAGTACATAAAGAGCTCACCGCTACTGTAAACCAAGAAGGACGGAACTGGTGAAGAAAATCTCTTGCTTTGTGGTCGACTGTTAGGGTCTCTTGTAGGAAAATGAGATCAGGCTTATTTCTCGAAAGCAATCTTCGGAAGGAGGCAGTCTTAAGGGTTCCTCCGATCCCCCTAATGTTCAAGGAGAGCACAATCATTACTTTGATCGTGCCAAGGCCTTCATAGCTCTAAGGGTCTTGCCTTCCAGCGTGGGAAAGTTAGTAGCAGTCTGCTGGGTGTTTTGAACCTCCTTTTTCTTTCTGGAGCTTCGTGTCTGAAGTGGGGAGGTTTCAGTTGCAATACCCCGTGACCAAGCATAGGTTTTGGCCTCTTTTTGATTTGTGTTAGAGGAGCCAGCAGCAGATGCCGAAGAGATGACTTCCTTTCCACGAAAAACATGTAGTTGCAAGGTGGAACCCGGAAACAGTGAAGTGTGGGGAGAGGGGCTAGGAGCGGCCAGGAGCTCAAGTTCTTCTTCTTCCGACTGACTATAGCCTGGAAGCGAAAGGGGGTCAGGGGGACAAGACTGCAAGTTCGGGAGAGTAGGGGTGATGAGGGGAGGGTCTTGTGGGGAGTCGGAGGTCAGTATAGGTTCATCCAAAGGCTGGGGAGAGCAGTGAGTGGGGTCAGACACTTCTAGTATGGAGGGATCAGTCGATTCTGGTGTGTCGAAAATAGGAGGGTTAGTCTCAGCACAGGATAAGGGGGATAGCCAACTGTAATTGTTTATAGCCTCTATTTCGGCGGTCGAGAGTGAGTGAAATAGGGAGGGGCATAGAAGCCGAAGTTTTTGAATCGGTAGATCAGAGTGCTCTGGTGAGGGAGGATGAGAATCAGGGTTCAGGTCCAAACAATCAAGAGAGGGGTCAGCCACAACGTATTCAGGAGGGTTTATATTGAGCTCCTCCTCTTCAGCAAAGTCAAGAGTAGGCTTACCAGGACAAGTTCTCCGGAGGTGTCCCGTTGCTCTGCATAAGTTGCATCGAAATGGAAGCCCCAGGTAGTCTAGGGGCTGTTGATGTGTTCGACCTCGCCAGTGTATATATAGCTTCTCCGGGAGACCTGCTGTGATATCTATAGCAACCAGAACCCTACCCATTTTTCTTGAAGGGCTTTTTAAGGACTAAGCATCGATAGCTATGAACTGGCCCAGGGCGTTGCCAATAGCTCTTAAAGAACCCTCATTCCAGAGATGTAAAGGTAGGCCCGGTAGAAGGACCCAAAGGTGTCTATGTTGGAAATAATCGGTGTCAGGGTTGAAGGCCAGACGCCACCTCTTCAGCATAACACTGCTTCCGCCATAGGTCCAGAAAGAGGAAAGTAACAGTGAAGCATCATCAGGCTTTTTGCATATGAAGCAGAGCCAACCTTTCTTGAGGAAGAGAACCTCCGGAGAATAACCTAGAAGAGGTGACCAAGACAGCTTTATCCACTCTTCCAGTGGTTGTCTTCTTAAACTCTTATAGGAAACACGGCCCACCAATGCGCTGGTCGACATTCTGCACAGGTCCTCCAGTCCCACGCCGTCGCCCAGCACTAAACGCTTTGATTTTTTGGAATCTTGCCACACCTTTCGACTTTGAGGAGCTCTAAAGGTAGGAGAAGTGGCTCTTTGGGAGTCCAAAAGGCTAGAACGGGCTAGGGGTGGTCTGGTAGAGGCAGTGAAAACTTCGGCAGAAATCAGAGGGGGATTGACAGGTACTAGGGGGGACACGGCGGGGATAGTAGAAGCAATAGAACAATAGAATCAAATAAATATAAACTTACAATGATAAAATACAATAGAACAATATAACATATAAATATAATGCTTCTCCATTTTCAATTTTTATTAAATAAATCTTCTTATTCATTTTATTTATTAAATAATTTTTATTTTCTTTTTGTTAAATAATTAATCTATTGGTTCTCTTCGTGATTCTCTTCCCGATTAGGATAAGGCTCTCCTATACTATAACACAAATACAGCCTATACTTCAATACATCTACCATCATTTTCTTGGTTCATGCCTCCAACACCCACTCATGGATTGGACTCTCATAATCATGGTTTAGGCTTAGCCATGTGGTACACTCTCATCATAACTCGTTGAAACCCACTATCCGCGTCATTGTCCTCCACCAACATTTGTAGGTACTCCACATTTCCATATTAGTTGCATGGAATTTAAACTTTATGACATACATAATCACCAACAAACCTAAAATATGTTCTCTGATATTGATATGCAATGTACCCATGTAACACTAAATTTTACTTCTTTTACAAACTTAAATTTTTGTTGTCATTAGTTAAATCAAGAAGCCTCATAGATGTGCATGAAATGATTAATAAAGGAAATGATTAATAAGTTTCACAAAATATTAATAGAAAACATGCAATTAATAAACTCAAGACATATAAAAAATAATTAATTGGCATATTAAAGATACTTAATACACAACCGAATACATAAATTATAAAGAAAACATAAAAATCACTTATATTTTAAATAAACATTCATTAATTGGTTATGTCAGGTGCACCACTCAATAATAGACATGCTTGTTCTAGTTCTCAATTGTAGGTCACACCCGAGCCTTCGCTACACCCGAGCGAAGGCTATGAGTCTACAAGGACAGGTCGTGCACCGACTCTAACAGACACAACTAGTTATCAATCTCTCATAGTTTTTCCAACCACACAACAATCCTAGTTTATCATATATCTTCCCCTTCATCCTGCACAACTCAAATAAATCTTCCCCTTCATCCTGCACAACTCAAATAAATGAACCCCTTCCGTTCCAATGTGGTTCCTTAGATTTTTCCACTTCTTTTCCATGGCTTCACTGCTATTGGTCCATAAATATCAATGCTAGAATTCCAAGGATTCTCAGTTGTGAACAGTTCTTCCTCAATTTTCATCATTCTCATGCACATAAAAACCTACTTTCTTATAGAATAATAAACAATTACTTACAGCCAACCAATAATGTCTCTTTTGCTCCCATAATTCATTTCTCATCCCCAGACCAAGACAAGGAATGGATGAGGAATGAGTAAGTATTATTTCTTTTTTGGTTTTATATATGAAATTAAGGTGAAATGTTCCTTTAGGTTATATGATTGTATAGTTTAAATTTTTTTAATGATAGTATTCATTTTTAATTATTTTAAAAGATCTATTTTAATGTGTTTAGAGATTTGATTTTTATAAATGCTTGATAGAGTTAAAATTAATCTATATTGTATTATTATATACAATTTTTGATTATGATGTTGATTGATTAATTAAAACTTGTTATTTATATATGTGTTTTTATTTATATATTTTAATGTCTTAAATTATTTTAATATTAATTTATTATTTTATAGATTTTCTACAATTATTTTAATATGTTATGTTATATGGACATATTTCCCATACCATACTAAAATGTAAAGCACCTTTAAATCCAAATGTTAGTGTGATGATAATTTGAGAATCTATATATTATGGTATCATCTTAAACTAGTTTTAACTTTAAGTCGATCAAACCTTAACGACATTAAAATGTAGGGTTGTCTGATTGTTTGTTTTACTACTTAAACTTTTAACGATTTCTTTTCTAATAAATTTGTAATTAACCTTAATGACATTAAAATGTAGGGTTGTCTGATTGTTTGTTTTACTACTTAAACTTTTAACGATTTCTTTTCTAATAAATTTGAAATTAACATTCATTTAAGTTATCATATAAAAAATTATTTATATATATGTAAATTCTGATATTAGTATTATTTAAGTTCGAAATTTATATTATATAGAGTATGTAAAACTATAATTAATACATATATTTAAAATTTAAATTTATTTAAAATTAAATAATATTATATAGATTATATAAAATGTAATTTTTAATGATTAATATCTAAATTTTTAAATTTTTTTTTTAAATTAAAAAATATTAAATTGTTTGAGATATAATTTTTTTTATAAAATTAAATTTGAAAAAAGAATACAAAATTTAAGAGATTTTATTTTTATTGATTTTTAATAGATATAAAATTACAATGATAAAAAAACAACACAACATTTAAATATGATGCTTCTCCTTTTTCAATTTTTATTAAATAAATCTTCTTATTTTTTTTATTTACTAAATATATATTTTTTTTCTTTTTATTAAATAAATTTCAAATTGAGTCACGAAAATATTATGAAATATTTTTAACAAAATCACAGTATAATTATTAATTGGAAAGCATATTTTTTTTTATTTATTTAATTCATAATTTTTTTATATTTTTAAAGTGTAATATTTTTTTTTAATAAAATATTTTATATATCTTTAATATAATTAATTGGAGAGCATAGCTTTTTTTTTACTTACTTAACTTATTCATTTTTTATATTTTTAGAGTATAAATTATTTGAGAGTATTATAAAAGTTTCAATATATCAATTTTTATTAAATAAATTTTCTTATTCTTTTTATTTACTAAATACATTTATTTCTTCTTTTTATTAAATAAATAATTAATCTTCTTATTAGTTCTCTCTTCTTGATTGGGATGAGGCTCCCATATTTTTTTTTATTAAATTTAAAATTAACTTTCATTTAAGTTACCATATAAAAATTTATTTATATATGTAATTTATCATATTAGTATTATTTAAGTTCTAAATTTTATTATATAGAGTAATACAATGCATTTTTTTAATTAATATATATTTTGTAAATTTATTTAAAATTAAATAATATTATATAGAGTATATAAAATGTATTTTTTAATAATTAATATTTATATTTTATAAATTTAAATTTATTTAAAATTAAAAAATATTAAATATTTTGAGGTGTAAATTTTTTTTATAATATTAAATTTGAGAAAAAATACATAATTTAAGAGATTTTATTTTTATTGATTCTTAATAAATAGATATAAACTTATAATGATAAAACACAACACAATATTTAAATATGATGATTCTCCATTTTCAATTTTTATTAAATAAATYTTCTTATTCATTTTATTTATTAAATAAATTTTCTTCTTCTTTTTATTAAATAATTATTCTATTAGTTCTCTTCTTGATTAGGATGAGGCTCTCCTATACTATAACACAAATACAACCTATGATTCAATACATCTAYCATCATTTCCTTGGTTCATGCCTCCAACACCCACTCATGGATTGGACTCTCATAATCATGGTTCAGGCTTAGCCATGTGGTACACTCTCCTCATAKCTCGTTGAAACCCACTATCCGCGTCATTGTCCTCCACCAACATTTGTAGGTACTCCACATTTCCATATTAGTTGCATGGAATTTAGACTTTGTGACATACATAGTCACCAACAAACTTAAAATATGTTCTTGATATTGATATGCGATGTATCCATGTACCTATAAATTTTCCTTCGTTTACAAACTTAAATTTTTGTTGTCATTATTTAAATCAAGAAGCCTCATAGATGTTTCATAGATGTGCATGAAATTAACAAGAACATGCCATACTATAAAGGAAATGATTAATAAGTTTCACAAAATATTAATAGAAAACATGTAATTAATAAACTCAAGATATATTTAAGATAATTAATTGCATATTAAAGATAATTAATACATAACCGAATATATAAATTATAAAGAAAACATAAAAATCACTTATATTTAATAGAAAATATATAATTAATAAACTCAAGATATATTAAAGATAATTAATTACATATTAAAGATAATTAATACATAACTGAATATATAAATTATAAAGAAAACATAAAATTCATTTATATTTTAAATAAACATTTATCAATTGGTTACATATCTCAGATGTACCACCTAACGATAGACATGTTTGTTCTAGCTCTCAATTGTAGGTGAGGCTATGAGTTTACAAGGATGGGTTGTGTACCGACTCTAAAACACACAACTAGCTACCAATCTCTCATAGTTTTCCCAACCACACAACAATCCTAGTTTATCATATATCTTCCCCTTCATCCTACACAACCCAAATAAATGAACCCCTTACATTCCAATGTGGTTCCTTAGGTTGTTCCACTTCTTTTCCAAATCTTCCCTGTTATTGGTCTAGAAATATCAATGCTAGAAACTCTCTAGAAATATCAATGCTAGAAACTCCAAGAATTCTCAGTTGTGAATAATTCTTCCTCAATTTCCATCATTCTCATGCACATAGGAATCTATTTCCTTATGGAATAATAAACAATTACTTACAACCAACCAATAATGTCTCTTTTCCTCCCATAATTCATTTCCCATGCCCAGACCAAGACAAGGAATGAATGAGGAATGACTAACAACAAAACATGAACCAAATGAGTGAGTAACCAAATGAATGAGGAACCCATAAACAACTAAAAATGAGATTTATATCATTACATGCAATAGAGCACTACATGGTCTTCCCCAAGAAGTTTGTGTAACCAATTTTCCCCACCAAAACTAGGATGGATGAATAAAATATATTAAAAATACTCAACCCCTTTATCCCCCTCACTCATAGAATCATAGCCCCATTTCTTTGTTCTTCTCCATCTTACAGTGAATGATATATTTTATTAATATATTCAAAGTATTGCATTTCTAGCCACTCCAACCTTTCATCTTTACATGCACTCTATACTTTCATCAAATAAACAAAATACATTGTTAATCTGGGGACTCAATACTAGGGTATTACATTCCCCTCGCCCTGATTTCAAAAGTCTTCAAAAAGTCATGAGTACTCTCCATGCATGGCATCTTCATGCTCCCATGTAGCACCTTCAGGACTGTAGAAGGCCCATTAAACCTTTACCAATCCCATGGCTTGATTTTGGAGCACTTCGACCTTCTTGTCCAATATGTGCACATACTAGATCTAAAGGTATCCTTCTCGCTCCACCTAAATCAAATTTCAATCAATAACATGGTTAGGATCACACACATACATTTTCAACAAAGAGAGAATAAATACATTATTCACATTCATGGAAGTAGGAAATGAAAAAAATKTATGCAACTAACCCTATTATGTCCAATATCTGAAGTGGACCATAGGATCTGACTACTATCTTTGTACAATTTCCCAACTTCAACGAGGACCATAGAATCTGACTATTATCTTTGTACAATTTTCCAACTTCAATGAGCTCTTCATGGGYTTTAGTTTGAAAATCACATGGYCTCCCACTTTAAATCCTCTATATTTATTATYCTTATCATAACTCCKATGTCTATCTTGTGTTGCTTTCAGATTATTCTTAATTTTAATCATCTGGTCATCCACATCCTTCAGCGATTTTGGACCAAACACTGGTTTGTTTGCTAGGTTGTCCCAACTGGAGTATTGTTTGCTAGGTTGTCCCAACTGAAGTATTGTTTTCTAGGTTGTCCCAAATGTGCTCATCTTCAATGGAACTTGATACCCTATAAGAAAAATCAATCAAATGCAAGTAATCTTCACACTTAGATGACTTATCCATCGCATACAGTCTCAACATGTCTTTAATCAATTCGTTGATTCTCTTCATCTACTCATGTGACTGTGGATGGTTTCTTGTGCTTAAATTCAAATTTGTACCAAATCTTTTAAATAATCCTTTCCAAAAGTTTGAACTTGTTGGAAACTTAATAGCTTAAAGTTACAATATTCCTCACTTATGAAATGTGAAAGGTTAAGTGATTCTAATAGTTTTGAAAAGTCCAAGAAACCTTAGAAGATGAATCCAAAGATCATGTGATTGTATATATATGTGTATCATATCAATTAATAAATATATTCCAAGTTTTTTTTTTTTTTAAGTTTCTAGCATTGATATCATTATTTAAGGTCAGTTTCACTATGGTAGTCGTCCATAACATTTGAGTGTGTCTAGAAATGAGCCCCTTTTCGTGCTAGTCTTCCACTATCATTTATTTTAGGAACCATATATTCATATGCAAGTATGTCTTGGGAACTCATTCAAGCATGACATTTAGAAACACCTTCTGCGAGTCTCTATTACTTCTGGCGATTCTCTATCTGCATGTCACTTGTATGCAGGTTCAAAACCTCTCTCTTCATGGATAAATCCTAATTACTTTTTCCAACCCATGAAGTCTAGGTGAAACCCTAATTCTCATTATTGTTTATATTGCATCCATCCCATCGAAAACTCCTTGTCATATGTTGAACAGTGAACCCGACATGAAGAGTGGCGCAGCGGAAGAATCTTGAACCCTAACGTATATTCTCATGGTGGCACACCCCACATCGTTAAACCTAATAAAAAATAACCCTCACCACACGATTGCAACTTGAGCATTCTACTCATCATCGATCGTTAATATTCCCTTCGTAAATGAACCCTTCACGACCTCAGGCTCTTTGACATTCCGCCCCTTTGCAGTCATGTTCTCTCAAATGTAGAAACTGTATTTTTCCCAACTGTACCAGCACCATCTTCAAGTGTCTCCACCTGGAAACAACATGTATTGACATATCACTCTTAGGGTGTTGTTGATATTCTCTCCATGGAGATAGAACATATGCAGATTTATCTTTGTTTATTGCAATCCTTGTATTATCCCTCAATACGTAAGTATCAATTGCTTTCCGCCTCCTTTTGGGACAACTACAATGCTCAAACCCATTTCACGCCTTTAATTATTTGTGAGTCGAATAGTAGTGGCACACATTATAGCCAGCTTGTTTACGAATCACTTCTACTTGTTGGTGAACAAGGGGAACTTTTGGAATAAAAAAAAAAGTTTCTAGCATTTTCATATTTTCCTTGTACATGTCTCTCCACACACTTTGCATCATAACAACATCAAGGAATGTTGTAGGATTCTTTACTCTTTCTTGCTTTAGTACTTCAAGTAGATAGTTGCGTGCCGAGTTTTATGTTAGGTTTTCTTTTGATTCATATGAAACTTTTTAGATAAAATCCAACCCCATTCACTACAGTTAAAAACATTCTATTCATCCTTTTTTCCCAGCTACAGGGATAGTTTAATAATTTTCCTAACTCTTAGGATACTTCTTTCCACCATAAAAATTTTACTGTCCCTAGCACATAGTCTATGGGGTTTATTCACCTCACCCTCATAGTAGCTATGTCCACCCATCCCTACCCCTTTTTTCAGCCATTCATAGTGGATGCACTCATATGTCACCCATCTCTACTATATTTTTCAATTTATCCATCCACAGTGTGATGCACCCATATGCCACCGACCTCTATCATATTTTTTAACTCATCCATCCACTCCACAGTGGATGCACCCATACCCCACCTACCCCACAACCTTTTCCATATCATGTATCAATTGAGACTGTCGCTGTAGATGTTGTCTCTCAGCAGGTTGTAGAGCCAAGTACTCCACCTACTAGCAACAGTCCACCATTTCCTAAGTTACTCAAGGTGAAATCATTTGTTAATAAATATTTGAGAATTGAATTGATTTTTATGCATTTTTTTAATTCCATGCTTCGATCTTTATAATTATAGTAGTGTGCATCGTTGAGAGATTAGGATCGTGAAGGAGGATAAAACCCTCACAATTTTCAGTATCATCCGCTATGAATTGTCTTATATTGAATTACAAAGTATAATTCTCTAGGTATGCCAATTCACATCTTTTTAATATTAAAATGTTTTAAAATAATTTTATTTTTAATTATTTATAAAATATATATAAAAAATGGTATGTAAATATTTAGGTCCTCTCCACCTAGGGATATGATACTAGGCTTCCACCGGAAGCCAATGTGACCCAACCCAAAACTGGCCAAGAGGGATCTTGAGAGCAGGCATCCAATGACGGTGCGTGTAAGAAGGTCGAACAATGAAGTCGTCCCTTAGTGCCAGGAAGTGCTCTGCATAGAAGGCCAGCTTGGGACTCAACCCGCCTGGTGGGGCAAGTCAAGTGACTTGGAAGTACTGCCTGTATATGTTATCTCTGAGAATTTTATTAAACTCCTGCTTAGTCGGTAGGAGGTGGCCAGGGGCGGYGGGCCAGACGCATCCCACGGCTTCATGTTCAATGGTGTCTGTTTGGCGGGGCTCCTGTCTGATGAGTGGTCCTCTCGCCCGTGCTTGCTTCTGCCAGCTTAGATGTTCTCTCTTCCTTGTGGTTCTTTTACCCGTGTTAGTTAAGTATCCATTCCGTTGCCTGCTTTTGTGGTGCTCCCTTCTGGACCCACCCAGATGATCAAGCCCTGATCCTGCGTCTCTGACAATCGATCTGTTTTGAGCAATGAGTGAAGGTGCCCCGTCTCAGCGGTAAAAAATTTATTATATTAAATATTGTTTTTATAATATATATATTTTTAAATATTACATATCAATTCATCTAAGAAATTACTATCCTAATCTGTACAAAGCATCATTCCACAATAAATAAAAAATTTCCAAAACATTACACAATTACTTTGTTAAAAATATTAATAAATATAATTACTAAAAATTTAAGCTATTTTTTAAAAGTCAATAGCTTATTAAAAAGTTTTATTTTTTTGTTTTTTTAGAGTGTAAAATTGGTTGATTCATCTTCGTTCTCTTCCGCCTTGACATATGTCCATGTCCGTGCAGTGCTACATGTGGGTGACTCATCAACATGAGTACGAGTCTCCTTGTCATCCTCATTTTTTAAATCAGTTTGAGTCTCTTCTTCATTCTCATTTTTGAAATCAGTCTGAGTCTCCTCTTCATCCTCACTTTTAAAATCAGTCTGAGTGTCATCTTCATCCTCATTTTTAAAATCAACCTGAGTGTCCTCATACTTATTTTTTATTTTGAAAAAAGCAGCACCCACCGGCGGTCCGAGTGCATTGATAAAGGAAAAATTTCTGGTACTGAAATTCTCCGGCGAGTTGGGTACATAATTTGGAGGTTCCTTTGGTTTGAACAATGTGAAAACTATCATGCGGAAACCCATGGATATTGGAGGTTCATACTCAACCAGATTGCGCCAGTCGGCTATTAAGTCTCCTGTATCCAAAGAAATGCATTGAGAATTACAGTTAGAGTTACCAGGCATTCACTTGATCGATTTTGGGTTTTAAGAATGAAAGACAATCGTGATGCCTTCATTATCGCCGGCATTAAGGAAATCCGTAGCCAACCTGTACAACGTAGGGTTAATACTACTAATAGGAAATTGTTTAAAGGATTCATGTATTATATTATCACAAATTTCATCAGACTTCAAGATGATTATAACATACCAGTGCAAATACTCGCTGCTGGGAGAGTCGGGATCCATCATAATCTGATTATAAATTTACGAAAACGGTAAAATTCGAATTTCAGTTGGAGAAAATATCAACAAATAAGTAAATATTGTGGAATAATTTTGACGAATTAGCAATTAAATTTACCAGTGTTATTAATGTGGGGTTCGTGAAAAAATCGCGAAACCCGAAACGATCTGGAATGTAATCGTTTCGAATACGATTTGGAAAGTGTTGCACATTAGCAAGCGATAGTTCCTGACCTAAGCTGATTGGTTTATCGCCGTAGAATAGAGTAAGCTGTATATGAGGATTGAAATCGTCGACAACGCGTCCGATAACTCCTGCTTCCACCAGCTCGTGCTTTATGGCCTCCATTATTTCGACAACTTAATGCAACACAATCTTAAATCAAGAAGAATGAAAGAAGATTCTAATTCCGATGAAAACTCCCAACCGGTACTTATACTATTGTGGTACAATGGTGGAGATGGAGGCGAGGAGTGCTTGCGATTTTGACACATCTTAATGGATTAGCGAAAGCCCGAGTAGTCGAGACTCTATCGCCCGTATAGTGATATATGACACGATATAAATTAAGATACGATATAATTTTAAGATAGTACGGATAATATTTACTTAAATTTTAGGTTAGACGATGATTTTAAGTTTACTGATATATTTTATTACAAAGGTTTACATTTATTGATTATTGATAATGAGTATATTTAGTAGGTTTTTAGTGTTTAATCAGTTTTGTATGGACAAGATTAAATATTTATAGAATATTTTTGGTCTTCTCAATAAATTAATAGTTGTGATTTCAACCACTAACTTCTTCACTAGTATAAAGGCATCCCTTTACATGTTTATTTTTTTAATTTATTTAAAATTTACTAAATTCGTTTTGGGTTTTATGTATACCATTAATGTTACGTGTTATTGCAAACTTATATAGTTATTCTTAGTCCTCTCCATAAATCAATAGTTGTGATTTCAACCACTAACTTCCTCACTAAAACTTATATAGTTATTCTTAGTCCTCTCCATAAATCAATAGTTGTGATTTCAACCACTAACTTCTTTACTATTATAAAGGCATCCCTTTAAATGTTTATTTTTTTACTTTATTTAAAATTTACTAAATTAGCAACCACTAGTAAAATTTACTAAAATACAATGATAAATTTTTTTTATTGTTTAGTTTTTTAATGATAATATTGATCTATAATATTTTTATTT
>JASDQU010104634.1:108406-132983 GCA_032191745.1 Picea mariana | reverse complement strand
TTCTAAATTAGTATTCATGTCTGCTTTAAAAGATGCTTCTCTAGTACTGGATTTATCTTTGTTAATTCTCATTTCATATGTAGTTAGAGTTCCTAGGAGTTGATCAATGGACAGAGTTTTAAGATCACTTAGTTCTTCTATTGCAGAGACTTTTGAATTAAATTTACCAAGCAGAGATCTTAAAATATTTTGAACTAAAAATGGTTCTTCAATATTCTCACCAAGACCCTTCATGGCATTTACAAGTTCTTCAACTCTTAAAAAATACTTCCTAATTCTTTCATCTTCATTCATCTTTAGTTGTTCAAATTTCAATCTGTATGTTTGAATCTTGGCATCTTTTACTTTCTCATTTCCTTCACAACTGCTAATAAGTTTATCCCACATTGCTTTGGCAGTTTCAAGATGCATCACCTTTACAAACTCGGCTTCAACAAGTCCATTCAAGATAGCATTCATTCCCTTAGCATTAAAAATAAACTCTAACTTGTCGTCCTTGGAGGCTAGCACAACAGGCTTTGTATATTCAGTTTCTACTACATCCCAAACATCAGCACCCAAGGCCATTAAATATGTTCTCATTCTAATCTTCCAAAAGGAAAAATTTGTTCCATCAAATAGAGGGGCATTAGAGGCTAAATTCCCTTCATGAATTGTCATGTTTAATCTTACAGATCTACCTTTGAATAAAAGGAACCCGCTCTGATACCAATTGTTGAAATTACTAAGACAACTAAGAGAGGGGTGGGGGTGAATCAGTTGTTATTGTGCTTAAACAATTTTAAGTCTATTAAAACATTCTTAAAATTTCTTCAAGTGATCATCAACATTATATAGCATATGGACCATAAAATTAATGAGAATCAGTCACACATAAGGTATACACAGAGACAGATTTTCATGAGGAAACCTCTTCTTCTTCGAAATGATAGGTAGTCTTTTAAGTTATGTACATCATCTATAATTGAGCACCAACTCAATGTGAGGTTGCTACCTCTATTTTACAAGATACAACTTGTTTGAGAGCACTGAATCTCTTGTTTCTCTAGCACTCACTAGAAGGAAGCACCAACTTCTAGTTACATAGGCTCCAACCTGTATAACAGAGAACACTTGTTCTCCCTTGCACTACCCTTCCACCCTAGTTTCTCTGGATGGAACCAGATGGAAGCTACAACTCCCTGTGTTCAAGCTCCCACTTGAAACTTTGAGGACAACAATCCTCCCTAGAACCTCCCAACCACAATGGAATATAAATGAATAATTTAACAACCAACTACACAGATAAATCGATCCTTACCACTTCTTCTATGTTCTGTAAATTTTGATTTCTTCTAACTGTTCTGCAATTCTTCTCTTCCTTCGGTTGTTTTGCAATTCTTCTCTACTTCAATTTGTTCTACCATTCTGCTCTGCTTCAAGTATTTTCCTCATACATTACTCTTCTCTTAGTTTTATCTCACACTGTGCATATTTTCAGTCTCAAACTGCGCATCCTGTGATTTTCCCTTTCTTACAGTTTAATTCATTTTTCGTTCAGAAAAACCAACCACGCACAATCTGCTTCTTTTTCTTTTATGCACCACACCCACAACAGTTACACTTCGAATATTCTGAGGCAAAATAAAAAGTGTATGAGCAACTAAAACACCAATCGATCATGAATCATGAATCAGTTTTGCTAACTGATTTGTAACTAATGAATTAATTGTGAGAGAGAACAATAGCCCTCCGATGATATTCACGTTTATCTACACCATTGGATGAACTTTATTAATCTTGCCTTTAAATTAGGTCTCTTCATTTTGGCATTCCTGTGGCCAAGTTTCTCGAAACTTCATGTCGCGATCTACGAAACTCTGAGATAGAGCTTTTCCACACTAGATCCTTCCTCTATATGACCATGGCCATGACCAAGCGCTTATGCATAAAGTGCTTTTCGTGAATTTTCATTTCGTGAATCTAGAGATGAGGCATCTCGACTCTCCAAGTCACGATCCCCGAAACCCTGAAATGGAGCTTATCTGAACTAACTCCTTCCCTTCTCTTGACCACCGATGGTGACCATAGGCTGTGCCAAAAGGCACTTCATATTTTGCGAGTTTATAAAATTCATCGAGTCTGATCGACGGTTAAAATCTCCATAGATCTGATGGTCCATATCTTATCGCGATCTCGCATCTCGTGAGTTTCCAAAACAAGCTTCGTTGACTCCAAGTCAGCAACTTGTCCTATGATTCGATGGTCTAGATCTAATCTTAATTCAATGGCTCAAATCATATCGCAATTTTGCATATCGCGATTTCGGGGTTATTGTCGTTATGTTTCTTTCGTCTCCAAGTCGTGATTCATGAAACTCTGAAAAGGAGTTGGATCAACGGTCCATATCACATATTGATCTGATAGATGCAATTAAATTGCGATTTCGGTGATTATGTTTCTTGCCTCTCCAAGTCGCGATTCGTGAAACTACGAAATGGCCTGGGATCAGTGGTCCACGATCTTGATGAATCTACGGTACAGATCTCATTGTGAATTCGCATCTCGCAATTATTTCGATGGAGGTTCTTGTCACTCTAGGTTGTGATAGGAGAAACTCCTAAGTGGATCTTAGATCAATGGCACACGATCTCAATGAATCTATGTTCCAGATCTCAACGTGAATTCGCATCTCGCGATTCCTTCAATGGAGGTTCTTTTCACTCCAAGTCACGATAGGAAAAACTATGAAATGGATCTTAGATCAACGGTCCACGTCTTTTGGTGTATTGACGGACATGATCTTTTCATGATTTTGCAAGTTTTCATTGTGTCTGCATCAGGATTTCGAGATTTCACGAACTCGCTTCACCTTGCACTTTTAAATATCATGCAGATTCTCCTGGATCCTATGATGGTCGATCCTCATGCTAGGATCTAACGTCCAAGATCTATCCTCCATATCTGTACACTCTTCTTGTCTATATTGAGATCTGACAGTCATCGAGAATTTTGAATTGATGATCCAACGAGACAGTCATCAAAAATTCTGAATTGTTGATCCAACGATCACTGTTGCTGCTCCTCCCCCATTATCACTATGTTGTTGATCATGTTGATATTTTCCATCGCTATTCTTTCCAACAATCCTCTGCACTATCTCTTCTAATATTATTCGAATCTTATCTACAGTGTCTTCTTAGAATGCCCAACTATTACATACTTTCTGTACTCATGTCATCTTCATTGTTGTACTTACCATCAATGACAAGCATTCATTATCTGTTAAATATTTTCCAACATCATCTCTTCCTTGCAGTTACGGAAGAGCATGTGAAAGGGGTATAATCTTTATGTTATCCTTGTGTTAAATGAAAAGGGAGTAGCAGAAGGTCTAGAACACCTTCCAATGGTGATAGAGTTTACGGATGTCTTTCTGGAGGAGTTACATGATATGTCGTCGGAGAGGGAATTGGATTTTACCATAGACCTAAACCGGGGACTGAACCGATAAAAAGATCGCCTTATCAAATGTCGAACCCAGAGTTATAGGAGTTGAGAATGAAACTAAAGGAGTTGTTGGACCTAGGACTGATATGTCTTAGTGTGTCACTATGGGGTGATCCTATTATTTTCATAAGAAGGAAGGATGGGTCGTGGAGACTCTGCATTGACTACCATCAATTGAACAAGGCAAGGATTAAGAATCGATATCAGTTGCAAAGGATTGATGATCTATTTGATCAGATGAAGGGTGTGATGGTGTTTTCAAAGATCGACTTGATATTAGGGTATCACCAGTTATAGATCAAGGAGGATGAAGTCGCTAAGACCACTTTTAAGACAATGTTTGGAAATTACAATTTTACTATTTTAGCATTTGGATTGACAAAGGCCACAGGGCTATTTATGAGTTTGATGAAAGGGGTGTTCCAAGAGTACATGGACAAGTTCATCCAAGTATTCATTGACGATATTTTGATTTACTCTCGGACAATGGAGGATCATGATGATCACTTGTGCTTGGTACTATAGTGTTTGGGAGAGCACAAATTGTATGGGAAATTGTCCAAATGCTCGTTTTATCAATCGAAGATTCACTACTTAGGTCATGCCATATCTAGTGAAGGTATCTTTATAGATACAACAAAGTTCAAGGCTATTATGGAATGGCCTACGTTGATGAATGTTTTGGAAGTGCATAGATTCATGGGTTTAGTAGGATACCATTGATGATTTGTCGAGGGATTCTCAAAGATAGAAAATCCAATTATGGAATTACAGAAGAACAAGAATTCTGTTTGGATCGAGAAATGCGCGGAGCCATTTTGGAGGCTCAAGGAGTTGTTGACAACAACATCGATACTAGAGGTCCCTGACATGGGCGCAAACTTCTTGGTATGCACTGACACATCCAAAGAAGGCTTAGGCAAAGTCTTGATGTAAGATGGTCGAGTGATATATTATATCTTGAGGAAATTGAGAAGGCATGGGGAGAACTATGTGACACACGATTTGGAGTTATTAGCCATCGTTTATTCCTTGAAAGTTTGGAGACACTACCTTATTGAACAAAAAATTGAACTAAAAATGAACCAATGTGGACTACAAAACATCTTTACACAAAGAGACCTGAATGCGTGACAATGACGTTGGTCAGAATCACTTAGAACGTATGATTGAGAGATTACATACATAAAAGGAATAGTGAACCAAGTGGAAGATGCATTGGTTTGGAGACCACACATTTTTTTGGTGTTGCATCTTCAGAAAAATCTACGTGAAAGGATTCTAACTTTACAGTGTGATGATGACTGGTAGAAATAGGTCAAGTATTTTATCGAACAAAACACAATGATGGTACCAATATTTGAAGAATTTACATTTGACGATGATGGATTTTTGATATTTAAAAATCAAATTTACGTACCACCAAATGAAGAGTTGAGGAGTTTGATCCTAAATGAGGCTCATAGAGTAGTGTACATAACTCATCTGAGAGTCACCAAGATGAGGGAAGACCGTAAATCCTTATTCTTTTATAAAGGAGTAAGGCCAGACATAGTCAACTAGGTGTTTCAGGATTAATCCATAAGCGCGGACACAAACCGATCTCCCTAGATCCACCTGGATCTAGAACAAAACATGACAGAATAATACACTTTCCCTAGATCTAGCCTATTGAATGAACTAAGAGACAAGGATCATGGACATACCTTATGAATGCTTTTCTTGGGTCTCTATTGTTCCAAGCTTCACTCCAACGCTCTTGTTCCATTCAGATCACAGCAGTACAAACCAATCGACATGAAGGCAAATCAATATATTCAATGGCTAATCTATACATATGATCAAGGAGTTATGTAATAAAGTGACATCATCTTCATGGGAAAGGGACATATTACTGTATTGAATTAATTGAAAGTGAAACTTACAACCTGAGACTTGATGTTGTAGATCTCCTTTCGATGGCTTCTAGCTCTGACACACACACTTGCTCATGTATGAATAAAATCAACCACTTTTGATGACCTTGATGGTGTCTCTAGCTGTTGTAGCATCAGTCCTTCATACGATATTACACTAATTCTCCAATAAATATCTTTCTAATTTTCTTCTAACCTTTTTCATAAGCATTCCCCTCAATATATAAGAGAAAATAGATTAGTTACTTGGATAGGAATGATCCCAAGATATCTGGAATACCAACACCTGAATAACCATTTGAATGCCAACTCATGCTTCTAGAAGGCTCGAGAATTTACCTTTTTCCTTCCTTTAGATGATGTTTGCACCCTGATATTTAGGTACAGTGCGAACCCCTCACACCCCAGCTTAATGCAGCCTGCGAGAATCAGGAATCCTCGTAGGCAGATATATAGGTGGCCTGCGAACATCCCTTAAAAGCATGATTTCTGGAAGCAGACAAATGTAACTTTTCTCAGGAAAGTGTTCTTAGTGAAGAGCTTGATTTTCCATCATCATAACATCATCACGATGACCAAAATTGTGAATAACACTAGGTGGAAAGATGTCTAGAATGTTAGTAGGTGAAGGCTGAACATAGACATCCAAAAGGAGTACTACAGCCACATGCTATTCCAGAATTGAAATGGGAGGTCATTTCGATGGATTTTATTGTTGGATTTCCGCTGATGGAAATGAGAAACGAGTCGATTTTTGTGGTAGTATACACTCTGATGAATAATTCTCATTTTATTCCTATGTGTATGATGTATCAGGCACCTGACATAACTAGATTTTTTATTAGTGAGATTGTGAGGATGCATGGCATGCCTAAGAGGATTATATCCGATCGAGGATCTATTTTTACTCGATGATTTTAGAGTAGTTTCCAAGAGGTCTTGGGAATGCAACTTAACTTTAGTACTGCGTATCACCCTGAGATAGACAGGAAAACCGAATGAACAAACCAAGTCTTGGAAGACATGTTGCACATGTACGTGGTGGACCAACGTAAGTGTTGGGAATTATTTTGGCCACTGGTATAATTCACATATAACAAGAGTTACTAAAGTACCATTAATATGGTGCCTTTTGATTTTCTTTATGGGCAGCCTGTTGGATGCCTTTGAGTTGGAATTGGCTTGAGGATAAGTTCTTGGTTGGACCAGAAACGATCCAAGAAATGGAATATCAAATGAAAATAATAAGACAAAGGATCAAAGAAGCGCATGATAGGTAAAAGAGTTATGACAATGCACACCGTGTCGATTGTAGTTATGAAGTTGGAGATCGAGTCTTCCTATGGGTAAAACTACATAAGAGTTCGATTAAGTTTGGATGGGGTGCTAAAATATCTCCTAGGTTTATGAGATCTAGAGTCAGGGAGTTGACTATTTGTTTTTTATTGTTGTTAACATGACATATGTACATCTGATTAGATTTTATGATGATTGATTATTATTTCTAGCATGATATGTTGATGATGGAGGCTGATGATACCTTGCGGACCAGAATCACATGTGGAGTAGAAGGGTCACGCACAACAACCAGAGACATTGAGGGAGAGGTGTGGACAACAACCCTACCATAGCCTACTAGCACTCTTGTCGTGGCTCGAACTACAGATTAATGATTACCTAGTTCGAGAAGACCCATGATGTCATGAGGGCAGACTACGACAATCGCTCATGATGATTCTAAGGGTCGTGCAATAAGGCAGGGGCCTTATTCATTAGAGGCCCTTAGTCTCCCACAATATCAGCTTGTGGAGTATTGAATCCAAGGGGTTTTGATGTCTACCAAGTCAATAAGGAGGCAAGTGACACCCTTGGAGCACGTAGTGCATCCCAAAGGGCATGTTGCGGAAGAAAAACATAAAGAGGCTAGTGGCACCCTTGGAGTACATAGTGCGTCCTGAAGGGCACATCACACAAGGAAAACATAATGAGGTAAGTGGCACCCTTGGAGCACCTAGTGCGTCTTGAAGGGCACATTGCATTTTTAACTAGTAGGTGAAAAATCCTAGATGGTGTTAGAATGAATGATGTGTCAAGTAATATTTAAAACTTTTGCCTAATAAAAATGACTCCTAGCCTAGGGAGATTAAAATCTAGTTCTTAGTGACACTTGTGGTCAAAAAATAATAATCATAATTAAACATGTGATGAGAAGGGGGTAAGAAATTCAATTTATTTATTAAAATCAAATTATTTTGGGGGATTGAAATTTTAAAAAGGAAATGATTGTTTTTCTACATATGCTAATTAATATTTATTAATTAAAAAGAAAAGGGGGTAAAAGGTGTATTTCTACACTGCCAATTTTGGTTTTAGTTAAAAAGGGAAAAGAGTTAAATTTAGAAGAAATAGGAAACTAATGGAAAAGGAGGAAATATAAAGAAAAAATGAAACGTAAGGAAAAAGTTGAATTACTAACTTAGTAAGGAATCTTGCCTTTAAGAACTTTCTAATTATGAACTTACCTAGGAATTTAGTAAGGACGTAAGTCATTTAAAATGCGTAAGAGAATATGGGGATACCAAGGAGCGATTTTTGGAATCCTTTTAGGTGGGTGAGGGATATAGGAGTAATTAAATAATTACTGAAATTATTTTCTGGTGCAACTAGGGGTATGGGTGACATGTGTACGCCATAGGTTTTTCTGAATTAAATTAATCAAAAATAAATTAAGTGGGAATTTGGGAAAGAAATCGCTTAGAAAATCTATAAAAAGGACAGAGGAGGAGGACCATGGATCTAGGATTTTATGCGTAACGTTACGTTGCAGAATTTTTTTCTTGACTGACTTATCTTGTGGGCGTTGGGATACCTAGTTTGTGTAACGAGTGGTAGCTTGACCTGGCGAGGTGAGATGGTTGCTAGTTGTTCTTTGGTTTGGTGTGCATGTAACCTTTTCATCTCGGGGGGATCAGGGGAAGAAGAGTACCCCTAGCGTTGGCTGGGAGGTATTGATGAAGTCACATCAGTCGACAAGCAGGAGCTGGACAAATCATGCATGGGTCAACGACTCGGGGCTATCACCTTGGTCTATGGGTGTTTATTTGAATGGTAGATCAATATTTTTATTGTGTTTTCATTACTATACTTCTATTGTGTAAAGAAATGTCTTTTACTCATCATTTTTAATCACAAACTTTAAGTCATCATAACTTTACACAAGTTGTCTTGAATTGATTTCCTTGGCAACCCGTTCCATGATTGCTATGATTGTTCTATTTTTTTTTACTGATTATTGTGATTATATTGCAGTTTATCTTCCACCCTTATTCCTAGGTCATCATTCCATGCCTGAGAAGTCATCCAGGAGCTGAATTGACCATCGTTACTTCAGTGCATAGCGACCTATAGATGCTAATGCCCTATTTTTTTATGCATGGATGATGAGCGAAGGATAGTTTTGCCCAGATGCTCATCGCTTTTCTTAACTCTACATTTGATCTATTCTTTGCATTGGGCTCTTCATTTTATAACAACTACGTGTTTTATTATATTTTGATGGAAAATATCCTCTGCATTTCAATACATTCAAGTGTGATTTTCCCTCTGCAATTTAATATATTTTGAAGCCGAATTTACCTTACGTTTTTACACACATGTCCTATGATTTTCCCTCTGCAATTTAATATATTTTGAAGGAAAATTTACCTTGCATTTTTACACATCTGGCCTGCAATTTTCCCACTGCAGTTTAATATATTTTGAAGGCCAATTTCCCTTTCATTTTAACACATCTGGCCTGCGATTTTCCCTCTGTAATATAATTTGTTTTGAAGGCGAATTTACCTTATGTTTTAACACATCTGGCCTACGATTTTCCCTCTGCAACTTAATAGATTTTTAAGGTGAATTTACCTATCTCTTGACTACGAAGTGACATGATATTCCCACTAAGAACTTATCCACTTTTTTTTGAGTGTGATTCTTCTTTATTTACACATCGTCTTTTCTTTACCTTTTATTGACCGGGATTTTCATTGATAAAACTCATGCCTTTTGATGATAAAACTCAACAAACTTTCATTGATGAAACCCAACGATTGGAGGATAAAAATCAATGATTTATCATTAATAAAACTCAACAAATTTAATGGTAAACCAAATGAATTGATTGACAACATTTTTCGTGGCAACAAATTCATATATATATCATGGATATTCTTTGGACAATGATTTATATGTATAAATGTAGGGTATAGTGATTCTAGTGATGGAATGCCATAACACACTCAACGCTTTCTCTTTTATACATCAATCATGTAAAGAATTTCATTTTCCAAGGGATAACGATATTATATTAATGGCAGTGACAATAATTGATAGTGATTGATTGGACACTATTCTTGATGGTCTGACATTGCATGACAACATTGAAAGTTATTATAATTATTTCTGAATGACATTTGTATCATTATAATGAGTAGTTATAACTCCGCATTGATTAATGGATAGTGATTCCTTTGATTGTCGACAACAAAATATTTAGTATTGACTGTGAACTTGACAACTAAATTGATACCTTTTTGGATTGATTTTACACTTTTCATTTTATATTACACTATATAGTTACACTATAGCTTTAATAAGACAATAATATCTTATTCTCCCAACAATTTCTTAGTTTGCATTTATAATATCTTACACTCTGCAATATTTATTCCCAATATATATAGGTTTACACTAGTTTTATTTATTATATATTACACCCTACGATTTCATATATGGAATGAAAAAGATATCATATATTAATTTTTCCTCTCAAATATTTAAATGACCACTTATATTATATTTTACTTAGCAAATTCAGACATCATTAAATCTAGCAAACAATCAAGAGGCAACGAATCAATACAATAACCTACATGACAGAGACCTATAGTTGAACTTTTGCTAAATCCATTTTTGTTAACCATGGTGAAAATAAACAATGATACATTGATGGTTAAATGGATATAGTGATCAAGAACAATGATTTTATTAATGGCTAGCGCAACATTTATTTTTAGTAGCATAAGGATTTTATGAGATATTAAAGCTAATGTGAGACAGAGATTTATAATATCCAATGTGTGAAAGAGAGTTAGTATATAAATGGGCGAGATATAATATATAATCACCTTAACTAACACATCCCTTGAGTGGTTTGAGCATGAGGAAAATAAAGGTAGATTGTTATACAAGGAGATAATAACATTTATTAATAATAAGTGACTTAGAAGTTTTTTTTGTTGATTACCAAAATAATAGGATGTCATTTTTAGACAAGTTATAATGTTGAGATAATATGATTGTTGGTTATTTTAGTTCACTACTCACGCTTAGACATCATGCTTAACAATTATGGTTTATGGTTGTTGTCGATTCATTTAATATCTTGCGTAATTTGTTTGAGCGATGTGAGCGATGTCATATGCGTCATGTCCACCCGTTGCTTGGGGGCATAATTGTAGTCTTCTTGTCAGTTATTCGGTCCTTAGTGCATTGGATTTACCTTGAGACCTTGGTACAAATAGGTTATGTTGTGCCAAGGTTATTGTCGCACCTATCGGTGAGGAACGACATGATCCCTGATGAGGGGATCATTAGTCACCCTATTGGATAGAGGCGAATGATAAATTTTGTGGAGTTTGTGCTTCCCGTTGTGGGTGTTGTTGATCATTGTAAGTTTGTGTTTGGTGCTTGGGTTGTAAAGCGTTCATGCGTTTGGTTTTACACACCATAGAGGTTCTAGAAACTGGTTGTCGAGGTCATTTTGTCAGGATTGTGGATTTTGTCCCTTAGCTTGTAGGCATTGTCGTGGTCATGTTGAGTGGGTATTCGTTACTATATATCTTTTATTTTTGCATGATTCGCCAAGTTGCTTGATGTGTTGGGGTGTTGAGTCGTTATTGTCTATTGTCGGATCTGCATGTATGGTGTTCGTCATCTAGTTCTATGGGTTAACTATTGTTGTCGTTTCCTACCTGCCATAAAATAAGATTTACTTCTCTTGTACTCGTAAGGAGGTGGGTTTGTTACATATGGTATCAGAGTGGGTTTCGACCCACGACTAGGGATCACTACGGATTTCGTTGATTTAATTTTTGATTATAAGGTTTCTAATTAATTCGATTTGTATTCATGTAGGTAATCATGGTTAGAGGATGTCACAGAGGTAGACGATGGGGTGCTAGGGGAGGAGGCATGATGCCTCCAGTAGCATCCATGACTGAGGAGTATAACCCCTAGGGGGACGAATAGGCTGTCGTGCAGGAGAAGATAGCGATGGGTGATGTGGTTGGGCTAATGAGGTTCTTTTAGAGGATAGAGATGAGGCCAGGGCATCGACACCCACTGAGTGTCCACCACATGCTCCAGCCAGTACTGGTAGCATTCACCATGAACTCAAGAAGGTCAAATTTCCTGAGTTCTTTGGTGCCCCAAACGATGTAGCCACGAAGGCATGGTTGGAGAATATGGAAATGTGATTTGGAGTTCACGACTATACCTCCAACATGAAGGTCCACATGATGGTATTTCAACTGAAGGGGAGCGCTCTTCTATGGTGGAAGATGCTCCTGCCGCAACTGAACATGGTCGTCGAAGGCATTTCATGGGAACTATTTGAGGAAACATTCTGAGAGAGGTACGTATCAGAGGAATTCATTGAGCGCCATCTCAATGAGTTCAATGCCTTCTGACAGGGTGGACGTATTGTGCCCGAGTATGAGGCCCGTTTTATGGACTTTCTTTGGTATGCTATGCACCTTAATACTGAGAAAATTTAGGTCAACAAGTTCTTGTTTGTCTATTGTCGGATCTGCGTGCATGGTGTCCGTTGTTCACTTCTATGGTTTAACTATTGTTGTTTTTTCCTACCTGCCATAAAATCATATTTTCTTCTCTTGTAGTCGTAATGAGGTGGGTTCGTTACATATGGTATCAGAGTCAGTTTCGACCTGCAACTAGGGATCACTACGAATTTCATTGATTTGATTTTTGATTATAAGGTTTCTAATTAATTCGAATTGTATTCATGCAGCTAATCATGTTTAGAGGATGTCATAGAGGTAGACGGTGGGGTGCTAGGGGAGGAGGCACAATGCTTCTAGTAGCATCGATGGTTGAGGGGTATAACCCCTAGGGGGACAAACAGGTTTTTGGGCAGGAGAAGATAGAGATGGGTGATGTGGTTGCGATGATGAGGTCCTTTTAGAGGATAGAGATGAGGCCAGGGCATCGACACCCCCTGAGTGTCCACCACGTGCTGCGGTTAGTACTAGTAGAATTCACTACGAACTCAAGAAGGTCAAATTTCCTGAGTTTTTTGGTGCCCCGAATGGTGCAGCTGTGAAGGCTTGGTTGGAGAATACGGCGATGTGATTTGCACCTCGTGACTATACCTCCAACATGAAGGTATGCATGATGGTATTTCAACTGAAGGGGAGCGCTCTTCTATGGTGGAAGATGCTCCTTCCAAAACTAAACATGGTCGTCGAAGGTGGGTCATGGGAACTATTTGAGGAAAGATTCTGAGAGAGGTACCTATCGGAGGAATTCATTGAGCGTCATCTCAATGAGTTCAACACTTTCTGACAGGGTGGATGTATGGTGCTCGAGTATGAGGCCCATGTTATGGACTTTCTTCGGTATGCTCTCCACCTTAATAACGATAAAATTTAGGTCAGCAGGTTCTTGTTTGGCCTTCATGTGACCATATGTGCAAAGGTTAGGATTCTGATGCCTCAGACCTTGCATGATATCATCCAGAATGCCCTCATAGGAGAGGACGATCTTATCAGCAATGGTCAAGGAAGGAATCCAGCGATACCGACAGGTCAGGTGTCATCTGGTGCATAGCAACATCAGACACCAACCATACATACACTAGGATATCATGGCTTCTAGAGAGGATCCACTTTCACTACACCTCAATGATCAGTGCCTAAGCAACAAATGCCTTACAAGGATCGAAATATTAGTAGCAATGTTGACCACAACCGTAGTAGTTTAGGCCTATTCAGTAGAACAGATCAGGATTACAGGTCGGTTGGTCATCATCTTCTACTTCGAGTACCAGGAGTACTGAACCGAAGAAGGGGTATTAGACCTATGGGGAGCCACACTACTAATGCAACTTCCCAGTGGAGAGGACTATATCATCTAGATTAGCCAAACCCACTACCATGGGAGATTTGGGAAAGGCCCATTAGATTCATGCAACGGTAAATAAAAGTCAGGAAGAGCACCAATCAACTGTGCTCGAGATGTCAGGTATCATCCCTGACCAAACCCTTAGTATTTTGATAGATCCTGGTGCTACCAAGAGTTTCATTTCAGGTGTGACACTAAAGAGGATTAAGTTAAAGGATGTCAAACAAGATGAGTTTAGCTTTCTAGAGATGGCTTCAGGAGACAAAGAGAAGGTTGGAGGAAAGGTTACAGGTTGTACCCTTAACCTGGGAGAGTTTGTCACCAGGGCCAAATTTTACGTCATGATATTAGGATCTTACGATGTCGTGATTGGTATGGACTGGTTGGAATCACATGAGGCAGTACTCAACTATAAGACGAAACAGTTGATCTTGGTCAATGAGGAGGGACAGAGACACGTGATTGTAGGTCAAAACCAGGGAGTTTCCTTGAGGTTCATCTATTCCTTGCAATTATGGAAGAGCATGTGCAAGGGGTATAAGATTTATGTTATTCTTGTGTTAAATGAAAAGGGAGTAGCAGAAGGTCTAGAACACCTTCCAATGGTGATAGACTTTACGAATTTCTTTCTAGAGGAGTTACCTGATATGCAGCCAGAGAGGGAATTGGATTTTACCATAGACCTAAACCGGGGACTGAATGGATAGATAGAATGACTTATTTCATTTCGACCCCATAGTTACAGGAGTTAAGAATGAAACTGAAGGAGTTGTTGGACCTGGGACATATATGTCCTAGTGTGTCACCGTGGGGTGCTCCTATTATTTTCTTAAGAAGGAAGGATGGGTTGTGGAGACTCTGCATCGACTACCATCAATTGAACAAGGTAGCGATTAAGAATCGATATCAATTGCAAAGGATTGATGATATATTTGATCAGATGAAGGGTGTGATAGTGTTTTCAATGATCGACTTGATACTAGGGTATCAACAATTACAGATCAAGGAGGATGACATCACTAAGACTTCCTTTAAGACGATGTTTGGAAATTACGATTTTACTATTTTACCATTTGGATTGACGAATTCCACAGGGGTATTTATGAGTTTGATGAAAGGGTTTTTCCTAGAGTACATGGACAAGTTTGTACAAGTATTCATTGATGATATTTTGATTTACTCTCAGACAATGGAGGATCATGAAGAGCAGTTGTGCTTGGTACTACAGTGTCTGCGAGAGCACAAATTTTATGGGAAATTTTCCAAATGCCCGTTTTATCAATCGAAGATTCACTACTTAGGTCCTGTCATATCCCGTGAAGGTATTGTCATGGATACAACAAAGGTCGAGGCTATTATGGAATGGCATGCATCGACGAATGTCTCGGAAGTGCATAGCTTCATAAGTTTAGTAGGATACCATTGACGATTTGTCGAGGGATTCTCAAAGATAGAAAATCCAATTATGGAATTACATAAGAAGAACAAGAAGTTTGTTTGGACCGAGAAATGCGTGGAGCCATTTCAGAGGCTCAAGGAGTTGTTGACAACAACACCAATACTAAAGGTCCTTGACATGGGCGCAAAATTCTTGGTATACACTGACACATCCAAGGAAGGCTTAGGTGAAGTCTTGATGCAAGACGACCGAGTGATATATTACATCTCGAGGAAATTGAGAAGGCACAAGGAGAACTATGTGACACATGATTTGGAGTTATTATCCATTGTTTATGCCTTGAGAGTTTGGAGACACTACCTTATTGAATGAAAAATTGAACTAAAAACAAACCAATGTGGACTACAACACATCTTTACTCAAAGAGGCCTGAATGCGTGACAACGACATTGGTCGAAATCGCTTAGAGAGTATGATTTAGAGATTACATACATAAAAGGAACAGTGAACCGAGTGGAATATGCACTGAGTCGAAGACCACACATCTTTTCGGTGTTGCCTCTTCATACAAATCTACGTGAAAGGATTCTAACTTTACAGTGTGACAATGACTAGTAGAAAGAGGTCAAGGATATTATTGGACAAAACACAATGATGGTACCAATATTTGAAGGATTTACATTTGAGGAAGATGGATTTTTGATATTTAAAAATCGAATTTACATACCACTGAATGATGAGTTCAGGAGTTTGATCCTAAATGAGGCTCATAAAGAAGTGTACATGACTCACCTGAGAGTCACCAAGATGAGGGAAGACCTTAAACCCTTATTCTTCTAGAAAGGAATAAAGCCAGACATAGTCAACTATGTTGCAAGATGTCTAGAATGTTAGCAGGTGAAGGCTGAACATAGACATCCAATAGGAGTACTGCAACCACATGTTATTCCAGAATCAAAATGGGAGGTCATTTCGATGGATTTTATTGTTGGATTTACACTGACGGAAAGGAGACATGATTCGATTTTTGTTGTAGTCGAAACTCTAATGAAGAGTTCTTATTTTATTCCTATGTGTATGATGTATCATGCACCTGACATAACTAGATTTTTCATCACTAAAATTGTGAGGCTGCATTGGATGCCTAAGAGGATTATATCCGATCAAGGATCTATGTTTACTCGAGGATTTTAGAGTAGTTTCCAAGAGGACATGGGAATGCAACTTAACCTCAGTATTGTGTATCACCCTGAGATAGACGGGAAAATCGAATGAACAAACCAAGTCTTGGAAGATATGTTGCGCATTTACGTCGTGGATCAACAAAAGTGTTGGGAATAATTATGGCCACTGGTATAATTCACATATAACAAGAGTTACTAAAGTACCATTAATATGGCACCTTTCGATTTTCTTTACGGGCAACCTGTCGAATGCCTTTGAGTTGGAATCGACCTGAGGATAGGGTCTTGGTTGGACCAGAAATGATCCAAGAAATGGAATATCAAATTCAAACAATAAGACAAAAGATCAAAGAAGCGCAGGATAGGTAAAATATTTACGCCAATGCACACCATGTCGACCGTAGTTATGAAGTTTGAGATCGAGTCTTCCTATCGGTAAAATAACATAAGAGTTTGATTAAGTTTGGATGGGGTGCTAAAATCTCTCCTAGGTTGATGAGACCTAGAGTCAGGGAGTTGAATGTTTGTTTTTTATTGTTGTTGACATGACATATGTACATCTGATTAGTTGTTATGATGATTGATTATTATTGATAACATGATCCATTGATGATGGAGGCTGATGAAAGCTTTCCGACCAGAATCACATGTGGAGTAGAAGGGTCATGCACAACAACCAGATAATTTGAGGGAGAGGTGTGGACAAGAACCCTGCCACAACCTACTAGCACTCCTGTCGTGGCTCAAAATGCAGTTTAATGATTACCTAGTTCGAGAAGACCCACGATGTCATGACTGCAAAAATATCTCACGATGATTCTAAGGGGTGTACAATAAGGCAGGGGCCTTATTCATTAGAGGCCCTTAGTCTCCCACAATATCATCCTGTGAAGTATTGAATCCAGGGGGTTTTCCTGTCTACCAAGTCAATAAGGAGGTGAGTAACACCCTTGGAGCACATAGTGCATCCTGAAGGGCATGTGATGCAAGAAAAACATAAAAAGGCAAGTGGCACCCTTGGAGCATGTAGTGCATCCTGAAGGGCACATCACACAAGGAAAACATAATGAGCTAAGTGGAACCCTTGGAGAACCTAGTGCATCCTGAAGGGAACGTTGCATTTTTAACTAGTAGGTGAAAAATCCTAGATGGCATTAGAAAGAATGATGTGTCAAGTAAGATTTAAAATTTTTCCCTAATAAAAATGACACTGAGCCTAGGAAGATTAAAATCTAGTTCTTAGTGACACTTGTGGTCAAAAAATAATAATCATAATTAAACATGTGACAAGAAGGGGGTAAGAAATTCAATTAATTTATTACAATCAAATTATTTTGGGGGATTGAAATTTTAAAACGGAAATGATTGTTTTTTTACATATGCTAATTAAAATTTATTAATTAAAAAGAAAAGGGGGTAAAAGGTGTATTTCTACACTTGCTAATTTTGGTTTTAGTTAAAAATGGAAAAGAGGGAAATTTAGAATAAATAGGAAACCAACGGAAACAGAGGAAATATAAAGAAAAAATGAAACGTAAGGAAAAAGTTGAATGACTAACTTAGTAACGAATCTTGCCTTTAAGAACTTTCTAATTATGAACTCGGCTAGGAATTTAGTAAGGACGTAAGTCATTTAAAATGTGTAAGAGAATATGGGGACACCAAGGAGAGATTTTAGGAATCCTTTTAGGTGGGTGAGGGAAATAGGAATAATTAAATAATTAATGAAATTAATTTCTAGTGCAACTAGGGGTATGGGCGACATGTGTACGCCATAGGTTTTTCTGAATTAAATTAATGAAAAATAACTTAAGTGGGAATTTGGGAAATACATCGCTTAGAGACTCTATAAAAAGGACGGAGGAGGAGGACCGTGGATCTGGGATTTTATGCGTAACATTACGCTGCAGAATGTTTTTCTTGACTGACTTATCTTGTGGTCGTTGGGACACCCAGTTTGTGTAACGAGTGCTGGATCGACCTTGCGAGGCAAGCTGGTTTCTTAGTTTTTCTTTGGTTTGGTGTGCATGGACCCTTTATGGCTCGGGGGGCTCAGGGGAAGAAGAGTACCCCTAGTGTTGGCTGGGAGGTACCGATGAAGTCACATCTATCGACAAGCGGGAGCTGGAAAAAGCGCGTGCGGGACAACGACTCGGGGCTATCACCTTGGTCTACGGGCATTTATTTGAATGGTAGATTATTATTTTTGTTGTGTTTTCATTACTGTACTTCTATTGTGTAAAGAAATGTATTTTACTCACCATTTTTAATCACAAACATTAAGTCATCATAGCTTTACACAAGTTGTCTTGAATTGGTTTCCTTGGCAACTCGTCCCATGATTGTTGTGACTGTTCTATTTTTTTTTACTGATTATTGTGATTATATTGCACTTTATCTTCCACACTTATTCCTAGGTCATTATTCCATGCCTGAGAAGTCGGCCAGGAGCCGAATTGACAATTGTTACTTTAGTGCATAGCGACCTATAGATTCTAATGCCCTATTTTTTTATGCATGGATGATGAGCAAAGCATACTTTTTCCGAGATGCTCACCCCTTTTCTTAACTCTACATTTGATCTCTTCTTTGCATTGGGCTCTTCATTTTAGAACACCTATGTGTTTTATTATATTTTGATGGAAAATATCCTCTGTGTTTCAATACATTTAAATGTGATTTTCCCTCTGCAATTTAATATATTTTGAAGGCAAATTTACCTTACGTTTTTACACACCTATCCTGTGATTTTCCCTCTACAATTTAATATATTTTGAAGGAAAATTTACCTTGCATTTTTACACATCTATCCTGCAATTTTCCCGCTGCAATTTAATATATTTTGAAGGCGAATTTACCTTGCGTTTTAACACATCTGGCATGCAATTTTCCCTCTATAATTTAATTTATTTTGAAGGCGAATTTACCTTATGTTTTAACACATCTGGCCTGCGATTTTCCCTCTGCAATTTAATAGATTTTGAAGGCGAATTTACCTGTCTCTTGACTGTTAAGTCACACGATATTCCCACTGAGAACTTATCCCCTTTTTTTTTAGTGCGATTCTTCTTTATTTACACATCGTGTTTTCTTTACCTGATGTCTCGAGGTGGATCCACTTTCACTACACCTTGGTGACCAATGCCTTAGAAGTGAACTCCTTACCGAGGACCAGAACATCAACAACAACGTCGACCACAACTGTAGCAGTTTAGGCCTGTTCAGTAGAACATACCAGAATTCCAGGCCGGTGGGTTGTCGTCTTCTACTTCGGGTACCAGGAGTACTAGACAAAAGAAGGGGTATTAGACCTATGGGGAGACACACTACTAGCATGACCGCCTAGTGGAGAGGACTAGAACATCTAGATCAGCCAGACTCACTATTGTGGGAGATTTGGGAAAGCCCCATCAGATTCATGCAGCGTTAAATAACCGTCAGGAAGAGTACCATTAGACTGTGCTCGAGACGTCAGGTATCATCGCTGACCAGACCCTTAGTATTTACACATCATGTTTTCTTTACCAGACACTCAACGTTTTCTCTTTTATACATCAATCAAGTCTACAATTTCATTTTCCAAGGGATAATGGTACGATATTAATGGCAGTGACAATAATAGATAGTGATTGATTGGACACTATTCTTGATGGTCGGACATTGCATGACAACATTGAAATTTATTATAATTATTTCTGAACGACATTTGTATCATTATAAGGAGTAGTTATAACTCCACATTGATTAATGGACAATGATTCCTTTGATTGTTGACAACAAAATCTTGAGTATTGACTGTGAACTTGACAACTAAACTGATACCTTTTTGAATTGCTTTTACACTTTTTATTTTTTATTACACTATATAGTTACACTATAGCTTTAATAAGACAATAATATCTTATTCTCCCAACAATTTTTTAGTTTGCATTTATAATATCTTACACTCTGCGATATTTATTCCAAATATATATAGGTTTACACTAGTTTTATATATTATATATTATGCCCTACGATTTCATATATGGAATGACAAAGATATCATATATTAATTTTTACTATCAGATATTTAAACAACAACTTATATTATATTTTACTTAGAAAATTCACACGTCGTTAAATCTGGCGAACAATCGACAGGTAATGAAACAATACAATAACCTAAATGAAAGAGACTGATAGTTAAAATTTTGCTAAATCTGTTTTTGTTAACCATGGTGAAAATAAACGACGATACATTGATGGTTAAATGGATATAGTGATCAAGCACAACGATTTTATTAATGGCTAGCATGACATTTATTTTTATTAGCATAAGGATTTTATGAGATATTAAAGCTAACGTGAGACAAAGATTTATAATATATAATGTGTGAAAGAGAGTTAGTATATAAATGGAAGGGATATAATACATAATCACCTTAACTAACACATCCCTTGAGTGGTTTGAGCATGAGGCAAATAAAGGTAGATTGTTATACAAGGAGATAATAACATTTATTAATAATAAATGACTTACAAGTTATTTTTGTTGATTACCAAAATAATAGGATGTCATTTTTAGACAAGTTATAATGTTGAGATAATAGGATTGTTCGTTATTTTAGTTCACTACTCACACTTAGACATCATGCTTAACAATTATCATTTATGGTTGTTGTTGAGTCATTTAATAACTTGCGTAATTTGTTTGAGCGATGTGAGATATGTCATATGCATCATGTCGAACCGTTGCTTGGGGGCGTAGTTGTAGTCTTCTTGTCAGTTATTCATCCCTTAATGCATTGGATTTACCTTGAGACCTTGGTCCAGATAGGTTATGTTGCGCCAGGGATATTGTCGCACCTATCGTCGAGGAATGAAATGATCCCTGATGAGGGGATCATGACGCGCACTATTGGATAGAGGTGAATGATAAATTTTGTGGAGTCTATGCTTCCCGTTGTGGGTGTTGTTGATCATTGTAAGTTTTCGGTTGGCGATTGGGTTGTAAAGCCTTCATGCATTTGGTTTTACATGCCATAGCGGTTCTAGCAACTGGCTTTCGAGGTCATTTTGTTAGGATTGTGGATGTTGTCCCTTAGCTTGTAGGCGTTGTCGTGGTCATGTCAAGTGGGTAGTTGTTACTATATGTCTTTTATTTTTGCATGATTCATCGAGTTACTTGATGTGTTGGGGTGTTGAGTCGTTATTGTCTGTTTCCAGATTTGCGCGCATGGTGTCCATTGTCCAGTTCTATGGTTTAACTATTATTTTCATTTCCTACCTGCCAAAAAATAAGATTTGTTTCTCTTGTAGTCATAATGAGGTGGGTTCATTACATATGGTATCAGAGCCGGTTTCGACCCATGACTAGGGATTACATTGGCTTTCGTTGATTTGATTTTTTATTATAAGGTTTCTAATTAATTCAATTTGTATTTGTGCAGGTAATCATGGTTAGAGGATGTCACAGAGGTAGATGGCGGGGTGCTAGGGAAGGAGGTACGATGCCTCCAATAGCATCCATGCCTGAGGGGTATAACCCCTAGGCGGACGAATAGGTTGTCGGGCAGGAGAAGATAGCGATGGGTGATGTGGTTGGGCTGATGAGGTCCTTTCAGAGGATTTCTGAGGCAGTGATCAACTGCTTGGATAGAGATGAGGTAAGGGCATCGACACCCCCTGAGTGTCCACCATGTGCTCCGATGAGTACTGGTAGCATTCACCACGAACTTGAGAAGGTCAAAGTTCCCGAGTTCTTTGGTGCCCCAAACACACAACCACGAAGGCATGGTTGGAGAATATGGTGATGTGATTTTCACTTCCCGACTAAACCTCCAACATGAAGGTCTGCATGACATTCTTTCAACAGAAGGGGAGCGCTCTTCTATGGTGGAAGATGCTCCTACCGCAACTGAGCATGGTAATCGAAGGTGTTTCATGGGAACTATTTGAGGAAATATTCTGAGAGAGGTACCCATCGGAGGAATTCATTGAGCATCATCTCAATGATTTCAACACCTTCTAATAGGGTGGACGTATGGTGCCCAAGTATGAGGCCCATTTTATATTTTCTTTGGTATGCTCTACACCTTAATACCGAGAAAATTTAGGTCAGTAGGTTCTTGTTTGGCCTTGATGTGAGAATACGTTCAAAGGTTAGGATTTTGATGACTCAAACCTTGCATGATGTCATCCAGAATGCCCTCATAGGAGAGGAGGATCTTATCAGCAGGGGTTAGGGAAGGAATCCAGTGATACTGACAGGTCAGGTGTCATCTGGTGTGTAGCAACATCAGACACCAGCCATACATACACCAGGATATCGTGGCTTCCAGAGAGGATTCACTTTCACTACACCTCGATGACCAGTGCCTTAGAAAAAAACTCCTTACCCAGGACCAAAACATCAACAACAACATCGACCAAAACCATAGAAGTTTAGGCCTATTCAGTAGAACAGACCAGGATTCCAGACTGGTGGGTCGTCATATTCTACTTTGGGTACCAGGAGTACTGGACCAAATAAGGGGTATTATACCTATGGGGAGCCACACTACTAGTGTGACTACCCAGTGGAGAGGACTAGAGCATATAGATCAACCAGACCCACTACCGTGCGAGATTTGGGAAATGCCCATCATATTCATGCAACGATAAATAACCGTCAGGAGGAGCACTAGTCTACTGTGCTCGAGATGTCAGGTATCGTCAATGACCAGACCCTTATTAGTTTGATATATCTCAGTGCTACCAAGAGTTTCATTTCAGGTGTGACGCTAGAGAAGATTAAGGTAATGAAAGTCAAACAAGATGAGTTTAGCTTTCTAGAGATGGCTTCGGGAGACAAGGAGAAGGTTGGAGGAAAGGTTATGGGTTGTACCATTAACTTGGGAGAGTTTGTCACCAGGGAAAACCTATACATCATGATATTAGGATCTTATGATTTCATGATTGGTATGGACTCATTGGAATCACATGAGGCGATACTCAACTATAAGACGAAACACTTGATCTTGGTCAATGACGAGGGATAGAGACGCAAGGGGTATAAGATTTATGTTATCCTTGTGTTAAATGAAAAGGGAGTAACAGAAGGTCTAGAACACCTTCTATTGGTGATAGATTTTACAGATGTCTTTCTGCAGGAGTTACCTGATATGCCACCAAAGAGGGAATTGGATTTTACCATAGACCTAAACCAGGGACTGAACCGATAGAAATAACACCTTATCAGATGTCGACCCCAGAGTTATAGGAGTTGAGAATGAAACTGAAGGAGTAATTGGACCTGGGACTGATATATCCTAGTGTGTCACCATGGGGTGCTCCTGTTATTTTCATCAGAAGGAAGGATGGGTCGTGGAGACTCTGCATTGAATACCATCAATTGAATAAGGCAACAATTAATAATCGATATCATTTGCAAAGGATTGATGATCTATTTGATCATATTAAGGGTGTGACAGTGTTTTCAAAGATCGACTTGAGATTAGGGTATCACCAGTTACAGATCAAGGAGGATGATGTCACTAAGACTGCCTTTAAGACGATGTTTGGAAATTATGATTTTACTATTTTACCATTTGGATTGATGAACACCACAAGCATATTTATGATTTTGATGAAAGTGGTGTTCCGAGAGTACATGAACAAGTCCATCCAAGTATTAATTGACGATATTTTGATTTACTCTCGAATGATGGAGGATCATGACGAGCACTTGTGCTTGGTACTATAGTGTCTGCGAGAGCACAAATTGTATGGGAAATTGTCCAAATGCTTGTTTTATCAATCGAAGATTCACTACTTAGGTCATGTCATATCCCGCGAAGGTATCGTCATGGATACAACAAAGTTTGAAGCTATTATGGAATGTCCTGCATCAACGAATGTCCCAGAAGTGCGTAGATTCATAGGTTTAGTAGGATACCATTGATGGTTTGTCGAGGGATTCTCAAAGTTAGGAAATCCAATTATGGAATTATAGAAGAAGAACAAGAAGTTTGTTTGAACCGAGAAATGCGCGGATCCATCTCGGAGGCTCAAGGAGTTGTTGTCAACAACACCGATACTAAAGGTCCTTGACATGGGCACGGACTTCTTGGTATGCACTGACACATCCAAGGAAGGCTTAGGCGAAGTATTGATGCAAGACGATCGAGTGATATCTTACATCTCGAGGAAATTGAGAAAGCATGAGGAGAACTATGTGACACACGATTTGGAATTATTAGCCATTTTTTATGCCTTGAGAGTTTGGAGACACTACCTTATTGAATGAAAAATTGAACTAAAAATGAACCAATGTGGACTACAACACATATTTATGCAAAGAGACCTGAATGCATGACAACGATGTTGGTTGGAATCACTTAGAGACTATGATTTATAGATTACGTACATAAAAGGAACAG
>JASDQU010104634.1:88678-108307 GCA_032191745.1 Picea mariana | reverse complement strand
TTAGACAAATATACGTGAAAGGATTCTAACTTTACAATGTGACGATGAATCGTAGAAAGAGGTCAAGGATTTTATTGGACAAAAAACATTGATGGTACCAAGAATTGAAGGATTTACGTTTGATGACGATGGATTTTTTATATTTAAAAATCAAATTTACGTACCACTAAATCATGAGTTGAGGACTTTGATCCTAAATGAGGCTCATAGAGCAGTGTACATGACTCACCTAAGAGTCACCAAGATGAGGGAAGACCTTAAACCCTTATTCTTCTACAAAGGAATAAATCCAGACATAGTCAACTATGTGGCAAGATGTCTAGAATGTTAGCATGTGAAGGCTGAACAGAGACATATAACAGGAGTACTACAACCACATGCTATTTCAGAATCAAAATGGGAGGTCATTTTGATGGATTTTATTGTTGGATTTCCACTGATGGCAAGGAGACACGATTCAATTTTTTTGGTAGTCGACACTCTGATGAAGAGTGCTCATTTTATTCGTATGTGTATTATGTATCAGGCACCTGACATAAATAGATTTTTCATCAGTGAGATTGTGAGGCTGCATGGCATGCCTAAGAAGATTATATCTGATCGAGGATCTATGTTTACTCGAGGATTTTAGAGTAGTTTCCAAGAGGCCTTGGGAATGAAACTTAACTTTAGTACTATGTATCACCTTGAGATAGACGGGAAAATCAAACGAACAAACCAAGTCTTGGAAGACATGTTGCGCATGTACATGGTGGACCAACACAAGTGTTGGGAATAATTCTATCCACTGGTATAATTTGCATATAAAAAGAGGTACTAAAGTACCATTAATATGGCGCCTTTCTATTTTCTTTATGGGCAACCCGTCGGATGAGTTTGAGTTGGAATTGGCTTGAGGATAGGGTCTTGGTTGGACCATAAATGATCCAAGAAATGGAATATCAAATGCAAACAATAAGATAAAGGATCAAAGAAGTGCAGGATAGGTAAAAGAGCTATGCCAATGCACACCGTGTCAACCGTAGTTACGAAGTTGGAGATCGAGTCTTCCTGTGGGTAAAACTGCATAAGAGTTCAATTAAGTTTGGATGGGGTGCTAAAATATCTCCTAGGTTCATGAGACCTTTCAATATTGTGGAGAGGAAGGAGGCCCTGGCCTATCAACTAGCCTTTCTTGATTCTTTGAGGCGTATGCGCGATGTTTTTCATGTATCTGTTTTGAGACATTATATTAGTGATCCTACACATGTTAATGACATGAGTTCCTTGTAGGTGTTAGATGAGGGGGCACTAACGACTGATATGATTTGCATCTTGGATCATCGCATTCGAGAACTACAATGTCAAACAATATATCAGGTCAAGGTCCAGTGGCATAACTATAGTCCACACTCGGCGACCTGGGAGGACGCATATGATATGCGTTAACAATTTTCATTTTTTTTAATAGATAGACTTATGATACTGTGATACACATTATAGTTTCACTTATATACTTCGAAACTTTGGGACACAGTTTAGACCAAGAGGGGGTGTATGTAACATCCTGATCTTGCGCACACTGAGTCAACTTATCCTCTAAGGAGACTTTCTTGCAAGTGATCCTTATTATTATACTATTGGTTGTTTCATTATGATTATGAGGCATTATGATTGTGATTATATGTTATTTTGGTATTTCCATAGACAAGTGTTATTGATTGGGTTCTTCTGAGTGTGTAGGAATTTGGACCTCGAGGATGCAGAGGCATCGATGAAACCCCTTGGACTCTGGATCAAGTCAGGGAGTGGAATATTGGGTTTTGATTTTTTTTATATGACATATGTACATATGATTACATGTTATTATGATTGATTATTATTGCTAACATGATCCATGGATGATGATGGTTGATGATAGCTTGCCGACCAGACTCGCATTTGGAGTAGAGGGGTCACGCGCAACAAGCAAAGACTTTGAGGGAGAGTTTTGGACAACTGTAATGTACCTCGAATTTACCATAAAAAAAAATGATGGGACATTAATCTCTAGTCTCATTTTATATATCTATTCATTGTTAAAAGAGATAGTCTTCATTCCAGTTATACAACTCCGTGAGGTTTCTTATGTTCTATCTACAACATGATTCCATTCTACATCAATCAACTTACTTTGGAAAGGGAAACTTAATTCACCAAAATTCTAGAATTTCCCTTGGTCTAATTTTTTCTCATATAAATAAATATATATCTACATAGTAGTCTAGACATAAGACTTATAGTCCCAATATCTCCCTAACACAAGTCTTCCATGTTGCACGAGAGGATATTTAATTGTACTTGGAAATAAAACTCATATACCTTTATGAATCCACGGGGTCGGGATTATATTCCTTAGTTGAACATATAAGGCTTAGTAAACGGTTCGTGGCATTACTTGCTGCGTTTAAATTTTTAAACGGGTTTCTAAAATAATCTTGGTTAGTGATCTTCCAGTCGCCAACTAACTAGAGATATGGGCAATGAACTTCATGATGAATCTCATTTGACTCTGAATTAATGGAATGATGGCTCAATGATAATCTCATCTGAACGGTACTCTAACTGCAATGATATACTTATAGTAAATGAGTTCTGACTAGTCATGTCACGGAGGGAAGTTAATAACTTCACGATTTCTTTAAGTGGGAAGAAAGGTTTATCTATCATGAGTTAAATCTCTATGCATCTTCCATTAATGGGGTCCTGTGTATGCAATATTTTATGGTTCCTCTGTCCTTTCCTCCAACTTAACCGTGTGAAACTCTACCCCATCACATGGCCAAACCCACCATTGTACCCTCATCATTTATTCTGCATTGTAAGGATTATTCTTAGGTTTAAGCGTGCTTTCATTTTGTCATTGTGAAGCCCCAAAATGGCTCTACGTGCTAACCCTTAGCAGATGGCCCTTCATGTTAACTCTCAGTAGATGGCTTCGCATGTTACTTCTCAGTAGGGAGGTTGTCGATGTGGAGACCATTTCCCGATGGAACAACCAATACATCCATTTTCCCTGGTAAGTTTGGGATGTTACTATAATTTGAAGGGTAGAGCGGGACTTCAAAAGAATTGTCACAGTGAGAGTGATATCCATTACTGTAAATCTTGTTATATTCTCTTTTTTTATGTTAAGTCTTCCCTTATCGTTATTCCTTGAGATCTTTCTGGGTTAAGTCCACTCCTAGAGAAAGTTGTATTATTCGATTGTTTTCCTTCTTGAGTTCTCTGGAAATATCGACATTCCACCCTTGTACTGAAATCAAAGAAAATTCACTTGCATAGTTCCTCATTTGTACTATAATTGTTAGGGTTCTTTTATTCTCAAATATCACTATTCTTTAGGGACCCTCTGTCTGATGTAAGTCAAGTCCAGATATTAAATTTTCGTAAGGCTATGTGGGGTTCCTTATTGGAGTAGAATTTATTTTTGTGTTGTAGTATAATATGATGCATTTCTTTTATTTCCTTTGTAAAGGATGAACCTATCCCTCTGTAGTTTCATCAAACCCTTATCTATTTCTCACATGAATATTTCTTTCTTCTTATTTATTACATTTCTGTCTAGTGCCATTACAAGGTGACCTCTTTGGCATTCGAACAGTCCATTAAAAGTGCTCTACGACATATAATGTTTGATCTTGTAGTGAACCCTGTCATTATCATGGTCTATGATTACTATAGATACTATTTGGATTTCGTTGAATGTTATTGTTGTATTTACTGTTCATTTATAAGTACTCTCTGTAATTTGTTTTATGTAGGGTTTAAACTCAATGATTGAATATAGTCTTTGTTATATGTGTAATCGTCGATACTATGTCTTCGGCCTATTCGCATGTCCTGTTTTAACAATTTGAATGTTAAATGTTAGCATGTTGATTATTTCATTTTGATAAGAAAAATATTTTACATGTTTTGGTACAATCACTAATGATCGGACCCTGTTGATGTGAGGGTACCCATCAGGGAGTCATTGGACCATCTTCCCTCGGCCTAGACATCTATCGAGCGATAATGAAACAAGGGAAGGACGTGAGTTTGCAAGTTATAATTTGAGTGCCACTTTGGAATACTCTGTTACTAGCATTTATCATTTTGTTGATGCTTTTTGTTTACCTTTCTTTTGTATAGTTACAAATATTTAAATGGTACCTCTTTGTAGATTTTTCATCTGTGAAAGTTTCGGGTGTCCATGCCTATCCTCTGCACAAAAGGTATTCGGGTTCTGTGCCCAGTAACTCTCTGAATCATCTTTTTTGGTTCTCAAAAAAGAAGGGCATGGTCCTGTTGTAGTTTTCATTAAAAAGTGTAGCTCTGTTCCGAATTCTATATTGTTTGATTGAAGAGTAAACCCATCTTGTTGTAGTGTTTCCCATTGTTGGAATAAAACACAGTATTTACATAAAGATTGGATCCTTGTTTGATTTCAAATCTAGACAAGATATGTAATGTGTTCTTTGAAAGGATTTACATAATTTTCCTCCTGCCTACTTGTAATGATATAAAGGTTGTTTCTTTGATTTCATTAAATATTATCACTACGTTGGCCTCTTCTCATAATTAGAGTTTTGTACTGAATAAATATTCTTGGTTATTGTCAAATATGTGTGTACCTATTTTGTAATTGATGCTAGATAGCGTGACTGTAATAAGTTTGATTTGTGCCCATACTATAATGGTGCTATTTGCTTTCCTTTTTCTCATTTCTAGGTGATTTATGTTATTGTTCAGAAAGCTATGAATTTATCAAAATATGTGTAACACCATTTAAGGTTTCCATAATGTATTTACTTTCCTTGGGCCTTCACGCCTTTCGTATTTAATTCCAAAAATTCTCTTGCATTAACCAATTTATTCCAAATATTATTTCTAACATTTCAATATGTGGTCAAATCGACCAAATTGTCTTATAAATTTTCATTAGTAATTGTTGATATATATATATATATGTATATATACTATAGTTTTCTATAATGAATATTTTAATTCGCACAATTACTTCCATACATAAATATATTTAAGTACTTGCAATTATAGTTATCTCCTAATAAATTATAGCTATTCATCTTGTACATGAAATAAATCTCAATTAATTACTATACTTCTACGCATACCTTTATATACAAGAATGTAAGAATACGTCAATACATATATATCTACACTATTCGGTTTTCCATTTACATTGTATACATAGATAGCTCAAATTTGCACATACAATTTCTCTGTGAGGTTTCACCTACAATTTTTATCTTATTTCAGCAGTAATCTAACCCACAAAACTATTCTTCCAGAAGATTGACCAGGCATATCCTTTCATCTAGTATACTTATGGAAATTAGTATTCACAACAACAATAAGATGCAACAAATATAATCCATTTAGAACTAGTATACAGGCATTTTATCAGTTGCTAAGTTCAATAATATGAAATTCAGTCTTTCGTCCATAGTATTATTCCTATTCAAAATTAACAGATGAATTCTATCAACTATTTAACCATATAACATTCAGCCAAAGAGGGAATAGGATAACATATTTGAACCAGTTCGTTGAAAGACAAAGGGAACAACCACGTTCATCCCAACCTTAGAACGGGACAACCAATGTCACCTGTTCCATTCACCCCCTATCCTGACCATGAATCCATGAGAGGAAACTCAGAACTCTACGTCAACAATAATATTTTAGTCTCAGAAAACTTCTCCTTGCCTCACACTCAGAAATTGGTGTTCATAACAACAAGAGATCAATCAGTTCCCCAACATACTAGGCAACATCCTACCTCCTCCCATATGCTATATATCCACAATATTGTTTTCCTAGGTATTTTCCCCCCTTGGGAATTTCACAACTTTCCAAATCCCTCATTTTCAGAGGCTACCAATGGCCAAATTCTTGATTTTCAACTTGTAACGATCATCCCTGAGGTAGTTCCAAAATGTTCCCCACTCATGGAGTCATGGTCAGTTGATTTCAACATGGTTGTTCCATTTGTGTTCCAATAATAATTATAAAATATTTTTTTTCATACAAGTGTCATAATCAAGACATTAGTTGGGTTAAATTAGGTCTCTGCCCAACAGTCACAATCATTAAATACAATTAATTAAATTCAAAATTCAGAATTTCCAAAAATGGAAAAAAAATTCCAATTTCGAATTTACCAAAAATGAAATAATTTTCCTAAGAAATATCAAACTTAAAAATAATTTATTTTTGGGGATGTCACAATAGCAGCCCTTCCAGATCCTATTATAACTCCCTCTATGTCTTGAATTGTAGGTTAACAATTACCTAGTTTGAGAAGACCCACGATGTCGTGAGGGCAGACTGTGATAGTTTCCCACGATGATTATAGGGGGCGCACAATAAGGAAGCGACTTTATTCCTTAGAGGCCCTTAGTCTCCCACAATATCACCTAGCGGAGTATTGACTCCAGGGGTTTTTTATGTATACCAAGTTAGTCAAGAGGCAAGTGTCACCCTTGGAGCACGTAGTGCATCCTGAAGGGCTCATCACATAAGAAAAATAGAAAGAGGTGAGTGGCACCCTTGGAGCATGTAGTGTGTCCCAAAGGGAACATCGCGTAATAAAAATAGAAAGAGGTGAGTGGCACGCTTGGAAAACGTAGTGCATCCTGAAGGGCACATCGTGCAAGGAAAAGAATGAGGTGAGTGGCACCCTTGGAGCACCTAGTGCATCCTGAAGGGAATGTCGTGTTTTTAACTAGTAGGTGAATAAACCTAGATGGCCTTAAAATGAATGATGTGTCAAGTAAGATTTAAAAATTTTCCCTAATAAAAATGTCACCCAGCCTAGGGAAATTAAAATGTAGGTCTTAGTGACACTGGTGGTGAAAAAATAATAATCATAATTAAACATGTGATGGGAAGGGGGTAAGAAATTAAATTAATTTATTAAATCAAATTATTTTGGGGGATTAAAATTTTAAAAAGAAAATGATTGTTTTTCTACATATGCTAATTAAATTTTATTAATTAAAAAGAAAAAGGGGTAAAAGGTGGATTTATACCCTTGCTAATTTTGGTTTTAGTTAAAAAGGGAAAAGAGGGAAATTTCAAAGAAATAGGAAACTAAGGGGAAAAGGGGAAACATAAAGAAAAAGGGAAACGTAAGGAAAAAGATGAATGACTAACTTAGTAAGGAATCTTGACTTTAAGAACTTTCTAATTATGAACTCAACTAGGAGTTTAGTAAGGGTGTAAGTCATTTAAAATGTGTAAGGGAAGATGGGGACACCAAGGAGTGATTTTAGGAATGATTTTATGTGGGTGAGGGAAATAGGAGTAATTAAATAATTAACAAAATTAATTTCTAGTGCAATTAGGGGGATGGGTGACATGTGTACGGGGGAGATTTTTCTGAATTAAATTAATGAAAAATAAATTAAATGGGAATTTTGGAAAGAAATCACTTAGAAACTCTATAATAAGGATGGAGGAGGACCATGCATCGGAGATTTTATGTGTAACATTACACTGCAAAATTTTTGTCCTGACTAACTTATCTTGTGGGAGTTGGGATACCTAGTTCAGGTAACGAGTGGTAGCTCAACCTTGCGAGGCGAGCATGTTTCTAGTTGTTCTTTGGTTTAGTGTGTGTGGCCCCTTTGCGGCTTGGTGGGCTTAGGGGGAAGACGACTACCCCTAGTGTTGGATGTGAGGTACTAGTGAAGTCACATCAATCGATAAGCAGGAGATGGACAAAGCACACAAGGGACAATGACTCAGATCTTTCACCTTGAGCTATGATACACATGCATTTATTTGAATGGTAGATTATTATTTTTCTTGTGTTTTTATTACTGTACTTCTATTGTGTAAAGAAATGTGTTTTACTCAATGATTTTAATTGATAACTTTAAGTCATCATAGCTTTATGCTCGATATCTTGAATTGATTTTCTTGGCAACCCACCCCCTGATTGCTATGACTTTTATGTTTTTTTTTTACTGATTATTATGATTAGATTGCAATTTATCTTCCACCCTTATCCCTAGGTCATCATTCCATGCCTGAGAAGTCGACTAGGAGCTGAATCAACGGTCGTCACTTCGGTGCATAGTGATCTATAGATTCTAATGCCCTTCTTTTTTGTGCATGGATGATGAGCGAAGGATAGTTTTTCCCAACTGTTCACTCATTCTCTTATCTTTCCATTTGATATATGCATTGCATTGGTCTCTTAATTTTAAAATACCTATGCGTTTTATTATATTTTGATGGAAAATATCCTCTGTGTTTCAATACATTCAATTACGATTTTCCCTCTGCAATTTAATATATTTTGAAGGTGAATTTACCTTACGTTTTTACACGTTTTTCTTGTGATTTTCCCTCTATAATTTAATATATTTTCAAGGTGAATTTACCTTTCATTTTAACACATCTAGGCTACAATTTTCCCTTTGCAATTTAATATATTTTGAAGGCGAATTTACCTTACGTTTTAACACATTTGGCCTGCGCTTTTCCCTCTACAATTTAATATATTTTGAAGGAAAATTTACCTGTTTCTTCTGCGAAGTCACATGATATTCCCACTAATAACTTACCCGCTTTTTTTTTTAGTGAGATTCTCCTTTATTTACAAAATGTGTTTTCTTTACCTTTTATTGACTATGATTTTCATTGATAAAAAACAACACCTTTTGATGATAAAACTCAAAAAACTTTCACTGATGAAATCCAGCGATTTGAGGATAAAAGTCAACAATTTTTCATTAATAAAACACAGTGAATTGAATGGTAAACCCAATGAATTGATTGACAACATTTTAGTGGCAGAAAATTCATATATATTTCGTGGATATGCTTTGCAAAATGATTTATATGTATAAATGTATGGTATAGCGATTCTGGTGATGGAACGCCATAACATAGTCAATGTTTTCTCTTTTATACAACAATCAAGTCTAGAATTTCATTTTTCAAGGGATGACGGTATAATATTAATGGCAATGATAATAATAGATAGCGATTGATTGGACAATATTCTTGACAGAGACAGAGACATATATAGTTTAACTTTTTCTAAATCCATGACAGAGACATATAGTTTAACTTTTTCTAAATCCATTTTATTTAACTATGGTAAAAATAAACGGCGATACATTGATGGTTAAATGGATATAGTGATCAAGTACAACGATTTTATTAATGGCTAGAGAAACATTTATTTTTAGTAGCATAACGATTTTATGAGATATTAAAGCTAATGTGCGACAAAGATTTATAATATCTAATGTATGGCAGAGAGTTAGTATAGAAATGGGAGAGATATAATACATAATCACCTTAAATAACATATCCCTTGAGCGGTTTGAGAATGAGAAAAATAATGGTGGATTTTTATACAAGGATATAATAACATTTATTAATAATAAATGACTTACAAGTTTTTGTTGTTGATTACAAAAAAAATAGGATGCCATTGTTAGACAAGTTATAATGTTGAGATAATAGGATTGTTGGTTATTTTAGTTCACTACTCTCACTTAGACATCATGCTTAATAATTATGGTTTATGGTTGTTGTCGAGTCATTTAATAACTTACACAATTTGTTTGAGTGATGTCATCAGTGTCTTGTTGACCCATTGCTTGGGGGCATAGCTATAGTCTTCTTGTCAGTTATTCAACCCTTAGCATGTTGGATTTACGTTGAGACCTTGGTCCAGATAGGTTACGTTGCGCCAGGTTTATTTTCATGCCTATCGCTGGGGAACGACATGATCCCTGATGAGGGGATCATGGTGTGCCCTATTGGATAGAGGAGAATGATAACTTGGCCAGAGTCTGTGCTTCCCATTGTGGGTGTTTTTGATCGTTATAAGTTTGTGGTTGGTTCTTGGGTTGTAACACCTTCATGCGTTTGGTTTTTCATTCCATATAGGTTCTAGCAACTGGTCGTCGAGGCCATTGTGTCCAGATTTTGGATGTTGTCCCTTATCTTGTAGGTGTTGTAGTAGTCATGTTGCATAGGTATCCCTTACTATCTATCTTAGATTTTTGCAGGATTCGCCTAGTTTTTTGATGTTGTAGGGTGTTGACTAACCTTTTTCTGTTGTCGGATCTTCTTGCATGGTGTCCGTCATCCAGTTCTGTGGTTTAAATTTTGTCATCGTTCCCTTCCTGCCAAAAAAAAAAAAAAAAAACTCTCCTTGTAGTCCTAACGAGGTGGGTTCATTACAACTATGAAGTTATTAATGGTCTAAAATACACCCATCCATATTCAATTGGTATGGGAAATACTCACATAGTCTTATAGACCATTCTACAGGTAGCATCATCACGTCACACATGGATACACCCATGTGTACTTTTCAGTATCATCTAGTGGCCACAACTCAATAAATAACACTAGAGATACTCCTTGTATTGTGTGTCACCATAATCATCATGGGATAAAACCACATGAAATGCTCACCAATGGCTACACCCATTTTGTGAGTATCATCATCACTATCAAAATCATTTGGTAGCAATCTGGTATCAAAACATATCATCACAATATCCATGAGCCTCATTTAGATTTATTGATGATATCCACCACCATGTTTCTAGCACCTTAGGTCATTCTTGTCCCATGACAAGAATCATGACCTCATCGGAGCCACATTCGCCTCATAGTTTATCCTCTCATTGGATCACTCTGTGAATGCATTTAGCTTGATGCTATCAGACATTTGTGTCTAGTACCTTAGATCGTTCTTGTCCCATGAAAATATTTATGACCACATCAAAGCCACAAACACCTCATGGTGATCCTATCATAGGATTTCATTCAACTCAATGTTATCAGACATGTGGAATTGCACCTCAAGTATCGAGTACGTTGAAGACTACATTGGGGCACATCTACTTTGGATGTAGATGTTCCTTATCTCCCCTTGTCTACAACCTAGTTCATGTGGAGATATATTTGATCCGATGCTTATCATGGATACTCACTTACTCATGAGATTTTCAAGGCTTGATGCGATTCACACATTGTATATCTAGTAATAAATCCAATCTTTAGTCCATCAAAGATTACATCTGGGCCTATTCCCACATGATCAAGTTTGTTTTATAAATCTTGGAATATCCACATGATGTTGCAATCATAAATTCTCCCCAAGGGAAACATTTCCATTCCTTCCAAGATGGTTCACATAGGATTAGTGAAACTATCAATTATTTTCTCATCTGTGGATAAGTTATGGAGCCTCACTTCTCCTCCCTACACCCTGTCTCTAATGAAGTCCTACAAGATCCTTCAAAAATACACCCTACATCATATCCTAGGTCATTGGCTATGATATATGACTAATTTCTATGGATATATGCTTCCATGATTTTTTGGAAATACTGCTTGATCCAAAGTTGAAGTAGCACCCTAGGTGCTAGATCTATTTTATGCACTTCCAATCCAAAAACTTTATATACCAAAAACCATACTTCATCATCATAGATAAAGAATAAATGTCTATACCACAACATAGGTTCATGCATGTTGTGATGTAACCCAATAATATGGTCATGGCTCAACGATATAATGGTACAAGGTGCTCTCTAGAAAGAAAATGTTTATCCCATCACACAACTTCCTCATATTTGTCATCATAGGTGTGGCCATGGTCTTCCTGTCCATCATGCTAAAACTCTTTAGTCTCCTCACTAAATATCTCATATGGTGTCGACCACACTTCCAATTCCAATATATCCGGTCAAGATCCTTCATCTCAAACTTTGAAATCCAATCCCTCTATCTGAGAGAATCCTTGTACCACACTTCTTTCTTATGCATACCCCTTTGTATTCTTCAAAGTGTGATGAAACTATGTTGGATTCTTCTTGATCACTAAATCCTTATGATTATGACTCCCTCTCATATTTATCACTTATGACCTACTCAAAACAAGAAACAAGAACAACAAAATATCCATGGTATCCTCCATGGAAGATATCCTAGAGTCTAGGTCAGTAACTAAGAACATCTCCTAAATGAGATCAACTTCATATCGTAAGCAATATGCATTTACATAAGAAAAATAATATCTCCTAGAGAGGCGATCAACAAGTGTATCTCTAGTATTAAGGGGTTAGTATAATGATCACAAATTCAATATATCAAGATGCAACATAAGATCATAATAATGCCATAACAACTAGATACATATCAATTTTAAATAATCAAACCTGGAATATTCATTGCTTGTTCCTTTGACTGTATTGAATCCAAGATCATTGATTGGACAAGATCTCTTTTACATTCCCTACAAAACAAACTCATGCTTTTACTAGATGATATAATATGAAAAGCATATACAAGTGCATACCTTTGAAATTTGTAGTATCGTTCAACTTGTCTTCTAATCTGAAACTTGACATCATATTGACAAGAAGAGGTTAGAAACATAACAAAAAAGGTTCAATTATTAGAGTAATCTATAAACCCTAAAATTTCAATTTTGACCAAAAGTATACCTTTCACTTTGACTTTGACCACTCAACCTTTGACTTTGACCACTCAACCTTTGACTTTGACCCAAAAACTAAAACTTGAAATTTTAGTTGGTTGAGGGAAAGAGAGGGTGGGCTAGTCTAGGGTAGACTAGAATAACCAAACATTAGGTCCAATGCATCACTTAAGGTGTCCAAAGAGTTGGATTAAGTTTTGTTGTAGTTTTAAAATAAGAATCCCTAGTTGCAGCTACAATTGATGACATAACAAGCTTAACAAAGAATTTCCAAGCTATCTTCTAGTGGTTAGACTATCCTGAAGGTGGTCTGGGCCCATAAACTTTTAGAATAATTTTGATGTGATTGTTTAACCATAGATAGTGCTACACCATTGTCACCCAACCATATGCATAAACCCACCCCCAAGAACCTTATACTTCTGACATAAATAATGATTCTAGGAAGCCACACCATAACCCGTAGATGATAAAGAGAGAGTGAAAACATTCTCCAAAGGTAGGGAAAAATATAAAGATACCATAAAGACTAAACAAGAGAAAACTTTCAACTGTGATTGTTTTTTCTCCTCCTCCAAGCATGCACATTGTCTTATGGTTTTCTAGGTGAGAGTGAGTGAACAAATGAGCCAAGACATCCTCTATTTATACTAAAATATCCAGTAGCTTTTCTATCTGGGCTGACTTGACTTTCTGGTAATCACATTTTTTGTTATCTTCTTTCTGTGGATCCGACTAGTCTTTCTGGAGTATAATATCATAATATTATATATTCTGTTGAGCTGACTTCTCTTCTAGGTTTTTTACACATCTTTTTAGGGTTTCTATGGCTTCTATAATATTCTATTCTAGCCTTAAGGGTCACTCTGGGTTGTTGTTGGATCTGATCTGTCGATGGGATGTCCATCGACATGATTTTTGTGTGGGTCTGGAATAGTACTACCATTCCACTTAGGAGGATATTTAATTTATCATTGGGATATCCAGGAGGGGAGGATTTTCTCGAGTTTTGAGATTTCTGAGTATGTGTTGCAGATGAGATTCATCGCATGTACTTTCAATCATATATTGGGGTTGATGTACTATCCCCAACTTATTTCTAGGTGTCTCGAGGGAAGCTTAAAATTACCTCTTTCGGTGTAGAGGAGGTTAGGTGCCTCTTATTGTTAGTGATGGCCATAGCCCACTTTACCAGTGATGGGAAACATATTGGTTTCCATATTTGGTATTATGTTTATTCCTTGGTATAGATGCCACAGTGTATCATATGGTATGTAATTGTTTTGGGTAGTTTTGTATAGCACTAGACATATATCGTGCTATAATATGTAGGAGGTATAGATTCCCCTTTTCCCCAGAGTTGTTTTTCTTGTTTTTTGATAGTTTTGCAGGAACCAAGCTGACTTTTATCCTTTAGCTTGCTAGGATAAGGACTCATGTGCATATGAACATGTGGCGAGATATGATTCCCAAGAGGTGCCATCTAGATTTTCCGACCAGGATTTCCCGAGACGCACTCGATCTTCTATGAAGTGTGGCAGATCACATGTTTTTCATGGTGTCATGTCCTTACGCGGGTTTTGATTAGTGAGGATCCATGTCTTAACATCCTCTTCACACTATATGAACCACCATATTCTAGAGGTAATATTATTGTTTTGTTTAAATTAATATAGTTTCATTTTATTGTCTTACTTAATTAGAATAAAATTAATTCTAACACATTCTTTAACTTGCTTTATTAAATTGTTTAATGAATTAAATGTGTAATCATTGTTTTGTACTTTATGTATTTTTCATATATTGACACTTTCATTGGGGACGTTCCTCCTCCCCCAACATAGGACAATGAGGAAATTATGCCCGAGGCCATGCTGAGTCAGGGTCCTTGGGTGTCGATACCCGACAACATGTGCCATAGGCCCAATACAAGATCCAAGTTGTATTTGGACAACTGAATATCTACACTTTTGACTGAGGGTTGAGTCTGGTCTTCCCTTATGCGACACATCATGGAATATCCTATGCTCTTGGAGCTTTGGAGGGACATTCTGTGTGATTTTAAGATGCCTCTTATGCGTAATATCGTCGGAGTTGTCAAGATACTATTAGTGAGGAGGTTTCCTGATGATAGGCATAACTCTTTTTCTAGTACAGACCATTTTTCCAGTACCCCATTGATTGATGAGGGTGGTCGTGATCATCATTCTCCACATCCTTGTCCTCCTCCTTCAACTCACCCAGATCATGAGGAGGTAATACATATTCCTCCTCCTCCTTTTTCACCTCACCTAAATGAGAAGGCATGACTAATTCATCATCCATGATATTCCACTACAGACTAGGCCTCCACTACTATTGTAGATATGCAAATTATCCCACTGGTTGGACTAGATATGTTATAGCATTTATTTGACTTCTCCATGATATATATATATATATATATATGTGTGTGTGTGTGTGTGTGTGTGTGTGTGTGTGTGGTTTTCTTCATGTTGGTCATGCTAATGATGTATTTAATTTATATGTTGATGTTGACATGTGTATATTGACGCAACCCTTCTTTCCCTCGACGGTACAGTCGCTTTCACTAGGACCTTCGTTTCCCACGGGCCCGAAGAACTCAACGGTCCCTCTCTCTCTCTATTCTCCTTTTCTCTACTTCGGGGGATCAGGACTTCGCCTCTCTCACTACCAACCACTCAGGACTTCAGCTCCCGATATCCGATGCACCAAGATGCCGAGACTCACAATATCGCAATCTCGCAGCTTCACTTCCCGCGAGTCCAAAGTAACTCCACTTCGACTTCCGAGGCCCGAGTCGCCGATAACCGAGTATCGCTACCTCGTCCCCTCGCGAGTTCATGACTTATGAGACCAGTTTCTTGGCCCTTCAACTCCCGAGACCCGACGTCCCGAGATTACGTGCCACCTGTCCCTCCGAAAATCGACGGCTCCCACAAAATCTGGAAATCGCTTCTCGCAATATCGACGTGCATGCAACTCTTGCACTTGCCAACCCCGATATGCCGATATGCGATAGCAAGTGGATTCTACTTGCACTTGAAGGTTAACTCTCTCCCTAAAATTCAAGTCATTGATTCTCTTCCTCTTGAAGAGTCCTTGGCTCCGAAACTTCTCCTGTTCGGCTTCACCTGGGTCTGTTCCACAATGCTTGCAAGGAAATCTCCCTCCTGAGCTTTCACCAACTTTCTACTCAGAACCACTCAGAATTCAATTCTTCCATAAAATCACATATGCAACATATGAAAGAAGTAAGTAACATGAAGAAAATATGCAAAGGCACAATGCCACCAACACACAGAAAATAAACATATCCATGGAATTTAACCACGACTCTCCTATTCTTCTTTCCCCAGGCTTGCCTCTGAGACTTCAACTGAACCTGCACTTCACCTGCACGGTTTGAATGACTTAGCACGACTTCTGAGCAAACAAAGATAAGGGTTTAACTGTCTAGCCTCCTCAACGCACTCTATGTGGAGGTATTCCACTGCACTCTATGCAGGAATATCCTAGCTTAAACAGAGAAACGATTGAAACTCATTCTCTCATCCCCTCATATTTAGAACCTTCCATGCAATCACATATGCCGCATATATACAATAGGCAAAACAACAAGCAAATATGCAACAGCATAATATCAACAACACACAGAGAATAATCACAACCATGAAATTGAATCAAAGCTTTACTATTAATTCAATATCTGTACATGGGGATTCTTCACCAGTTCTCTGAGTTGCTCTCTTTCTGCTCCTCAATGCTAATGTTGAATAATAAATCTCAATTATACAAAGGAGGGTGCCTATATTCGTTTTCCCTCCCGGAAGGAAAGGTGTCTAATCTACAGCTAATTCCTATCTAACAACATTAAAACTATTAAATACCTTCCTATCTATAACATAATACAAGTGTGCTCAGCTTTGAATGCCTTTAGTTAAATGGCGGCACAACTATCTTCAAAGTAATTCAAAAATGTATGTGTTGGCACTGTCTAGCTGTATCTCTTTATCCCCGTGATGCTCGCTTCATGACGTCGTAGATGCTCCTGCATCATACTCCTCGGCTTAAAAGATTTCATGGGCTCCTGTCCATGAGCTCCTGCATAGTCTGCCCATGCTTTTGAATCACTGTCTCTGTTTCCCAGCTGGCATCCTCTACTGGGTGATTTTTCCACTTCACCAGGTATTCAAAATACTGTTTTCTCCTGGTCTTCTTGCCCAACTGTTTGTCTAATATATATTCCATCTGTGGCTTCTCTGCGGCTAGTAGTTGTTTCTGCCATTGGATCACTGGTTCTCCAGTTCCAGTGTCTGACTCATCAGCCCAATATGGGTATAAATCCGAAATATTGAAAATCGGAGATGTCCTGATGTCCTCTGGCAACTCAAGCTCATATGCGTTCTCGCCAAATTTCCTCAGAATTCTGCATGGCCCGATTTTCTTCCTCTTGAGCTTGTTGTATGTTCCTCTCGGGAACCTTTCTTTCCTCAAGTGCACCAGAACCATGTCCCCAACTTCAAACTGAAGTTGTCTTTTCCTCTGGTCGGCTCTGTGCTTATACTTCTGGTTCTCCTTCATCAGTCGTTGCTTCACCTGTGTGTGAAGTTCCTGCATTGCTTCAGCGAATTCTTCAGCCCTCGCTCTGCTAGTTTCAGCCTCCTCTGACTCCCTGAGCTCAGATACTCCTCGCGGATGTGTCCCATACAAAATTTGAAATGGGCTCTTACCTGTACTCCGATTCACAGAATCGTTGTACGCAAACTCTGCCTGTGGTAGGATCTGATCCCAACTGTTGTGATGCTCGGTCACCAGGCTTCTCAACAGATCCCCTAGGCTTCTGTTGACTACTTCAGTCTGCCCATCTGTCTGTGGATGGTAAGAATAACTGAATGCCAAGTCAGTCCCTATCTTCTTCCATAGAATCCTCCAAAAATGACCTATGAACTTCATGTCCCGATCTGAGACTATACTTCTCGGCAATCCATGCAATCGGACAATCTCTTTGAAAAACAAGTTGGCGATGTATGTGGCATCGCTGGTCTTATGGAATGGTATGAAATGTGCCATATTTGAAGACCTGTCCACCACCAAAAAGATGGAATTAAATCCTTGCTGAGTTCTTGGTAAACCCAACACAAAATCCATATTGATGGCTTCCCATGGCCTTTCAGGTACGGGCAATGGCTGATAGAACCCTGTGTTTTGCTTTCAGCCCTTCGCGTGTTGACATATCCGGCATCTGTCAACAAATATTTTAACATCAGCATGCATGCCAGGCCAATAATACAATTTTCTCATCTTGGCGAACGTTTTGTCATGTCCAAAATGACTTGCTAAGCCTCCACTGTGCTTTTCCTTCACCAAATTCTCTCTCATAGAGCAATCTGGAATGCACAATTGATTTCCTTTGAACAACAATCCATCCTGTATCAGGTAGTCAATCCACGGACTCCTATCCCTGAGAACTGGGTTCTCGGCTACCTCGTATGCCTCGCCAAAGTCTGCGTCACCTGCATACATATCTTTCAGATTCTCAAAACCCAAAGTCTTGAACCGGAATTCCTGCAGCAATAAAAATTTCCTGCTCAAGGCATCAACTACCTTGTTCGCAGTCCCCGAAATGTGCTTTATCACAAACGTGAAATTCTGCATGTATTCTACCCACTTCGCATGCTTCTGGTTCAACTTCTCATGTTGACTCACGAACTGCAATGCATGATTATCACTGTATAGAACGAATTCCTTGGGTATCAAATAATGCCTCCATTTTTGCAATGCCTGAATGATGGCATAGAACTCTTTATTGTATGTGGAGTACTTCATCTTGGCATCAACCAGCTTCTCGCTATAATATGCTACAGGTCTGTCATCCTGACTCAAAACCCCTCCAAAAACATATCCACTAGCATCACACTTCACTTGGAAGGTCTTCTGAAAATTCGGCAGCACCAGAATTGGCTGCTCAGTAATCTTCCGCTTCAACAAATTGAAGCTCTTCTCAGCCTCAACTGTCCAATGAAAAACTTTATGTCGCTTCTTCACTGTGTCCATCATTGTTGTGCTGATTCCACTGAAATTTCGAATGAACTTTCGGTAGAAACTAGCCAGTCCATGAAAGCTCCTCACCTCGAAAACATTCCTCGGTGATGGCCAATTCCTGATTACCTCAAATTTCTCAGGATCCATCTTCAATTCATTTGTCGAGATTACAAAGCCCAAATAAATGAGTTATGTCTGCATGAAGGGACACTTCTTCAAATTGATCAACAACTTCTCCTGTTGTAATCTTTTCATCACAGTGGCCAAATGCCTCACGTGTTCAGCCTTCGTCTTACTGAAAATCAGTATGTCGTCCTAGTATATGACCACAAATTTACCAATGAATTCCCGCAGGACTTCATTCATCAGCCTCATAAAAGTGCTTGGCACGTTTGTAAAACCAAACGGCATGACCAACCATTCGTACAAACCCTCGTTTGTTTTGAATGCTGTCTTCCACTCATCTTCCTCTCTCATCCGGATCTGATGATATCCACTCTTGAGATCAATCTTCGAAAAATAATTCACCCCACTCAGGCAATCCATCAAATCATCCATTCTCGGCAGTTGAAATCTGTACCTAAGGGTAATTTTATTTATCGCCCTGGAGTCTGTACACATCCTCTAGCCTCCATCCTTCTTTGGACTCAGTACCGTTGGAACGACACACGAACTAAGACTTTCTCTGACCAGTCCTTTATCCTGCAGATCCTGTACCTGCCTTTTGACTTCCTCATTCTCCTGAGGTGTCAATCTGTATGCTGCCTTGTTTGGTAAGCTTGCCCCTGGTATGAGGTCAATGTGGTGACTCACACTCCTCATCGGTGGCAACAAACGAGGTAGTTCGTCCACGATGATATCAACGAACTCTCTAAGCAGTTCCTGAATCTCTTCTGGAAAGTCGTCCACTCTTGTGCTTGTTAGAACAATTCTCGGCTTCCTGACAACAAAGAATTGTGGATCTTCATTCTTCTCCATCTCTGTGAGAATTTCTTTCCCACTCATGAGAAGTATCGTGCTGTTTTCTTCCGGCTTCACTTCCTTATCCTTTACCGGAT
>JASDQU010104634.1:71715-88273 GCA_032191745.1 Picea mariana | reverse complement strand
TATTGGTGCTTCCGCTGTCCACTATGACCTTGCATTTCCATCCCTTGGTCTTGCACGTGGTCTGGAACAGTCTGCATCTTTGCGCTGAGCTGTCCACCTCTTTCTCAGGCTTCAAGAGAGCCTTGTGCACTGTCAGTGACTTCCCACTTCCAGTGTCTTCATCCTCCATGTCACGCCTCTGCACCTCAGCGACGTGAGCTTTTCCTCTATCCATTTTCCTGTTTGGATAGTCCACGGCTTTGTGTCCATCTTTCCCACATGTAAAACATGTGATAATTCCTCCTCTGCCTCTTCCTCTACCTCGGGTATGAGGAATTATGTTTGCATCAATATAATCTCCTTGCTGATCATCTTGCTGCCTCCTCAGCTCAGCATATCGCTGCCTCTGATGTGAGGTTCCACCTCTTTTAGCTTTTCCCTGAGGCTTCTTCCACTCCTCCTTGGGTTTTTGAGTTCGTTCTTGGGCAACTGCTTTGCCTCTAGGCTGGATTCTGCCTCCCCCTCGCTATCCCTGCTTGTGGCTCAGCTTCTCCTTGGCCTTTAAAGCCATCTGGTAAGCATCTTCCACCGTTTGGATGGTCAGCATGCTTAGCTCATCCTGAATGTCATACCTCAACCTATTCAGGTATCTTGCCACCTTCTCGTCATCACTCTCTCGGTGACCTGCTCGAATGTTGAGCCTATAGAATTCTTCGGTGTACTCCTTCACCGACATCAACTTTTGTCTCAGGTTATGCATGCGCCTGAACAGAGTGATCTAATAATCCCTAGGGATGAACTTCTCTTTCATCTTAGCGATCATCCTGTCCCAGCTCTTGATCTTTTGTTTTCCTTTGGAACGCCTCTCCGCCTACAACTCGTACCACCATAAGGCTGCGTGTCCCTTCAGCTTGGTAACAACATGCCTTATTTTCTTGTCTTCTTCTATATCTTCGTAATCGAAGTAGGTATCCAATGCTCGGATCTAATCCAGCAATTCCTCTGCATTTAGACTTCCCTCATAGACGGGAATATCCATCTTCGTCTTCGAGCCCATCCTCAAAATGGCTCTGATCAGCCTTTCGGTTGAGGCATCCTCTGCCGTGACTTCTTCTTCAGTATGTCCAGCTTCCTCTTCAACTTCGGAATCACTGAACTCTCTTGCACCGACTCCACATCTCTGCGCAGTCTGCATCTCCTCGAGCCTTGCTCGGAGATCTCGCATCTATCTCTCTATCTCTGGGTTCCCTGTCGGTCTACCCCTTCTTCGGGCATCCCTGTCCTCACGATCAGGTGACTGCCTTTCTCTCCTGGGCGGCATTATGGAACCTTCTTCTCTCTGCTACCAGAAAAAAGAGAACTCTCCAATGGCTCTGATACCACTCTGACACAACCCTTCTTGCCCTCGACGGAACAATCGCTTTCACCAGGACCTTCGTTTCCCACGGGCCCAAAGAACTCAATGGTCCCTCTCTCTCTCTATTCTCCTTTTCTCTACTTCGGGGGATCGGGACTTCGCCTCTCTCACTACCAACCACTCGGGACTTCAGCTCCCAATATCCGATGCACTGAGATGTCGAGACTCACGATCTCGCAATCTCGCGGCTTCGCTTCCCGCGAGTCCAAAGTAACTCCACTTCGACTTCCGAGGCCCAAGTCGCTGATACCCAAGTATTGCTACCTCGTCCCCTCACGAGTACACGACTTATGAGACCAGTTGCTTGGCCCTTCAACTCCCGAGACCCAACGTCCCGAGATTACGTGCCACCTGTCCCTCCGAAAATCGATGGCTCCCACAAAATCTGGAAATCGCTTCTCGTGATATCGACGTGCATGCAACTCTTGTACTCGCCAACCCCGATATGCCAATATGTGATAGCAAGTGGATTCTACTTGCGCTTGAAGGTTAACTCTCTCCCTGAAATTCAAGTCGTCAATTCTCTTCCTCTTGAAGAGTCCTTGGCTCCGAAACTTCTCCCGTTCGGCTTCACCTGGGTCCGTTCCACAATGCTTGCAAGGAACTCTCCCTCCTGATCTTTCACCAACTTTCTACTCAGAACCACTCAGAATTCAATTCTTCCATAAAATCACATACGCAACTTATGAAAGAAGTAAGTAACAGGAAGCAAATATGAAAAGGCACAATGCCACCAACACACATAAAATAAACATGTCCATGGAATTTAACCATGGCTCTCGTGTTCTTCTTTCCCCAGGCTTTCCTCTGAGACTTCAACTCAACCTGCACTTCACCTGCACAGTTTGAATGACTCAACACGACTTCTGAGCAAACAAGGATGAGGGTTTAACTGTCCAGCCTCCTCAACGCACTCTATGCAGAGGTATTCCACTGCACTCTATACATGAATCTCCTAGATTAAACAGAGAAACGATTGAAACTCATTCTCTCATCCCCTCAGATTTCGAACCTGCCATGCAATCACATATGCAGCATATAGACAATAGGAAAAACAAGAAGCAAATATGCAACAGCATAATATCAACAACACACAGAGAATAATCACAGCCATGAAATTGAATCAAAGCTTTACTATTAATTCAATATCTGTACATGGGGATTCTTCACCAGTTCTCTGAGTTGCTCTCTTTCTGCTTGTCAATGCTAATGCTGAATAATAAATCTCAATTATACAAAGGAGGGTGCCTATATTCATTTTCCCTCTCGGAAGAAAAAGTGTCTAATCTACAACTAATTCCTATCTAACAACATTAAAACTATTAAATGCCTTCCTATCTATAACATAATACAAGTGCGCTCAGCTTTGAATGCCTTTAGTTAAATGGCGACGCAACTATCTTCAAAGTAATTCAAAAATGTATGTGCTGGCATTGTCCAGCTGTATCTCTTTATCCCCACACTACTCGCTTCATGACGTCGTAGATGCTCCTGCATCATATATTTTTAGGTAATGTTAGATATCTTTGTTAAATGTGATTGATAGATATGTATGTTATCACATTATTAATTAGAGCTGCATTTTTAGTTTTGATCATGATGATATATTTAATTAATTTATATGTTGGAGATGTAAATTATCCCACTGGTTGGACTAGATATGTTATAGCATTTATTTGACTTGTCCATGATATATATATATATATATATATATATATGGTTTTCTTCATGTTGGTCATGCTAATGATGTATTTAATTTATATGTTGATGTTGACATGTGTATATTGTTAGGTCATGTTAGATATTTTTGTTAAATGTGATTGATAGATATGTATGTTATCACATTATTAATTAGAGCTGCATTTTTAGTTTTGATCATGATGATATATTTAATTAATTTATATGTTGATGTTGATGTGTACATTTTTAGGTCATGTTAGATATGTTTAATGTTAAATGTGTTTGATAGATGTGTATGTTAAATGATGCTTGTTAGATGTGTGTGATGATGATGTTAGAAAATGGTTGTATTTTTTTATATGTGATCAAAATGATGATGCCCTGTTAAATTATTAGATATGTGTGATAGCTAATTAATGGTGTTTATATGTGCTAGAGGTATATATAATTAGATGATGTTGGCTAGTGAATATAAATGGGTATTTTAGATGTTGTTTATGTTTGTTATAAGATGGTTATAGTCATTATGTTTATTTTTATAAATTACAAGGTTCAATATGGTTGAAACTATAATTGCATAAATACTTCATTATACATAATCATTCTAACTACTTTTTTTTTTCAAAAAACAAATTACATATGAATAAATATTTTTTTCCATTGTACTAATTGCTCTTTTTAAATAGACTCTTCTGCACTAAATTTTTTTATTATAAAAATTTATGATATCCAATGATAAGGATTCTATTGGCTTTAATATTTTATGGATGCAAATATTCCGATTGTTATTTTTATCATTATTTCATAAATTGATTGCTATCAAATTTTAAATTACTTCATTAATTGTGGTTTTACTCAACATTGGGGGCATAATTTTATAAATATTTTCAAATGAAATGATAAAATTATGTAAAATAAAAAACACTACTTTAGTTAAAAAACCAAATTATCACAAAATTATGTTATAAATTTAGTTTTTAAATTATAAACCACATTTTTTGTTAATCTTACTTTTAAATCTACAAAATAAATGAACATAAAGTCAATTTTTGAATCATCATGTTAACATATCTTAAACAATGTTGTACTATTAAAAATGGATATCAACCATATTGTTACATCTAATTATATCAACATAAAAAGTAGAATTTCATAACCCATTAAATGTTCAACTGGACATTTAACATTTTTCATGATTTCACAATTGGAAATACTTAAAGAAGATGAAATATTTTTAAATATATGCAACGACATATACATATTCTCAAATAACAATTGTTCCATGCAATCACAAATAATTTGAAATACAAACACATTATGCATCAAACTGACTATTAACCAACTAAAATTGTTCAAAGATTTGTTATAATTGACTTAACATTTCCTGTGTTAGAAAATGAATAAAAAAATACAATTAGCGAAATAAAGAATATAAAAAATATATACAAAAACAATTTTAAAGATGAAATAAAACATGTACATATTACTCTCTGTTGTCATCACCGTCATTATATTCATCGCTTGGCATGATAAAATTGTTTTTCTCCAAAATATTTTTTGATATAGGGTCATATCTTAATACAAACCAACAATCCCTATCCAACACATTTGGGTAAAAACAACTTAGTTGCGGTTTTTTGGGAAAACATAAGGATCCTTAGCTTCATCCCACATATTTCTAGAGTTGATACATATCATCCCACTATAGAAATATTCCTTTACATTATTCTGGTCAAAGGTGTCCCACCACTTGCACATAGAAATAACACATTGGAAAGATGAGATGTCCACTTGAATGATCTCTTGTATTTTTTTGAAATAAATTAACGTCCCTCATATTAGGTTTTGATCGTGGTGGCTAGCATGACTAGATTAGTCAAACTCAAATTCCACTCCATAATATTGTGTCATGCATCCATCGTCGACATCCTATGTGCAAAAAAGATGTCCACATGCCCATATAAATGTGAACAAATGCACCTATAAAAAAGTGAAAAAATAACATTCATGAAATTAAATCGACATATATATGTATCAAATCAAAATATACATTATGAAGTTTAGTTTGAATAGTTACTATGTATAAATTTGACAAACAATAAGTCACTTACTCTTTATCAAATGCCTTTTTCTGTTCATTTCCAAAAGCTCCCTTTCACTTTTGTATTCATCTCTTCCATCTTCCCAAATATTTAATATTAGTAAATCAATGATATTAGTAAGAACAATGAAATTGGTTTGTTCAAATCACATTATACAAAAAAAATGTTACCATTAATGACCCAATATTGTAGCTAGAAGATGACATTTTACTATTGGCAGCATAAAGTGGTTGTCCATTTTCATCTATCAACTATTTGTGGTATGTTGCTCCTGATAAGAGCTTCCGACGTTTTTGAACTAGTGATGGAATATTATCTACATCTGAACTTGATTTTGAATCGAGATCCTGCAAATTTGAATACATTTTTATTTAGATTGACATGGATAACAAAAATAAATTCAATTATATAATCGAAGTATAAATAAAATCTAATCTTATTAGAGATGGAAAGGGAGAAATATGCGATGGACTTTGTGCAATATGGAATGCAAGGGAATTTGAAGAATTGGTCATTTGATATTGTAAACTTCTCTCCCTACATTTGAGTAAAATAAACAATAAATTATTTTTAAGAATAAGACAACTTTAATCGCAAAATGTATACTATCATGTAATTCAAGACATGTGGATGCATCATGAAAAATGACTTAAGATGAAGATATTATTTTGTGTGTAAATAAAAAATTAGATATCCTTGAAAACATAATGAGGCATTACTCTAACGAACATGCACTAGTGCATCTATAACATTGTAAACAACCAACATTTATATAAGCATCGCACCGATCCCATGAATTCGAATAACAATAAAAATAATTATCCAATATTGGTGCTCCAAAAATTTAAAATGCACCGGTGTTTCGTATACATATCATCGTCGATGCGTTAAAGTAACCAACACACCGAAGTTCCAAAATTTAGAAAAGGATGCAACTTTTTTTTTACAATTGAAAATGAGCGGGAATTTAAAATCTAATTTCATAAAGTCATTGAAATAGTAAAAACCTATTCATTGTTTCATTATTTTACCAAAATTCACAATGGAAAGATTTGCAATAGAGCCATACTAGAGAGAATTGGAGAGAAACATAATACTTTAAAACAACATGATTTATTCATAAGATCAGAATTTTAAGGTAACTATGGTGATTCATTTAAACCAATTTTCAGAATTTCTTTCATGCATATTAAGTTATTCAATATTTTGTTATTTTGCCAAAATTTATAGAGTATAGATTTGCAAGAGAGACATACATGGGAGCATTGTGGAGCATCGGATCAAAACTTTTGAAAGAAAAGTTATTCAGAATATTATTATTTGAAGGGTATGCTAATTCATTCAAAACCCTTTCAGACCAACAAAATTATTCAGAAAATAAAAAATTGAAGCGTTTTGTGATTCAGAAAAAAAAAAAAAAAATCATAGTTACCTTAAACCCTTGCTTCATCTTGTTTGTGTGATTGCAAAACTTAAACTTATGGTTTAACTCCCTATATAACTTCATAATTATATCTTTTCATTTTAGATTTTTAGATTTAATGGGTTTGTGTTTCCATATAAAATACACTTGACATGTGATGCATCAGATCCAAAGCCTCTCGACCCTGTCATGTTTTAAAAAAAAATAGTTTCAGGTAATCGGTACGTATTATGTAATATAACACATCGGTGCACTTATAGATACAAATAAATCAACTATGCCACAAATAATTAAAAAAATACATTCGTCGATGTCTAAATTTATTTGTTAATAGTATTTTTTATTTTTGTTTTTGTTCAATTGGAGCGATGTTGTTAACGATACTTATCGCACAATTGTAATTTAATGTTTTTTAAAATATTTTTTATCAATGGATTTTTAACATGAACACATCAGTTCTATTAACGATATATTTTTCACCTCTATAATTTGTTGTTCTTTCAAATATTTTTTTATAGCGGTGTGTCTGATAACATGTAATGCACCAGTGCTTTAATATTAATACAATGCACCATGATACTTTTTTTGGCGAAAATTATGTGATTTATTTATAAAATATATTTAATATCTTTTGTATTGAATGGTACATGTTGTATATTGATAGAATAATGGATCAAAATAGTTCAAGTAACAAAAATTCTAATGAATACAAAGATACCACATCTAGAAAGGAAAAAAAGACAAGTTCTTTGTAAACTCTGTACAAAATTAATATGTTAAAAAGGAAAGTTCTTTGTAAATTATATACAAAATTAATAAGCTTGAAGTATATCTAAGTTTAACTAATATGTATTTCTTAGTGTGTGTCCTGTAGATCCATAAAATGATGAATCTTGATAAGATTCTTTATGATATAAGTGCATAAGAGCGTAAAATCTTGATTGAAAAAAAGGGATGAACCACGTGAATGAAAAAATTATGTTCAATATTTTTTTTTTGAATTTTCATTACTTGTTTAATTAAAAATATTAGATAACATGTTCAAAACAATATATTAATTCATATATGTTTAGTGTTCTACAACTAGGAACAACAACAAAGGAATGAAATTTCTTCCTAAGAAAATAAAATTATAGAAGATGTAAATGATGATGAATTGGTCCTAAGCTCATTCGGAGTGGTGCGCGCTAGAAGTTAATGAGAGAGGGGAAATTTTTACAAAACTATGAGGAATATAGTGGAATGAATGTATAAACGTACTTTCCATTTACAATACGTAAATCAATCCAATGATTTGAAGAACCAAGTTATATCTAAACTGCATGAAACATTTCTAGAGAAATGGTCAATGAGATCTATCAGAGTTGCAGTAGAAAAAACATACAACAACAAAAAAATCATTCAAAAAGTAATATTCCTAAAAATTGTTTTCTAGAATATGTATATATTACTACAAATCATTCGTATTTTTTTAATATCAATCTTGTTATATTTAGTTTATCAATATAAAAATATTTAATTTTCATGTTACTCTTTTCAGGAAGATTATGAAAATTCGAAAGGATCAACAAACTGATATCTAAAATATGCCAGTAGGAATGTCGAAAAAAGTGTTTTAGGAGATGGTAAAAGAAATCAACATAATTGCATCGCACGAGGAGCCATATGAACAACAACTTTCTTCAAATGTATGAAATCATTGATTTTTTCTATTAGGTAGATATAAATAAATAAATTACCATTAATTGTTAATTTTCAAGTAATTTTTTGCAAAAAGAAAGAATATGGAACTCATTTAACACATAAAACAGGCAGCAAGGAAGAAAATGGTTGATAGCAAAGTTTGTGAGTAATTTTTATTTCCTTATAACATTAACTTAAGATTTCATTTTTGTATATTTTAAGTTGTGTTACAACAACCATCCTTGAATGTATTCAAATGAGTGCTAACATAAAAAGAAGAGCCATCTCAAGAATTGATTGACATTGGGCTAAGTAAGGGTTGTGAGTATATGTTGACATATCAAAAAATGATTGCGGAATTTGTAATTATCTATGTTTTTTTAGTTCTCACATTTTATAATTAATGGAACTATTTTTTTTTATATTAAATCTATAATTTGTTATGGGGTATATTAAAACTGCAGGAAATAAATTATGGAAATGTGCCAACAAAAGACTTGTTGAACAAAGGCATGAGATTTGGTTTTGAAAAAATGTGTATATTTTAGGATTTGATTCTTGGAATGGTATGTCGCTTTTCAATTTACATTCATGTATATTATTTATTGTAGTTTTCATTATTTTCACCAATGCAGATACACTCATTACACTTTATTTTTATTTTTGTAGATTGAATCATTTGAAGAAGAGGAAAATAATGGAACCAAACAACAAAACATTTGACCAAATAACCCAAGTCATGGAAGTAGCTTGAGCACATCGGACAACTTCCAATGAAGAATGATGATCAATATATTTGGATATCAATGCAAGTTGTTGTATTTTTTGAAATAATTGTTTGTGAAAATAAAACATTTTGGTTAATGTAATGGACATAGTACTATCCCAATTCAAAGACAAGGGGTTACCAATAATGGCTGCATTTTGTATGACAAAGAGCCTCTTATTCATATATAATAAAATATGTTTTGTTTTATTCGTTTGTGTTCTCCAATGTTCCTTTGAAATGTTATATCGTTGAATAAATGTATTGATGAATAAATATTATAACAATGAGATGTGAACACTGATGATATAAGAAGATAATTCAAACATTATATGCAAATTCACTAATCAAAATTTAATTTATATGAATACTATTATAAGATATATGTCAATTTTATGATAAATAATGGAATTAAAAAATAACAATAATTGTGCACTGTCACAGATCGATGCTTCTGAAAAGAAAAAATGACAACTTGTGCATTCAATGATAAAAATCATCATTGTCTTTAATTGTAACACGCACTAGTGTTGTAACATAATACGCACCGGTGTTGAGATAAATTTAAAAAGCACCAATATTAATAATATTTTAACCAAAAATTCTAATAATAATACAACTTATTAGTGCGTTCAATTTATAAACGCACTGATGATTCTCTTTCATGAGTTTGCATCAAAGACTTTTGGACATCATGCACCAATCCTATTTGTTTTTAAACGCACCAATGCATGTTATTATTGATTTTCCTAGTGCTTTATTCCTATTAACACACTAGGGCATTTGTGTTTATAAGAGCACTAGTGCCCCATATTTCTTGGACAACCCTGGTGCTTTAAGTTAAAGAACACATTGGCGCTTAGTATCATAGATTCAATTAATTCATTTTGTTATTAAAGAAGCAGGTTGTAGTTTGTATAAATGCATTGATGCTCCAATATTTTAGGATTCCCCCGGTGCCTATTGTGCAATGTAGGCATCAATGCGTTAATGTTTTAAGCGCACAGATGCATATGGCCTATGAAGTTCATCACATGGAAAAAAATCCACTACAACCTCTACTCACCCAATTTTTTTTAGCTATAATGAAGTTCTTTTATAATCTCCACAAAATCATCCACTACCAAAAATGGATGTTTTCGCAGAGGATTTTTTGAAAATTTTTGTCAAATTTTTAACACTAAAATCCTCCACTATAACCTTCACTATAGGGTATTTTCCTTTTAGTGGCCTCATAAAACTGCCTTCCTTCCAAAAAATAAAACTGTTCCTTAGAGACAGATGCCTAAATAATTGGCTTTAACCTTTTGGCAGTATTTTTCACTATCACTTTATAAATTACATTAGATAGGGGGATTTGATGGAAATCCTCAAAGTAATGTGGGTTATCCATTTTTGGGATGAGGTATATGAAGGTTGAGTCTAGTGGGGCATGAATATTCCCTTTCTTCTTGGATTATTCCACTACCTATAATGTATATCTCCCAATTATCTCATAGAGGCCTAAAAAAAACTCTATTGTCTAGCTGTCTAAACTAGGGATCTTATCTCATTGAAATCCAAGGAGTAATTCATTGATATTGTCTTCAGATACTTCCTCCATTATACCTGTATTGGAATCCTCTTCAAAAAACCTTATAAAGAAAATATCCATACTTACTATTTCATCCATTGAAGATCGATTGTTTGCTTTAAATAGGGAGGAGAAATGGCTCTTCCCTAGTCTTGCCAGATCCTCAAAAGTATAAACATCCTGACCTTTATTTTTATTCATGATCTACATCATTTTATCTATTATCCTCCCTTTAGAATAGTATTGGAAAATTTTGTTGTTCTCATCACCCTTTCCCATCCAAATCACATTGCTTTTCAATCTCCAATTAGCCCGTTTGTCTTCTAAACTTCTCCTCTTATTTGTTTTCCATCTACAACATGTTTTCTTTGGATTTTGGAGAGGTGAGGCCTCCATATGCTAACTCATAAATGGTGTTTAAGTATTCCTCCACTTCATTTATCTCATATTACTCTATAATTAATTTTCGTTGATCCAAGGAAATTGTTCCTTCTTTAACCTTTGTAAGATTGGATGAAAAATGTGTAGTTTATTGTTCTCCCAAGCTAGGTTCATATGGAGTCGAGTTCTCTTTAACCAATTCTATGAAACTTTCCTCTTTGACACATTCTAGATTAAATTTTAAAGGGTTTTATGGTTTGTTGCCCCCTCTTACAATCTCTACAAATATTGGGAAGTGGTATGATTCTCGTCTTGATCCCACCCATTTCCTTAGAGCGTACTGGACTTCCAAGAGTTGATCACAAACTAGAAATCTGTCAATATGATTTTCAATTCTTTCCTACCCCACTCAACTATTCCTTCAGGTAGGACTGGGACAAATTGGTGGTATGTCGATCAAATTCATCCTTTCTAAATGATATTTGATGAAATAATCTAAAGGGTCATCTCTGGCCTTTGGCCCCCAAACTTCATCCATGCCCAAAGAGGAATTAATATGCACACAAATAATGAGGGATTCATTCTTGAAGAAATATTTATTGAGTTGATATTCCCAGAAAGGGGTGTGGTCTAAATAGGGCCCATAGATGTTTAATATTGTAAATTTGGCCCCAATCTTAGAAGAAAAAATTTCAATTTCTTGGCCCCAATCTTAGAAGAAAAAATTTCAATCCCTTGGCCCAACTCAAAACCCTACAAATTTATGAGTTTAATTCATCAACTATTCCAACCCAAAGCCATATCCTTAGATATCTTGTTACCTTCCATAACTGAGAAGCTCCAATTATTGAAAATTGATAATATAATATCCTCTAACTCTCAACCCTTTCCAATATTTTCATGAAGGAGGATTAAATTAGGCTCATTGGCCTCAACCAGTCTGGGCCACCAAAGAGGGCACCAATATTCCTTGGCATAGTTGTTTCTATCGTAAATTACCCTTTCCAGTCTAGCTAAGCAGGGAAAATCTTGTCAGAAAGTTGGCTTAGGTTGATGGACAATTGGTATGGATTGTTGGTTTTCATTGATGTCCACTATTATAGAGTGATATTGTAGATTTATGTCAACCCTTAGGGATTTATTTCAACCCTTAGAGAACGTTCGGTAGTGAATTTTGGTAGCACAATTGTTTGTGTAATGGACCCAAGGTTTTTTCATGTATAATGGTATGAGTTTTAATATATTTTAAGGTAAGGCTATTCTATATGGATAGTACATGTCATTCTATTTTTTTTGGTATGTGGAACGTCACATAACTCCTCACGGTTTAAGATTTATGGCCTTAAGAATTTGGAGAACCCTCATGAGTCATTTAGAACCCCCAAAAGGTCAAAGTAGTCAAAGTGGTTTAAGATATTTTTAGAAGGTAAATAATAAAGTGAAGTGATGAGTGTACTATAATTCAAAGTAAATACAAAATAAATTATTTAAATAATAAAATTAATGGAGAAATTACTAAGTTGACAAGTGGTTAGAAGTGAGTTAGCCCTAAAATAAGGAAAGTGGTTTAAGATGGTTACAGGGTAACCCCTTAAGGTAAAGTGAAGTGATGAGTGTACTATAACTCAAAGTGGATAGAAAATAAATTATTTAAATAATAAATTGAATGGATAAATTACTAATTGGACTAGTGATTAGAAGTTGGTACCCTAAAATAAGGAAAGTGGGTTAAGATGGTTAAAAGGTAACCGCTTGAGGAAGCTACATGAAAGTATAAATAAGAGGCAATTCTTTCTCATTTTACATCACATTTGAGCATATTGAATATCTACAAGTGACTGAGGTAACCAAAGGATATCTAAGCTGAATTTTAGAGAGAAGGTGAAGTAAAGAAGGTCGAAATTCAAGGGAGGATAAATTATTTTGATGATGCTTTCTAAGGTATGTTATTTATAGGTCATCACACCATTTTTACAATAACTTAATATAAAACATGAAATTAATCAACTCAGAACATATCAAAGATAATTATGTTATTTACACGTCATCTCACTTAATAGAAAACATGCAATTAATAAAATCAAGACATATCAAAGATAATTAATACACAACTGAATACATAAATTACAAAGAAAACACAAAGATCACTTATATTTTAAATAAACATTCACCAATTGGTTACATATGTCATATCTACCACCCAACAATATACATGCTTGTTATATCTCTCAATAGTAGGCCACACCCGAGCGAAGTCTATGAATCCACAAGGATGAGACATGGGGAGACTATAACACACACAACCAATTAGCAATTTCTCACAATTTTCCCAACCACACAACAATCCTAGTTTATCATATCTCTTCCCCTTCATCCTTGAGAACCCAAATAAATGAAGCCATTCCATTCCAATGTGGTTCCTTAAGTTCTTGCACTTCTTTTCCAGGGCTTCGGTCCTATTGGTACAAAAATATCAATGCTAGAAACTCCAAGTATTCTTAGTTGTGAACAATTCTTTATCAATTTCCATCATTCTTATGCACATAGGAATCTATCCCCTTATGGAATAACCAACAACTACTTACAACCAACCAATATTGTATATTTTCTTCCCATAATTCATTTCCCCATGCCTAGACCAAGACAAGAAATGAATGAGGAATGAGTAACAAAAAAACATGAACCAAACGAGTGAGTAACCAAATGAATGATGAACCCACAAACAACTGAAAATGAGATTTATATCATTACATGCAATAGAGTACCACATGGCCTTCCCTAATAAGTTTGTGTAACCATGTTTCCTCACCAAAACCAAGATGAGTTAATAAAATATATTAAACATACTTATCCCCTTTATCCCCCTCTCTCATGGAATCATAGCCCCACCTCTTTGTTATTCTCCATCTTGCATCCAATGATGTATTTTATTAATACATTCAAAGTATTACATTTTTAGGTGCTATGGACTTTCCTATTTACATGCACTCTATACTTTCATCAAATAAAAAAAATACATTGTTAATATAGGGACTCAAAACTACGGTATTACATTCCCCTCACCCTTATTTTCGAATTGTCCTCAGTGCATACAAAAAAGTGATAAATCAAAATTTCAAAATTTTTCAAAACGTCATGAGTACTCTTCCTGCATGGCATCTTCATACTCCCAAGTAGCACCTTCAATGGTCCAAAAAGATCTGTTAAAGACTATGTTTGAGTTTTAAAAACATGAGTTCATTAACCATTTAGCAATTGAATAAAGAGGAAGAATTAATGATAAAACATGGTAGCCATAATAGAATATACAGATCTATAAATCGACATAAAGAAACAACAAATTTGTTGATGGAGTTCGACAATCTCTCCTACGTCTCTGGGCCTTTCTCTCAGTGGGTGAGGCTTTCTTATTTTTATTCAAAGCTTCAAAATTAAATCATTGAAGTGCCAAAATTATTACAAAATGATATGGTTATGTTTTTCTAGATCTCAATAACTCGACAAAACTGACAGCACTGAAAACAGATGAACAAAGCTCCCAGAAATGGCCTGCAAAGTTTCTCTCCTCAATGGCTTCCCTGCATAAAAATGGCTTCAACACTTTTCAATTCTTCAGGATTTTCCTATTCCGAACCTCCTTTCAGGATACCAAGAACCTTTGGCTGATATGGGCTTGATGTTGGCAACAAAATCCCAACTTCCCCCCAAGATGTAAGGTCTCTGTGCCCATAGAGCCTTATAAAATACAAGCTAAAATTTAAGAATGAAGAAATTATATTCTGTACAATTCAATCATCAACGTATAATCATTTATTATTCAACATAAATTAAATTAATTAACAACATGAAAGTAAATTAAATTAATTTCCACATAACACAACAAATTCATGAAATTCATACCTCTGTCTGATGCTAATTCCCCAATCTTCAGTTGTCCTCTCCACTGCTCTACCCGAACTCTGCCCAAAACTGAATCGTTCCTCCCTGCCAGCTAGGAACAGAGCCTGTCCAACTCCCTAGCTCCAACATTCTGTGAGGATTCCTAGCCCCTGAGCCCAAAAATCCCAGCAACCCGGTGCACCCCTGTAACAATCCACCCCAAACTCCAAACCAGAAAAGATCAACCAGAAAATATAGTCTCTAATCTCCAAATGCTTCCTCTTCCCCAAATTTCCAAAATTCCCCTTTTCTAAATGCCTCTCCCCCCTCATATCCTCCATTCACTGCCTCCTACCCTCCTTTAATGCCACCCACCTTATCCCTCCATTTAATACCTTATCCCTCCATTCATTGCTTCATCCCCCTGCATACATAAAGTTTTATAATAATGAACTAAAATTTATTAAGTATTTAATTCTTTACCCTAAACATTAAATGTGTTAATCAATCAATTAACTAATTAACCAACATTTATTAAACAATAATTAATTAATTAATTAATAGGTTAATATTATTAATAAATAATCATTAATTAACTAATAAACTTTAGGATAGTTAATTATTTAATTAATTATACTTGGTAAATCTTAAACAATCATTTGGCTAGGGTTGTTACATACACCCACCCTTCAGGAAACTTCGTCCCGAAGTTAAAGTATTTTATGATACATGGGAAAAGAAACATGATTTACACATTCCTAACAAATAACCGACATTATTAGTAAGTAAGCCAAGAAAATCATACATACTAGTGTATATGTGCAAGAAATGCATGTGTAGCTAGTACTTACAAGTGTCATTCATGTACTAATATCAATAACTATCATCTCTATAGTAATTTCCATATGCATCCAATCCATTCAACACGAATTATTCATTTTATAAAATAAAATAAACCAATCAAATGCTTGCGAAATCCTTTAATTATAATTTCCTAGTTCAACAATGTTATTTAGACAATTGTAGTTTAGTTACATGATTATGAATATTCATATATATATACATTTTCTTTTCATAAGGGAAAAAATAAGCTCCAACATAAGACAAATATCCATACACTCTCAACTATTTCTACTCATCCTTCCTCCCTAACTTACTTCCATCTTCCATTCCTATCCTTCCTCTGCTGGACTATATTGGAGCATCAACTATATTGACCTAACTCCAAATAAAACCTGTAAGTGGAAGTGTCACTATCTTGACCAAGCTTCCCCAGCAGACAACTAACAATCATCATCACACGTCTAGGGGAGCGTGAGCTAACATCATGCTCCCATGACTTAAGCTTTCAGATGATACACAGTGGGAAATGCCTCCACCCCTCCTAACAGGACTAGGGTCTACACCCTACAATGGAATATACAATGGCACCATGTTGTTGGGAGTTTTATCATTGTCTATTCAGTTTTGGGCAGTCTCACCACCTGAAATCCTACACTGGTCCACATATCATAGAAATGCATCCAAACCAATATAGTTTCACATACAAAGATTCATACCATAATGTTTCTCGGCTAGTGGTCATGACATCCACTTTCATCATCATTATCCCTTGGCTATTTCATAGCCCATAACCTGCAGATTAGTCTGTAACACAAACTCATACATTTCTATG
>JASDQU010104634.1:33437-65625 GCA_032191745.1 Picea mariana | reverse complement strand
AATTATTGAAATTAAAAAAAAGATTAATTGATAAATAAATGAAATAAATAAATATAGAAAAAAAACTTATCTTGCAGGTAATAACCTAGACCTCGCATGTGATCCATATGTTGCCCCCTTACTTCCTCTAATGCCTTCCATACCTAAACCTAACCCTACACTTGTTCTCATAACGCTCCGCTCTTTTGCCACCTCTCTCACTCTGCAAGTGCAACCACGGTTACCGTGATGGTTGGAGACTCCTCTCTCGTGGCTTGCAAAAGGCCTGCGGGATACAACTATGCCCTCACGAGCTCCTCTTTCGTGGCTTGGCGCATAGTATTTGTACATGGGGTAGGTATAGTGCTATTGAGTTTGGCGCATTGGCTATTTGGGCCTTTTTGAAAGCTCTACTCTCCTGTCTATCGGTCGCTGGTATCGTAGTGAAAAATAATGCTACCTCATTGTCTTTCCTCGTGGCTTGGTGCCTGTTAAGAATCTCCTTCATCAATATATTTTTTTTGTTGTTCTCGCAATACTCCTTCGTTGCTCTTCCTTGGTGTTCTATGTGTGGTGCAGAGCCTTTGTTTCATGAGCACTACATGCGGTTGGGTGCTTGGTATTGACTTTCGTGATTTGTTTTGTCTTGGGTTCTTAGATTGATCTCACAGACTTGATTTGGCACTTGTGGGTTTTCTTGGTTCTTGAGGTCTCCTCCCCGTGGTTGCTCGCTTGGGTGATGTATTGTGTGTTTGGCATTGGCGTGCTTGGGCTCTAGGTTTTGGGTTTTGGGTTTTACGTATTGCGCACATAGACCTAGCTCCTCGGTGTCTTGCGCATGGTTTGAGCACTCACTTGCATTGGTGCGTAGCAGAAGAGATTCTTTCTCGTGGGTTCCTCTTCCATGTGACTTGTTCTAATGCTTGGTGCTCTATATAGATTGACCGGTGTGATGAGCATGAACTATGGACTCGTGGGATTTCTCCTCAGAACTTGGTTTAAATGTTTCCTTTTTGAACAAGCTCTCAGTCTCGGTTGACTGTTGTTGTTCCATGACAGAGATGGAGAAAGACGAGAAGGTATTTTTGGGAGGGCCTTGTTGGTGGATATCTAGCGATGCCTGAAGTAAACATTGATTGGCCATGGAGTGTAGACAAGGTTAGGGACTTTGTCTTGCTTCTCCTCTTCATATATGTCTGGGATGTGCCTGTCGTAATATATAGAGCAGATCTGAAATGTCCTTGGCTAGCCCTAGTCTGGGTCGTTGAATGCAAAAGAATTGGAAGCCGCAAAGGGCACAAATATTAAGAGTGAGAATGCGCAAAGAAAAGATGTTGGAAATGGGATGAAGAACGTGGTTTTTTTTTGTTCTAGTACTCATAACAAGCTCTTCATTGAGTCATAGCAAGCTTTTCATTGATTTGGTTAACAAATGCTACAGCATCCAGGCCTACTTATTGTGATTTGGATGACAATTATTTAATGAAGGTTAAAACCATGGATATTGATCCCAATCTGGTTGTGAGCAACTCTTTGGTCACATTTAAGATTTCCGCCACTTTCGGTAATCCCTCAAGGTTTTCTCATATATGTTTATTTGTCAAAAGAGGGAAATTTTCCCACCCAGCAGAGGCTGCAGCGACTTCATCTCATCCTATGCCTTGACAAAATACATAATGTATTATATATATATATATATATATATATATATATATATATAATTTAAATACATATCCTTTATACATGATTATTTATATAAAGTTATTTAGAAGTAAATATATATATCCCTAAAAAAAAAATTGATTTATTATATGTTTGTTTATTAGAACCAGTCTTAAAATTCATTTATCACTTTTGATATATATAATATTATATCATTTCATTTTCAGAGTGCATATTGTTTATATATATATATATATATATAGATCTGTATATATATAACCAAAATAATTGTGTGCTTGGCTTGCAGGTTAGGTGGGGCTAGAGCTGGAGCTTATATTTTCATCTGATTAAAGGGTTTCAGGGTCCTTATTTTATGGTTGTTGATTTGAATATATAATTACCCTATACAGTTCATTCAGGGTTTCAATATAACTATTTAGTTTTTTTTTTTTTAATTTCAGGGTTGGAACAATTCCATTCCTGAACTGTCCTACTTACATGTGGGTAGGTGGGTAGGCCCTGGTCCAAGTTTTTAAACTAGGGATCTGATACCATGTGTAAGGTCTCTGTCCCCACAGACCCTTATAAAATACAAGCTAAAATTTAAGAATGAAGAAATTGTATCCTGTACAACTCAATCATCAATGTATAATCATTTATTATTCAACATAAATTAAATTAGTTAATGACATGAAAGTAAATTTAATTAATTTCCACATAACACAACAAATTCATGAAATTCATACCTCTATCTGATGCTAATTCCCCAATCTTCAGTTGTCCTCTCCGTTGCTCTACCCAAACTCTGCCCAAAACTGAATCTTTCCTCCCTGCCAGCTAGGAACAGAGCCTGTGCGACTCCCTAGCTCTAGCATTCCATGAGGATTCTTGGCCCCCAAGCCGAAAACTCCCAGCAACCTAGTGCACCCCTGTAACAATCCACCCCAAACTCCAAACCATAAAAGATCAACCAGAAAATACAGTCTCTAATATCCAAATGCTTCCTCTTCCCCAAATTTCCAAAAGTCCCCTTTTTCGAATGCCTCTCCCCCCTCATATCCTCCATTCACCACCTCCTACCCTCTTTTAATACCACCCACCTTATCCCTCCATTTAATACCTTATCCCTCCATTCATTGCTTCACCCCCCTGCATACGTAAAGTTTTATAGTAATGAACTAAAAGTTATTAAGTATTTAATTCTTTACCCTAAACATTAAATGTGTTAATCAATCAATTTACTAATTAATTAACATATATTAAACAATAAGTAATTAATTAATTAATTAATTAATATTATTAATAAATAATTATTAATTAACTAATACACTTTAGGACAGTTAATTATTTAATTAATTATACTTGGTAAATCTTAAGAAATCATTTAGCTAGGGTTGTTACACAAGATCTGGCCTCAAATAGGGCTCAATATCCTCCAGTAATGGCCAAAATCCCTAAAAATTGGCTAAAACAACCATAAAAATCATATAATAAGGTCAAAATACCCACTTTTGGGCCAAATTAGGGTGAAATACTTGATCCTCGGGCTTTTAGTCACATTCGCACCTTCCATGTGGCCCTGGTTTGGTGTTAGCATCCTTGCCCCTGTATTCCTGGCCCTAGTCATGTAGATAGGGCCCATGTGGCCACGACCTATACATCCATCTGCCCCCGTTATTGGCCCTTGGTCTCCAACCCCTAGTCATGCACCTTGGTCAGCAGGCTAGCCCTTCCAACCGGGTGCTAACTCCATACATCTGTTCCAACTGTATAAGAGAGTGGTCATATGTGATGGCCATATGGTAGTGCCATAGCTACAACAAACAATATACCTGTCAAAAACTAACACTGTGACACTTGTATATGAGTGTGGTCCCATGTTAAGCTCACATGGTAATTTTCTTCGATGGTTGGGGCTAGAACCCAGCCCTTTTCTTCACTGAATAACCCTCCATTCAAGCTTAAATATTTAATTTCCACTATAGTTATCAAGTAGCACCATGGGCAGGATGGTATCCCAGCCCTGCCAAAGCATTCGCCCAAACCAAAGGTCACGGGTTCGACTCCCATGGAGTCCATAAAAATTTTCCCAAACAAATCAACCAATGGAAGGGTTCCATGTGGTAGCTTAGGAATGGGACACGTGGCACCATTACACTTTCCCACTAACTACCATGTGTCTTACAATGATTCCTCTAGCTGTCAATACCTGCCCACGTCTGCACCTGTGCACGTCAGCATGGCAACTCACTGCCACATCACTGTAGGTTTGTATGACCTGTATAGTCAGCTGCTATGTCAACAGTATACAGACTGTACAGTAATAAAAAAATTTCATGTTTGCAAAACAAACAGACTGTGATATATTTCATATACGATGTCCATTTGATGTTGTTCAAGTTGAATTAGGTTCGTAATGACGATTCCTACGCACATGTCTGTTTTGAAGCGATTATGAGAACTTTTATTTTTCGGCTTTCCTGGACCCATTTCAGTTCCTAGATCCATTTTGGATCATTCAAGAATGTAGAAGGTCCAACAAACCTTTACCAATCCTATGGATTGATTCTGGAGTACTTTGAACTTCTTTTCCAATATATGCACCGACTAGATCTGAGGGTCTCCTTCTGGCTCCACCTAAATAAAATTTCAATCAATAGCATGGTTAGGATCATGCACATACATTTTCAACAAAGAGACAATAAATACATTATTCGCATTCATGGAAGTAGGAAATGAAAAAATGTATGCAACTAACCCTATTATGTCCAATATCTCAACTGGACCATAGAATATGACTGCTATATTTGTACAGTTTCCCAACTTCAATGAGCTCTTCTTGGGATTTAGCTTCAAAATCACATGCTCTCCCACTTTAAATTCTCTATATTTATTATTCTTATTTGCATAACTCTTATGTCTATCTTGTGTTGCTTTCAGATTATTCATAATTTTAATCATCTAGTCATCCATATCCTTGATCAATTTTGGAACAAGTACCGCTTTGTTTGCTAGGTTGTCCCGACTGTAGTATTGCATTTTTTACTATACAAATCTTCAAATGTGCTGATCTTCAATGAAACTTGATACCCATAATTATAAGAAAAATCAATCAAATGCATGTAATGTTCATACTTAGATGACTTATCTATCACATAAAGTCTCAACATGTCTTTAATCACTTGGTTTATTCTCTTTGTCTACCCATGTGACTGTGGATGGTATGTTGTGATTAAATTCAAATTTGTAACAAATCTTTTAAATAATCCTCTCCAAAAATTTCAAGTTGTTGGAAACTTAATCTGCTTAGAGTTACAATATTCGTCACTTGATGGAATGAAAAAGGTTAAGTGACTAATAGTTTTGGAGAGTACAAGAGACTTTCAAAGATGAATCCAAAGGTCATATGAATGTATATATATGTGTATCATATCAATTCAAAAATATATTGCAAGTTTATCTACTTTTTATGTGTCTAACATTGATATCATTATTGAGGGTCCGATTCACTATGGTAGTCATCCATAACATTTGAGTGTGTCTAGAAATGTCCTATCTCTATGTGCCAGCCCACTAGTATGGGCCCCTTTTCCTTCTATTCTTCCACTATAATTTATTCTAGGAACCATATCCCCATATGAAAATATGTCTAGGGAAATAATTCAAGCATGGAATTTAGAAACACATTCCTGGGAGTCTCTATTCCTTCTGGCAATTATCTATTTGCATGTCACTTCTATGCAATTTCAAAACATGTCTCTTCATGGAAAAATTCTAATTATTTTTCCAACCCATCAAGTCCTAGTGAAACCCTAATTCTCATTATTGTTTATATTGCACCCATCCCATTGAAAACTCCTTGTTATATGTGTTGGGAAGTGAAAGAAAAACATAGTGCAAAACTAGTGCATAAACAAGATAGATTAAACACACTTCAAAACAAGAAAAACAAACACACAATTGACACAATGATTTATGTGGAAACCTGAATCGGGAAAAAACCACAGGCAATGATTATTGATCTTCTTCTATTCAAGGGAGAATTACAATAACCAACCCAAGCATACAACCATCCTCTCCTTATGCAATTTACTCGCTTACACTCGCATTATCCTCACATTGTACTCTACCTCTACGGATATTCTCATATATATAATATCTATCACTCAATTACACAGACTGATCATGAATAGATCACATATTTTTACAAACAATTCATAAGTAGATTGCATGCATGTGCATCTGCATCTGCATGTGACCGCATGGGAAAATTTGTTGTCATGTTTCCAACAATATCCACCTTGACAACAATTTACCTAATATATCATTCCCTTAATTAATTCATCACCTTTGCAAGCCAAGAGAAGCCAAACACCATAACATCTCTGTAACTTCTCTAACAATACCGTTACATGAACATTCCTACGTGATTTAGTCCATCATGGACCATTCTATCTCCATCAGTAACATGTCTCATAAACAAATGTATTTGTCCAAAAATCATGAATCATAACCACATACCAAATCACTGCAACCACTGTTGGTGATACTTGTGCTTCTATGTTTGAAGCACCCATTTCCATGCTCTTCACCTGGTTTTTCCATGTGTCTACTGACAACACCAACTGCATGTGAAATGTTGACAATTTATCCATCTCAATCATCAAACTTCCTACTAGNAGACATATAACCCTTTTCTTCTTCATCAATTAGGACATAAACCTGAAGATAAATTACAATGGAAAGCCATAGGGATTTTACCAGTTTCACATTATTCATACTGAATTTCCAGAGTATCTTCACCACATACTTCTATTCTGATAACCAATCTTACCATATTTCCTGTATCTATGTATTTCCATGCCCAAGATTTATTTTTCTTCTCCCAGATCTTTCATAACAAACGTCCTAACCAGCAGAGCCAACCTGTTGATCTCAACCATGCTTTTGCTTGCAACAAGCATAACATATAACACCAATATAATGAATATACCATAAACACAATTGTTATACTCACTTCTTGTAAAATTTGGCTCACCATGCAGGAATCAAACATCTTGTACCATTTTCCTAGCATGCTTCAGGCCATACAATGATTTTTGAGTTTGCAAATAAATCTCCTATTGTGATTATGAGATAACCATTCTGTTTGTTCCATATACATCCCCTTATAAAAGAAGATTCATCAAACACTTCATCTTTGTCCATGATGATTATGTGGGTAGTAGGATCCCATAGTATGCACCCCTTAACATCATCACCATATCAAAGATATACCTGTTTGATCTAGGTCCTACTTAGAAAGATTATAAAATACCATAAGCATGACCACTGAATAATTTCACATTTTATTAATTACCAGATGACCTATTCATACCTCTTCCTGAATCTTCCTATCTTTTGCAACTAATGGTGACCGAGTTACTAGATAGCACAACCTATTTTGTCCACAACTATTGTTGCAACTTGGTATTATTGAACATCCTTATTCGATCCCAACTTCCTTGCAATAATTTCCAGGTTCCATGGATATGAACTTACCTTCATCCTATATTATCAAACACTTTTTTGACTTGCCAAAAAATCAACCTTTCTACACACCACCTTTCTAAACTAAACACACTTCTCCACCTCGAACTTTGCATTCGAACAACTTTTACCAAACTCGTCCAAACCATCCAAGTAAGCCTTCATCGCTTACCTCCAATCCCATTTACAATGGATTTCACCAAGTATTTTATAGGATTCATTACATACAATCCATGGACACAATACCACGAGATACCCAAAACACATGGACCCAAAAAACCACCTACTTTGACCTAAAAACAGATTTAACTCATTAACTCTTTCACCTAGTCAAGGTTAACATAACATACATGCCCCCCCACATATTCAATATACCTAAATATATGTCTAGACTTTTCATAAGTGACTTGATAAACCAGGGGTACACATGCTTATCCAGGTCTTATAGACATATGCCCATTTACTTGCAATCAATAATTTCTACAACTCCAAAGTAAATAGATTTATTATTATTACTATTTCATGGAGACTCAACCATAACTGCCATGCACCTTCTATGATAACACAGGCGGTGAGACACAACAGATAGACAAACCTTCATCAACCATACATGTAGCTAAATTTGCTTCTATTATGGATTCCTCTTTTGATACTTGTTGTCTTTTGCAACAATCCTTCTTGAGATGCCCAAATTTTCCACAAAACCAACAATTTTCCTTACCCTTACTGTCTTTTGACTTACACCTGGTTGTACCATTTTGATCCTTCCCTCCTTTTGTAGATCAACCTATGAACACTATTGCTTTTGTTGTTGAGGTTTCTTTAACATATGTTTTCCTCATCTCCTCAAACAACAAATCTCCCACAACAATGTCACAATCAATGGCATATGTTGTGTTAAACAACATAGTTGTGACTAGATGATCCCAAGACTTAGGAAATGAACATAGTAGCATAATTTTCTTGTCCTCATCATCGAAATTTACTTCCATCGTAGTTAATTGACAAATCAGAGTATTCAAGACATTCAAGTGATCAACAATTTTAGTAACTTCTTTCATTCGGAAGTTGTAGAACTTCTTCTTTAAGAAGATTCTATTTGACAAGTTCTTTGTCATATATAGACTGCCCATTTTTTTGCACAAACCTGGTGTTGTCTTCTCTTCAACGATGTTAAACAATTCCTCATCTACGAGACATAGGTGAATAATACTGAGGGATCTTGCATCGAGATCCTCTCAGTCATCATCTGTCATGCTTGCCGGTTTTTTTGACTTTCCAGCCAAAGCCTTTTGCAATCCTTGTTGCACAAGAAAATCCCGCATCTTGAGTTTCCATAGCGCAAAGATATTCTTACTGTTGAATTTCTCCACCTCAAACTTAGAACACTGCACTTTCTCCATTAGCAGAAAAAACTCCAAAACCACTGCTTATAAAGATGAACATTTTAAAATGAAAGAATTTTATTATATTTAAAGTTAAACCCTAAAAAATAAACTTTAATTAAAAGGTTTTAAAAAAACTTTATTAAATTAAAACCTTTTATCAAAAACCTTAAACTCTTCCACTTCACCTTTTTATATTATAAAAAATTCCACCTTACCTCACCTTTTTATATTATAAACCTCATAGCCATTTCTTAAGGCTCACGACTATATCCTTCTTGAATAAGACAAAAAACCTTCAAAACTTTAGTTTATACCATGTAGGCAAATTTTTCCTTATACCATGAAAACTTTGGTTTTTAAGATGGACGCTCTATTACTATGGACGGGGGAGTGCAAGTTTGAGATCAACGATCCTTTACTATGGATGGGGGAGCGTTGATTTTTCGACTCTCTGTGGTGCAACAAATCTCTGTGGTGCAACAAACTGGGTGCACCAATTTTTCGAAAAAAATGAGTGCCTATTTTCCAAAAAATCGGGGCATTGATTTTCCGAAAAGCAAGAGTGTCAGAGTGTTAATGTGCTTCTAACACTGCCTAGGGAGCACCGATGAGCTTAAAATTCTTGCACTTTCCGGATACCGACATGCAATTCCCCTTGGTTCACCTGTGAAACCTACTCAATTCGCCTTGGCTCTGACACCACTTGTTGGGCAGTGAAAGAAAAACATAACACAAAACCAGAACATAAATGAGCTAGATTAAACACACAACAAACCAAGAACAAAAAACACACAATTGAAATAGTAATTTATGTGGAAACCCAAATTGGGAAAAAACCATGGGCAATGATTATCAATCTTCTTCTATTCAAGGGAGAAATACAATAGCCAACCCATGCAAATAACCATCCTCTCCTTATGCAATGTACTTGCTTGCACTCGCATTTTCCTCACATTGTACTCTACCTCTATGGGTATGCTCGCATATATAATATCTATTACTTACATAAACTGATCATGAATAGATCACATAGTTACACGAATGATTCATAAGTATATTGCATGCATGAGCACGTGCATTTTCATGTGACTGCATGGGAAAAATTGTTGGCATGTTTCAAACAATATGTTGAATAGTGAAGCCGACATGAAGAGTGACACAACAAAAGAATATTGAACCCTAGACTAAATTCTCATGTTGGCACACCCCACATCGTTAAACCTAATCATAAATAACCTTCGCCACATGATTGCAGCTTGACCATTCAACTACTCATCATCGATCATTAATATTCCCTTTGTAAATGAACCCTTCATGACCTCATGCTCTTTGACATGCCGCCACTTTGCAGTCATGTTATCTCAAATGTAGAAGTTGTATTTTTCCCAACTGTACCAACACCATCTTCAAGTGCCTCCACCTAAAAACATTTATTGACATATCGCTCTCAGGGTGTTGTTGATATTCTCTCCTTGGGGATAGAACATATGCAGATTTGTTTTTGTTTATTGCAATCCTTGTATTATTCTACAATACGTAAGTATCAATTTCTTTCTGCCTCCTATTGTGACAACTACATTGCTCAAACCCATCTCACGCTTATCTTTATGTGTGATTCCAATAGTTGTGGAACACATTATAGCAAGCTTGTTTACGAATCACTTCTACATGTTGGTGAACAAGGGGAACTTTTGGAATGAAAAAAAAAGTTCCTAGCATTTTTATATTTTCCTTGTACATGTCTCTCGACACACTTTGCATCATAAGAACATCAATAAGCATCTTTCCATATCTGTTTCAAGGAATGTTATACTATTCTTTACTCTTTCCTGTTCTACTTGTTCAAGTAGATAGTTGCATGCCCACTCTTAAGTTGGGTTTTTTTTTGAAACCTTTTTGACAAAATCCAATCCTATTCACCACCACTACAAACATTCCATCCATCATCTTTTCCCAGCTACATGGATAGTCTAATAATTTTTCCAACTCTCTCTTCCCACCCTAAGAATTTTACCACCCATCGCACAAATTATGGGGGTTTATTCCACTCACCCCCAATATATTTCCTATCCAATCCATCCATTGTGACTCCACTTGTAGTCCATCCATCACCACCACCTTTTCCATTGCATCCATCTATAGTGGATGCACCCATATTCCACCCACCCCTACCATATTTCCAACTCATCCATCCACAGTGGATGCACCCATATGCCACCCACTCCCACAAAATTTTCCATATCATGCATCAATTGAGCCTATCGCAGTAGATGTATATGTTATATTGGAGCAGGTTGTACAACCGAGTACTCCACCTACTAGCAACAATCCACCATTTCCTAAGTTATTCAAGGTGAAATCATTTGTTAATAAATATTTGAGGATCATGAATTGAATTGATTTCTATGAATTTTTTTAAATTCCATCCTTCGATCCTTGTAACTATTGTAGTGTGGAATAATTGAGAGATTAGGGTCATGAAGGAGGGAAAAACCCTGACAATTTTCTATATCATCTGTGATGAATTGTTGTTTATTGAATTACAAAGTATAGTTTTCTAGGTATGTTAATTCATTGTGGAAAAAAAGTTATAATAATGTTTTTTATTTCTCCAATCTAGAGAGTGACGAACCACAACTAGGTGCAAAACCACTCAAGGTGCTTCTTTAAGTAAGATAAGAAAGATCAATTTATTGGATGCCTCTTATAGTGGCAAGGGTAGAAGTGGCCAATGAGTGACCAATCCGTATTATTTTGTATCTATGACACCATATATGACAATTTTCCATGTTTATGCATGATGTGCCATTTTGCAAAAAATGTAGAGTTGATACCATGTCAAACACACACACACATTTCATAACACGTGTTTTATGAATTGCAATGTTGGTTTATTTTGATCAAAATGTTATCAAGATAAATGAGAAGGATTATACATCAAAATGATCTATGTATTTAACCAACAAATTGATTAGATATCTTCTTTAAGGCCTTTATAGTGGCTCCAATCAAGATAAGTGCCAATTTACATGAACAATAAATTAAATACACATAGCATGAGGATACGAAGAAAAGATAAATAATGCTTATTCATATGCCTAGAAGGATAAAATTTGGAACTAATTATACCTACATACTATTGGAAAAAATGAAGGGTGTCCTTAAGGGATATGCAATGTAGTCGATATAGAGAGTGAAAAACAAAGAGAATATTAAAAAAATATGTGAATTTAGTAGAATGTGTATTGGTGTAGGTTGTAGACTTATTCATTCATTAATGGTAAACAACTCCAATGAGACTATGAGCTAAACCATTGTTTTCTTTGATTATTGATTTAGAGCATGAAAATTTGAGATGCCCCATGTGGAACTAGTGGCATCATGACTATTACAAGATGTCTTTAGAGTATCTTCAACCTAAGATAACAATTTATCTAGAATCTAAAAAAGGATTGAACCAACAACCCTCGATGCTGAATATTGTGTCAGACTGAGAGATGACATTGGAGGATTATTCATCTGGTTTTGAGCACTAACCTTCAACACCTTAGATGATTTTTCCATTTATCCCAATCGTTCATAAATAATTTTTAAATATATTGAACCCCATGGCATAACGATATGTTGGAACACGGTTATTTTTCTTTTCTAATGCCTATTCACATTGAGTGGTAAAGATTTTGTATTTGTGTCTTCAATGCATCATATAAAAAAACACTTTTTAAAATGAGGGAGGTTGTCATACGTTATGTTCATGTAGTTTACCTATTTTATCTAGAATCTAAAAAAGGATTCAAGCAACGACCGCCGTTAATGTTGAGTATTGGGCTAGACTCAGAATGGAATTGGAGGATTGTTGAGCTAGTTTTGAAAAATTTTTCCATTTATCCCAATATTTGGTTGGTAATTTTGGAAAGAGGTTGAATCCTATGGAATAAAGATATGTTGGAACATGAGTATTTTTCTTTTCTAATGCCTATTCACATCGAGTGGAACAGTTTTGTTTTTTTCATTGTATGAAATAAACAATTTCTTTTTAAGGTAAAAGAGGTTTTCATCCATTATGTTCATGTGGTTTACTGATTTTTATTATCGTCAAAATTTGACCCAATTGTTCAACATATACTTAGATATTGTTTTATGTAAAGTATTATGGAACTCAATCTAGCCATCCAATCAAAATACTTCAAGGTCCATTTTCCTCTCATTACCTTGGCTAGCAAACTAGTCCACCACTATGTTTTCTAGTTTTCTAATGTTTGATAAAATTACATTCATTCCCTTGGATTCCTATAATATCATTTCATTCTTCCATTAATGATAATCAAATTATTAATATTACCATTTTTCTCAAAATAGAAATAATTAACTCATCTTCCACTTCTATGCCTTAAAATCCCTCATATTTGTGTAGGATTAGTCCTTGTATCTTTCATTGAGCTACTATATTCTCCTTTTGTAGTATACCGCATACAGATTTCACAAAACGATCTTGTTATCCTATACTATGTACTAGTAAAACTCTAACATGTAATGGTATTGTTGACGTTTATCAATGTTTTTCATCAACCACTTTATCACAAGCTTCATTTCAAGCATTTCACAAAACAATAATTCAATGTATTTTTACGTCGAAAGACGTACACCTATTGACAATGAGCACAATTAATCTCCTTTTAATCTCAAATTTTAATTTAATGACTAACAATTAAAGATGCTGGCATATTTTTAGTCATCCTCCCAAATCAATGAATGTGATTTACTCTTCATAACTTCCTTGTATTTTTCAATACATCCATTAACCTGTTTACTTTTTAACATTTACCTAATCATATTAAGAAATTACTCTATCACCATATGATTGCCACGTTTAAATGATTAACTTTTGGAATTACCTCAAATATCAATGTATTTCATTCTCTACCCCTAATTTCCTACGTGTCCGGGGGTTTCATATTAAATCACCGACCTACCTATCATATTAGATGAGCATTTTATTTTCTGCAGCGTGGTAATGAGCGTAGAGCATGGTAGAGTTTTTTGTTGCTGTATTTTTACAATTTGTTTAAAACTTACCTTGTTAAATTTTAATGGCGAAAATACAACATACAGGAGAAGGTCAAAAGATCGTCGTAGAGCAGGAGATGGCACCTTCTACGAGCCACTTGAAATGCCAATGCTAACACTAGAGATTTCCATACTGTGCTCGTCCTCATCTTGAAAGGTGAACCCTAAATATCAAAGCAATCGGGACAATGCAATGCCATGGTACGCAACATAACCCATATATATAGATAGTTTTTGTGCCTGAAATGATTCAGATTTCGTGCGAGACATGAGCATGAGATAGGTTTAATAAATTTTATATAATAAACGATGGATATAGTAAATTTTATTTACAAACCCTAATTAAAATTTATATTAAAATTAAGTTTAATAAATTAAAAATACCTTTCGACGTTCATCAACCACAATTATATGACTGTGCTATTATGTAGTTGTGCTAGTTTAATTCCAATAGTTATTTCATATATCTAAATAAACATATGGAAGACGACTAAGAAGCTACTTTCTCATGTGGACACGTCACAAAGAAAACCCAAGGTTCCATTTCGCTCTACTACCCCTCAAACGTGTTGTGGATTCTGTCTAACGAGGAAATAAACTCAGTGTGGGCACTTTTATTCCGTCCCAAAAAGAACACACACCTGTTCCGTGAATACATCTGCGTTCTTTTCTAGGAGTCAAGTTGCATGTGCACATTTTTAAGACTGTACATGTGTTACTGTGGGAATGTGTTCTGCCACTTTTTTTTGGCCACAATTTTTGGGATACCCATAATTTTTCATATACATTACATTTCCCAACCACATTGGGAAAAAATTGCAATCTTATATAAGTCAAATTATTTTACATCATAAAAATAACCTACTTTTTAATTGAATAGTTATAGCTAATACATTTGAAAGTGGAAGTGGAAGTTATTTAGCATTCTTAGAGGTAGGAATGTAATGAGGATGGTCGATGTTCAGATCACAAAGTTAACATGTGTAAATTGGTTCACATATCTCAAACATTTATATGAGTGTAAAAGAGGGTCGACGGAAGTATTAAGATGCAAGTATTAAAAGATTCAAATAAAATATATATCTAAATATTATTTATAACATTTAAATTTGATGAATAGATGTTGAAATGGATTGCATAGAATTTTTTTGATGTTACAGTTATTTAATAATTATAAATAAAATGAGTGTAAGATTATTTTTATTTGATATTTTTATTTGAAATGTAAATTTATTTTAACTTTAAATTTATTATTTATATATATTATTTGTAAATATGAAAAAACTTACACACTTTTTAATATCAAAATGTTTTAAAATAATTTTATTTTTAATTACTTTATAAAATATATATTAAAAAATTACATTTAAATATTTAATTAAAATGAATATTAAAATATTTTATTTATCATATTATATATTTATTTATAATATATATATTTTTAAATATTATATATCAACTCATCTAAGAAATTACTATCCTAATCTGTACAAAGCATCCTTCAACTATAAATAATTTTTTTCCAAAACATTACACAATTACTTTGTTAAAAAATATTAATAAATACAATTACTAAAAATTAATTTTCCAAAGCATTACACAAAACAAAATCACTTTGTTAAAAAATATTAATAAATATAATTACTAAAAATTAAAGTTATGTAAAGTGGAGAGTTTGTTAAAAAATAATTTAAAATTTCAATTTTTTTTTTGGAATTTGGTGAGGTAAAATTGGACAAAATCATTGTTTTTTATTGTTTAAATTGTACTTTTAATACATAACTGGATTTAGTTTTCTGAAAAATCTTTAGAACACTTTAATTATACAAACTTATTCAATCAAATCTGGAGATTCAACCATTCTTCACTTAATTTCAGAAAAAATCAAATGAAAAAAATAAAACTAAATACAAAATATTTGAACTACGCTGTTAAAAATAATTGATAATAATCATGGTTCAACTTAAATTGTCATGGCTGTCGAAATCCTATTCTTCTTTTTGTCATATTATTAACGTGGCGCTACTGAATGTATTGATTTTTTGTTTCTATCTTACTATTCGACTGGGCTAAGAATGATCAGATGTCTAACGAGAATATCTTGGGATTTCTAAGAATGGGCATATCTCTAACGAGGGCGCCTGCGACATATCATTAGATTCTTCGTATACTGAAATTTATCATATCATTAGATTCTTGGTATATTGAATTTATTTAATAAAAAAAAGACAATACACTTTTATCATATCATTGGACTCTTGGTATATTGAATTTATTTAGAAAAAAAAAACAATACATCACATCTGTGTATTGTATTGGATTATCATACTAATATTTAAATATAAAAAATGATATTGTATATAGAAAACGGATTTTTTTATTGCATTCTCATATATTTATATATTTACTGGGAAAGGTCTACATTTATTGATAATGAGTATATTTAATGATTTTTTAATTATAAATTTTAATCTTATGGTTATCAATTAAAGATGCTAACATATTCTTAATTAGATTTACATTTTACAGTATTAGATTTACATTTGTGACACCTTTACTTATGGCAACATAATTACAATGAATTGTTTCATCTTACCAACCATAAGCTTTCGCGTTAACCAGCAGCAACAAGTTAGCGACTGTGCTAGTTAGAATAACAAACAGCTGTCAAGAACGACAACGATCTTGTATACGGAAAATGGTAACCGTTATCATCTTAAATGACACTTAAAATTTTCTAAACCTTTTCCACTTACTGGTTGATTCATCTTCGTTCTCTTCCGCCTTGACATATGTCCATGTCCGTGCAGTGCTACGGGTGGGCGACTCGTCAACATGAGTCTGAGTCTCCTCCGCATCCTCATTTTTGAACTTAGTGTGAGTCTCCTCTTCATTCTCATTTTTGAAATCAGTCTGAGTCTCCTCTTCATCCTCACTTTTAAAATCAGTTCGAGTCTCCTCTTCATCCTCATTTTTTAAATCAACTTGAGTTTCCTCATACTCATTTTTTATTTTGAAAAAGCAGCACCCACAGTCGGTCCGAGGGCATTAATATCTGCAAAATTTCTGGTCCTGAAATTCTCCTGCGAGTTGGGTACATAATTCGGAGGTTCCTTGGGTACATAATTTGCGGTAGAATAGAATAAGGTTTATATGAGGATTGAAATTCTCGAACAATGCATCCGATAACTCCTACTTTCACCAGCTCCTGTTGTATGGCCTCCATTATTTGGACAACTTAATGCAACACAATCTGAAATCTGGAAGAATGAAAGAGGCTTTTAATTCCGATGAAAACTCCCTACCGTTTGTGGTAGAACGATAAAGATGGAGGCGAGGAGCGCTTGTGATTTTGACACGTCTGAATGGATTATCGAAAGCCTGAGTAGTCGAGACTTTATCGCCGTATAGTGATATATGAGACGATATAAATTAAGATACGATATAATTTTAAGATAGTAGAAATCATATTTATGTTAATTTTAGGTTACACAATGATTTTAAGTTTCCTGATATTATTCTATTAGGTTGAAAGGTGTATACCTGACAATGGGCATAATTAATCATCTTTTAATCTAAAATTTTAATCTGATGGCTAACAATTGAAGATGTTGGCATATTTTTAGTCGTTCTCCCAAATCAATCAATGTGATTTACTCTTCATAACTTCCTTGTATTTTTGAATGCACTAGTTTACCTATTTACTTTTTAACATTTACCTAATCATATTAAGAAATTACTATAGCACTATATGATTGCCACGTTTAAATGATTAACCTTTGGGATTACCACGTTTGGATTTGTTCTGCTGTAGACTCATTTCATTTTCTGAGTGTTTCAATTCTGGCTTTCCTCAACTATCTACGTGTTTCATCTGGCTTTCCTCAACTATCTACGTGTTTCATTTTCGTTTTCTGGCTGTGGGAACGTTTCATTTTCCAGTTGTTGTGCATTTCATATTGGATAGTCAAATTCCAGTTGTCCACGCATTTCATCATTCCAGTTGCGGGAGCAAGCTTTCGCATCACCTTTCGACATTCATCAACCACTGTTTTGCGTGGCTATGCTAGTAGTAAATATAGTGATCATTTGTTTTGGGTTTTATGTATACTATTAATGTTCCCTGTTTTTGCTAAGGTATATAATTTTATTGTTTAATTTTTCAATGATATTGATCAATAATATTTTTATTTTATTATTATTAGATGTGTTGAATTTTTAGTTTATTTTAAAAATACAATTTAAAATTATTGTTTTATAAAATTAATTTTAAATTATGTTGGGTCGTCTCTTCCCTTTCTTTACATAAAGGACAACAACAAGGCCCTTTCGTGTGTATTTTTCATCATATTCCAAGTTGGTACTTTGTTCTTCATTAGACACCATAAAAAAATTCTTCCTTTATGTGGGAAGTGAACCTTCCACATACTTTTCCACCACCATAGGGGCTCCCTGAGATGATGTTCTATGTTTAGGAAAATGTATCCTAGTTTTGGAGAATAAAACCAAAAAAGGGATGGTTGCAAGATAAGTTCATCTTCACGATGCATAATTCGAATGCGTGTTTTTTTAAGGACTTGCACATAATTTTTTCACTGGACCACAAGGTACCCATCAACGTCCAACCTATTAGCATTGAGTCAATCATAACTTGAGATTGAGGATTGTGCCATATCAACCACTTAGTTCAGCTGAAAAAAACCTTGATCATGAAGGGCTTGGACCAATTCTAGTGATAAGTTATGGCAACCCTTGTTACCCCGCCAAGTATTTTCTCCTATGTGCTAGGCCAACCCATCTCCTACTACGTCAAAGGATTGTAGGGTATCCTTCCATATATTTGAGCAATTTGCAGATTTTTTGATAGGGTTCTGAATCTTGTCTAAAAGTGAATACGGGAAGATATGTTTTTGGTTGACAACTCTAGTCCATAGGCTATCAGTGGTGAGTATTGTCCAACTAGATTTTTCTTCTAGGGCCTTTGAAAATAGGAAAATATTCTTCAACCCCCATCCTCCCAAATCTTTTGGGATTGCTGGAGATTCAGATCTTACCCATGGCACAACCAATTTATCCTGTGTACCTACCCACATAAATTTAAAGAACAACATGCAGATTATTTTCAGTATTCATTGAGGAATCCATGCTGCTAACATCCAATAAACTGGAATGAATTCCTGAACTAATTTAACCATTTCCAATCTACTAGCTAGAGAAAGCTTCCTATGACTCCAAACCTTTAATATCTTTTCCAACTTGGAAACAAGCCATGGTAAGTCTAATTTCAAATAATTGTTTGACTTTAATTGGAATCCCAAGTGTTTTAGCCCCAAATCTAAATACTTGAATTCAACGTAAAAGAGTGATTTGTACAACTAGATTTCCTCCATTGACATATTGCATACTGAAAGAGTGGATTTCTTGACATTGATCTGCATGCCTGTGGCTTTACTAGAAAGATCCAAGATACTTGAGAGAATTTCATCATTGACCATCACAAAGAATTAGAATATCATCCAAACATAACAAGTGTTTTATGAGCATTGTTTGAGAGAAGGGAATGCCAAGGAACAACCCTCAACCTTTTGCATCCACTAGTGCCCAGCTGAGGCCTTCTACCACCAAAAAAAAGAGAATGGGGGAAAGAGAGAAACCTTGATGAAAGAATATTTCGGCATGAAAGAAGGGAGATGCTGAAACATTGATACAAACATAAAAAGATGTGGACGAGACACATCCCATGAGGCAATTGATAAATGAAACTTCAAATCCTAGGTGAGTGATGAGTCAGATAAAGAGATAGTTTACTCTATTATATTCTTTGAACAGATCTATTTTGACCACTACTCCCTTTAGTTTTGTGGTATTTAGGCTATGGATACCTTCCTGTGCCACTCCAATAGGCCACCACAAGGAAAATACCCTTTATTTGAGGTTTTTGTGGATGCTCCTATAAAAATAGCCCAAAAATCTGTTTATAGTGGATGATACTAGCGGAGGCAAGCGGGCCCAGGTTTTAGAGAATGTTTTATGCCATTTCTTTTATAATTAAATAAAACACCAATGCATTTTATACAACATGCACATTGGTGCTCTCAAAGCTAGCGCATCATAGTAGGGTTATTTCAAATAAAAAATATTATCCGGTGTGATACGAAAATAATGACGCACAATAATAACATTCTTTAAAAAAGATTTGGTTTGTAACCTAACACTGGAAGCACCAGTGCATTGTTATTAGAGTGCAACATTATATGGTTAAATAAACAAAATTACACACCAATGTAGGATAGTATCAAAAACATATATTCTGGTGCACTCCATTGTATCATGCCCACGGGTGCGCACCAATGCTCCAATATGGAGCACTATTCTAGGGTTAATTTCCAAATTTACGTGGTGCTCTATGTAAAACAAACTACACTGGTGCATATATTATTACACCGCACCATGTCATACTTGAAAAAAAAATTCTGCACCATTATATTTTTTACAAAAATGTACGACACTATGTTGTGTACTAGTAAACACAGTGGTGTGTATACTTGCATAAAAACATGTGCATGGTGCTAGGGTTTTTTTTTTAAATATAACTGGTGCGCTCAATAAACATGTATTCCCTGATGGGGTCGGTCATTAGGCGCACAAGAAAAAGGTTTTATAAAAAGAAAACTAACTGTAAAAATCATTTTTACCATTTTTAGTGTTGTAAAGATAAAAATTAGTGATGCAACCTTTGCCTATTTGAAGCTACCTACTATGAGTTCTTTCCCTTCTTGTCTTCCTTTCATGTGTTACTCGGTGTGTGAATTTGGAATTTTTCCAAACAGTGGGAAAATTTGGTCTTTTTTAGTATGTCACAACCATGCCTTCTTCGATGACAAAATGTCCAAGTAATGTCCTTACTTCTTCATTACTTAATTTTTCATTGGATTAAAATTTAAATTCAGTTGAATTTTAAGTGTAAGAAAAAAAAAAAAAACATTGCATAGTGCGTTCGAGGCACTCGTCTCACACGACCTACAGTGTGACCTGTAAATTTATAGGGTGCACTACGTACCTTATTACCTTTCTCAGTAGTGCGTTGATAAACATAAACGCACTAATGCGTCCATTTAACGATCCACCGAAGAAAACTATATAAATGGCATGGAAGTTCGTCAAAGTAAAGATAATGCATAAGGTCATTAAAGTACATGGTGTACTTCCCTTATCAGATGTATTTTTACATAGTGCATTGATAAATGTGCACACCGAGGTGTTGATGTTTACCACATGCATCACTGACAAATGTAACATTGTGTTGTGGTGCACCCTGCAAATGCATCGCTGACAAATGTAATATTATTGTACTTGGTGCAATAATATCAACTGGAATGCACCACAAAAATTTCTTTAGTCAAAAATTTGGAAAAGTTTATGTGACGGTGCGTCAATATTCGTTACACGCACTAGTGCATGTAGTGAACGTATACACAACATTTTTTTTCTAATTTTTAAAAACTTATGGACGTGCATTAATATTTTAGTTTGTTTCTTAGTTGAAGAGGTGCATAGGATTAATGTAATGCACAGGTGCATATGTGTTTTAGTGTAGCACCCTGGTGTGGTATTGTTTTCCAAAGCACCACATAACATAGGAGAATATATTGTGTTTGGTGCATTATGTTACATTGATGCACCGTGAATGGTGCTCACAATATATAAGCACTACCTACTGTGTGTGACTATGTTTTGGGCGCACCAATAATGAAATTAACTTATATTTTGAAGTTAATTTTCCTTATTTATAGATAAATTTACCATTCATTAGATTTATTTTTTATTTTTTATGTATGAGTGAGGGTTATGTATTTCATATGTTAATCATGTAGAGATGTGAGTGGAGAGAGAAAAAATAGCAGTAGGAGTAGAGGGTGGATTTGTATAATGATGTACAAGAATGGGAGGTGAGGGAGTGGGAGAGGGATTTGTTCCCTCGCCCTATTACTACATCAACTCATGTTCTCTTAATAAATGTAGGCCTCCTTATGTACTATGAGGAGGCTAAAATATTAAAATAATGTTGATGTGCTCGTTTAACCATAGACAATGATACACCATTTTCATGCAACCATAGGCATAAAGCCACCCCCGAGCACCTTAACCTTTTGACATAAAGAATGATTCTAGGAAGCCAAACCATAACCCATAGTCGACCAAGAGAGAGAGAGAACCATCTCCAAAGGTAGCACACAAGATAAAGATACCAGAAAGACTGAATAAGAGAAAACCTCCCAACTGCAGTTGTTATTTCTCCTCCTCCAAACTTGCACATTATTTTTTTCTTTTCTAGGTGAGATTGAGAGAAAAAATGAGCCAATACATCCTATGTTCATAATACTTTTTCCAGTGAATTTTCTAGCTGGGTTGACCTGACTTTCTAGTAATATTATTTTCTATTTATCTTTTTTATTTGTGGAGCCGACTCATCATTTTGGAGGATAATACCTTAATATTTTATATTTTGTTGAGTCGAATTGTCTTCTACAGTTTTCACACATCTATTTAGGGTTTCTCTTGCTTCTAGAAGATAATATTATAGTCAAAGCTTACACATAGAGTTTAATACCTCCTGTAACTACCATAATATCAACATTCCCTCTTATCTAGGAAGTTATTAATTGTCTCAAAAACACCCATCCATATTCACATGGTATGGGCAAGACTCACATAGTATTGTAGATCATTTTATAGGTATGGGCAAGACTCACATCGTATGGATACACCCATGTGGACTTGTCAATCTCGTCTAGGGGCCACAACTCACTAGAGAACACTAGAGGTACTGCTCGTATTGTGTGTCACCATCATCGTCATGGGATACAACCACATGACATGCTCACCCATGGATACACCTATTTTGTGAGTATCACCATTACTATCAACATCATCTGGTAGCAATTTGGTATCAAAACATATTATCGCAATATCTATGAGCCTCATTTAGATTTATTGATGATCTCCACCACCATGTGTCTAACACCTTGGGTCATTATTGTCCCAGGACAAGAATCGTGACCTCATCAGAGCTACATTTGCCTCATATTTGATCCTCTCATATGATTACTCTGTGAATGCATTTAGCTTGATGATATCAGACATTTTTGTCTATCAACTTAGGTCATTCTTGTCCCATGAAAATAATTATGACCACATCGGAGCCACAAAAACCTTATGGTGATCCTATCATCGGATCACTCTTTGAATGCATTCAACTCGATGATATAAGACATGTGGAATTTCACCTCAAGCACCTCGAGTCTTTAGTCCATTGAATACTATGTTGGGCCACATATACTATGGATGTAGATGTTCCCTATATCCGTTGGTTTGCAACCTAGTTCCTGTGGAGATAGAGTCAATATGATGCTTATTGGGGCTACTCACCTACTCATGAGAGTTTCAAGGCCCGATGTAATTCACACATAGTATATCTAGTAACAAATCAAATATTTAGTCCGTCAAAGATTACATATGGGCCTATTCCCACATGATCAAGTCTGTGTAATAAATATTGGAATATCTTCACGATGTTGCAATCATCAATAATCCACTAGGGAAACATTTTCATTCCTTCCAAGCTTGTCCCATGCAAAGGCTTAGAAAAAATGTCAATTATTTTCTCATTTGTGGATAAGTTATGTAGCCTCACTTCTCCTTCCCACACCATGTCTCTCATAAATTCCTACAAGATCCCTCAAATCTCCACCCTACTTCATAGACTATGTCATTGGATATGATATATGACTAAGTGCTACAAATATTTGCTTACATTCTTTTCTGGACATAGCGGTTGATCCAAATCTGAAGTAGCACCCTAGGTGTTAGATCTGTCTTTTGCACTTCGAATCCAAAAAATATATATCCCGACAACCATACTTCATCATCAGAGATTAATCATATATGTCTAGACCACAACATAGGCACCTTCATGTTGTGTTGTAACCCAATAATACGATCATGGATCAATTATATACTAGCACAAGGTGCTCTATACAAAGTAAATGTATGTCCCATCACATAACTTCCTCATATGTGTCATCATAGGTGTTTCCATGGGACTCCTGTCCATCATGCTAAAACTCTGTAGTCACCTCACTAAATATCTCATCTAGTTCCATCCAGGCTTCCAATTCTAATATATCTGGTCAAGATCCTTCATCTCAAACTTTGAAATCAAATCCCTTTATTTGAGAGAATCCTCGAACCACACTTACATCTGCTGCATACCCCTTTGTATTCTTCAAAGTTTCATGAAACTACATTGGATTCTTCTTTATCATTGACTCCTTATGATTCTGACTCCCTCTAATATTTATCTCTTATGACCTACCCAAAACAAAAAACAAGAACAAAAAAATCTTCATCGTATCCTCCATGGAAGATATCCTTGAGTATAAGTTAGTAACCAAGAACATATCCTAAAGGAGATCAATGTCATCTCATGAGAAATAATCATTTACATAAGAACAAGAATATCTCCTAGAGAGGCGATGAACAAGTGTATCTCTAGTATTAAGGGGTTAGTATAATGATCATAATTTCAATAGATCAAGATGCAACATAAGATCATAATAATTCCATAATAGTTAGAGACATATCAATTTTAAATAATCAAACATGGATTCTTCACTTCTTATTCCTTTGAATGTATTGAATCCAAGATCATTGATTGGATAAGGTATCTTGTACATTCCATGCAAAACAAACTCATGCTTTTTCTAGATGATATAACATGAAAAGCATATACAAGTTTATACCTTTGAAATTTGTAGTATCGCTCAACTTGGCTTCTAATCTAAAACTTTACACCATCTTGACAAGAAGAGGTTAGAAACATAACAAAAAAGATTCAATGATTAGAGTAACCTATAAACCCTAAAATTTCAACTTTGACCACAAAAATCAATTTTGACCAAAAGTCAACATTTCACTTCGACTTTGACCACTCAACCTTTGACATTGACCAAAAAATTCAAACTTGACATTTTAGTTGGTTGAGGGAGCGATATGGTGCGCTAGGGTAGGGAACACTAGAATACCCAAAAATTAGGTACAACACATCACTTAATGTGTCCAAAGAGTTGGATTATGGTTTGTTGTAGTTGTAAAATAAGTAATCTTAGTTGCAACTTCAATTGGTGCCACAACGATCTTTAAAAACTATTTCTAGGCTACCTTCCAGTGGTTAGACTATCCTGAAGGTGGTGTGGGCCCATAAATTGTTTGAGTAATGTTGATGTGATTGTTTAACCATAGATGATGCTACCACATTGTCACCCAACCATAAGCATCAAGCCACCCCCAAGCAATTTATAATTTTGACAAAAAGAATGATTCTAGGAAGCCACACCATAACTCGTAGATGAGAAAAAGAAAGCGTAAACCTTATCCAAAGCTAGAGAACAATATAAATATCCCATAAATACTGAACAAGAGAAATCTTTCCAACTGTAACTAATGTTGCTCCTCCTCCAAACATGCACATTGTTTTCTGGTTTTCTGGGTGAGAGTGAGTGAACAAATGAGCCAACATGTCCTCTATTTATACTAAATTGTCCAATGAATTTTCTGGTTGGGTTGACCTAACTTTCTGGTAATTATATATTTTTTTATCTTCTTCCCGTGGAGCCAATTATTCTTTCTAGAGGATAATACCATAATATTATATATTTTGCTGAGTTGACTTGTATTCTAGTGTTTTCACACATCTGTTTATGGTTTCTATGGCTTCTAGAATATCCTATTCTAGTCAAAGGTTACATATATAGGTTAATACCTCCCAAAACTACCATAATATCAACACTACATCCCTTAAGGGGAACTATGGGTTGTTGGTGCATCTAATCTGACAATGGGATGTCCATCGACAAGATTTCTGTGTGGGTATGGATTAGTGGTACCATCCCACTTAGGAGGATATTTAATTTATCATTAGGCTATCCAGGAGGGGAGGATTTTCTCGAGTTCTGAGATGTCCTAGTAGGTGTTGAAGTTGAGAGTGATCTCATGTACTCTCAATGATATATTGGGGTTGATGTACTATCCCAAACTTATTTTCATGTGTCTAGTGGACAATTGAAAATTACCTCTTTCGGTGTAGAGAAGGTTAGGTGCCTCTCACTGTTAGTGATGACCATATCCCACTTTACCAGTGATGGGAAACACATTAGTTTCCATGTTTTGTATTATGTTGATTCGTTGGTATAGAGGAAACAATGTATCATATGGTCTACCATTTTTTTCGGTAGTTTTGTATAGCGCTAGACATATATCATGCTATGATATGTGGGAGGTAGAACTTCCCTTTTTCCTCAGAGTTGTTTTTCTTATTTTTTGATAGGTTTCCAAAGATGAGGTTGAATTTTATCCTTCAGCCGGCTAGGCTAAGGAATCATGTGTGGATTCACATGTGGGGAGAGATGATTACCAAGAGGCGCCAGCCAGAGTTTTTGACCAGGATTTCCCCAGACGCATTGGGGCTACTAGGAAGTGTGGTGGATCACATGTTTTCCATGTTGTCGTGTCCTTACGTGGGTTTTTATTGGAGAGGATCCATGTCTAAACATCCTCTTAACACTATATGAACCACTAGATTCTAGAGGTAATATTAGTGTTTTGTTTAAATTAATATAGTTTCATTTTAGTGCCTTACTTTATTAGAATAAAATTAATTCCAACACGTTCTTTAACTTGTTTTATTAAATTGTTTAATGAATTAAATGTGTACTTATTTTTCTTTAATTTATTTATTTTTCATATATTAACACTTTCATTGGGGACATGCATCCTCCCCCAACAAATGATAATGAGGAGATGATGCCTGAGGCCGTGATAGATTAGGGTCCTCGGATGTCGATACCCGACGACATGTGTCATAATCCTGATACTAAATTCAGGTTGGAGTTGGGAGACTGACTCTCTACATTTTTTATTGATGGTTAAGTCTTCTCTTCCCTAATGCAAGACATCGGAGAAAATCCTATGCTCCTGAATCTTTGGAGAGAGATTCCACATGATTTCAAGATGCCTCTTGTGCATCATATCATTGGATTTTTTGGGATACTAGCAATGAGGAGGTTTTCTGATGATAATCATAAATATTCTTCTAGTGCAGACCGTTCGTTTAGTACCCAATTGATTTATGAGCATGGTCGTGATCATCCTTCTCCACATCCTTTTCCTCCTCCTTCACCTCACCTAGATCATGAGGAGGTAACACATATTCCTCCTCCTCCTTTTTCATCTCACCTAAATGAACACACATGAAAAATTCATCATCCATCACCTTCCACTACATACAACGCCTCCACTACTGTTGTAGATATGCAGATTATCCCACTGGCTAAACTAGATATGTTATAACAATTATTTGACTTGTCCATGACATATATATGTGTGTGTATGTGTGCGTGCGTGCGTGTGCGTGTGCGTGTGTGTGTTTTCCTATTGATCATGTTGATGTTATACTTAATTTATATGTTGTTGATCACATGTGTATATTGTTAGGTCATGTTAGATATTTTTGATAAATGTGCTTGATAAATATGTATCTTATAACATTATTCATTAGAGGTTCATTTTTATGGTTGATCACGATAATATATTTAATTAATTTATATGTTGATGTTGATGTGTACATTTTTAGATCATGTTAGATATGTTTAATGTTAAATGTTCTTGATAGATGTGTATGTTAAATGATGCTTGTTAGATGTGTGTGATGATGATGTTAGAAATGCTTTTATTTTTTTAGATGTGATCAATCATGCCTTGCTAAATTATTAAATAAGTGTGCTAGCTAATTAATGATGCTTATATGTGCTAGAAGTATATATAATTAGATGATGTTGGCTAGCAAACATAAATGTGTATTTTACATGTTGTTTATGTTTGTTATAATATGGTTATCATCATCATGTTTATTTTTATAAATTACAAAGTTCAATATGGTTGAAAATATAATTGTAAAATTGAAACTATAATTGCATAGATAATTGATTATACATAATCATTCTGACTAATTTTTTTTTCAAAAAACAAATTACATATGAATAAATATTATTTTCCATTGTACTAATTAATCTTTTTGAATAGACTCTTCTGCACTAAAAATTGTTATTATAAAATGTTATGATATCCAATGATAAGGATTCTATTGGCTTTAAAATTTTATGGATGAAAATATTCATATTGTTATTTTTATCATTATTTTGTAAATTGATTGCTATCAAATTTTAAATCACTTCATTAATTGTGGTTTTACTCAATGTTGGGGGAATAATTTTATAAGTATTTTCAAAATCAATGATAAAATTATGTAAACTAACCAACACTAATTTAGTTAAAAACCAAATTATCACAAAATCATGTTATAAATTTACTTTTTTAATTATAAACCACATTATTTGTTAATCTTACTTTTAAATCTACAAAATAGATGAACATAAAGTCAATTTTTGAATCATCATGTTAACATAATCCTCAGAAATGTTGTACTATTAAACATTGATATCAACCATATCATTACATCTAATTATGTCAACATAAAAAGTAGAATTTCATATCCCATTAAAAGTTGAACTAGACATTTAACATTTTCTACGATTTCAAAATTGAAAATACTTAAAGAAGATGAAACACTTTTAAATATATGCAACGACATATAAACATTTTCAACTAATAATTTCTCTTGTAGCATTCCACTCTTGAGCGCACTAAGTGGACTTATTCTTTGAGGACACTTGCGTGCAAGTGATCCAGTTCTTTATACGATTGACTGTTTTGATTATGATTATGAGATATTGTGTATTTAATTATATGTTATTTTTGTTGTATTTACATCGAGAGATGTTATTGAATGGGTTCTCCTGAGTGTGTAGGACTCTGTACATTGAGGATTCTGAGGCATTGATGAAACTCCTTAGACTCTAGATCAATTTAGGGAGTGGAATATTAGGATTTGAATGTTGGCTCGATGTGACATATGTACATATGATTAGATATTATGATGTTGATTGTTATTGCTGACATGATTAGTTGATGGATGCAAGATGATGATAGCTTACTGACCAGACTCACATTTGGAGTAACGAGGTCACACACGACAACCAGAGACATTCATGGAGAGTTGTGGAAGAATCTCTGTCACAACCTACTGGCACTCCCATGGTGGCTCGAACTGTAGGTTAATGATTACCTAGCTTGAGAGACCTGTGATACTGTGAGGGAAGACTATGATAGTCACTCACGATGATTCTAAGGGGTGCACAATAAGGCATGGTCCGTATTCCTTAAAGGCCCTTAGTCTCTCACAAATCACATGCTAGAGAATTGACTCCAAATTAAGTCAAGAGGCAAGTCACACACTTGGAGCATGTAGTGTGTCTTGAAGGGCACGTCACACAAATGTAATAGAAAAAGGAAAGTCGCACCCTTGAAGCACGTAGTGCATTCTGAAGGGCACATCGTGATTTTAACTTTGGTAAGTTAATAAACCAAGTTCCTAGAAAAATATGCCTCCTTAGGACCTGGTCAACCTGAAAATAGATGATGGTATGAGTAAAGTTTAATAACTAAAAGTTCCCTTAAAAATTGTCACCTAGCTTCGTGAAATTAAAACCTAGGTGTAAGTAGAACATGTGAACAACGAAAAACTAAATAGACATGTAACAAGAAAGGGGGTAAGAAATTCAAACTTTAATTATTAAAGTAAAAATTAAAATGCACGATTAAATTTATTAAAATGGTAAATGGTTGTTTTTGTCTACACTTACTAAATTTGATTTTTAGTTCAAAAGAAAAAGGGGGAAACTTAAAGAAAAGGGTAAACTAAAAGAAAAATGAGAATGTCTAACTTAGTAAGTAATCTAGCTTTTGGAACATTCTATTTATGAATTCAACTAGGATTTAAGTAAGGCGTAAGTCATTTAAGAATTGTAAGGGAATAATGGGACATTGATGATCGTTTTTAGGAATGCTTTTAGGTGAGCGAGGAAAATAGGAAAATTTAATTAATTAATAAACTGATTTTTCCGTGCAACTNGAGGAGGATTATGGATCGCGTTTGGTATGTGTAAGGTTACATTGTCAGAATTTTATCTTGACTGAACTTTTCTTATGTTAGTTAGGGATACCCAACTCGAACAATGAGTGGTTGCTCGACCTTGCGAGGCAAGATGGGAAGCTAGCATTCTATGGTATTATGTGTGTGTCCCATTTGTGGCTTGAGGGGCTTAGCGGAAGAAGAGTAGCCTTAGCATTGCTTGGGAGGTACCGGGGAGGTCTCATCGGTTGGAAAGCGGGAGCTGGATGGAGGGCACGCGAGACAATGACTACATAGCATCGCATTTGGCTATGATACGCATGTGTATAATTTGTATTGAATAGTTGTTAAATCACTGTATATGCATTTATATAAAGTCGAAGCATGCATATGTAGATGGTGTTAAAAGAAAAATATTTGTTTATTTTCTGCATATAAAAATTTTATGCACCTTCTTGTTTCGCCGGTATGTAGTTGCGATTGGATGCTTTGGTTCGTTGTGTTTTTAATTGAATTTATGGTCTCAGCGTCCTTCTGTCCTCTTGAAATTTATGATAAAGGGGTGTGGGAGTCTTGAGTGTGAGGGAGTCATGGGATTCTTGATGTCCTTGTTTTTTTTTACCTCACCTACATTAATTCTTAGGCGACGATGTCCTAAATTTATGATAAAGGGGTGTGGGAGTCTTGAGTGTGAGGGAGTCATGGGATTCTTGATGTCCCTGTTTTTTTTACCTCACCTACATTAATTCTTAGGTGACGATGTCCTAATAGTGGTAGTTATGATCGATTTGGTATAGTGTCCGCATTCCTTGAACCACTTTAGTTGAAGCGTCCATGATTTTCCAAAGCTTAGAAATGCACCTAATCAACTCTACGCTTTCCAACACTCCAGAGTTACACCTTAAAAATCACCCAAATTCAAGCAATGTTTTAATAGGAATTGAAATAAGGTCGGAAGGAGTGTGATGAGCGGGCTTGAGAAGAAGGATATCATCCATGGGTCGGGTTGCTGGAAAATTTTATAAAAATATTGTTGTAGATCCGAGCTCTATATTTTTCTTAAGAAAAATTACCTTTCATAGAGACGGTGCAACAACTTCAAGGGTAAAAAGTATTATGTTTACTGTGGTGAAACACGAACAACTAAAAATATGGGACATGGAGTTGGATTAAACGCCTGGTGTACATGAAGATAAATTTTCCCACGAGATTTTCGTTGGTCAACAAGTTTTCCAGGCACTCTATTCAGTGAAGTACGACCGCCTTACCTTTTTTCTGTGATAGACAAGAAGAGACTCATGACTGATTCAGTCATTCAAACGCTCCTACCTCGTTTGGACGTTTGGGTTCTTAGCACCATCTTCTCAATTTAAAAACTTCTACGAAATCTTCAAAACCTGCGCAAAGCCTTAATGGAGGATATCCTTTCCACGACTTTCCTTAGAAGACTGCCTCGAGTTGCATTTCTCAGCGAGTTTTCTTAACTTTTTTCTTTCCATCACGAATTTTGTTAGAGTCTGCCGGTGTATTATAATGTGCTATGTTCATTTCCTTAGCGCCCCGACTATTTTCCCTCTGCGTGGACAATCGTCCTCAGCATTTTCCTCCTACCTCTACGCCTTAGTATCCTCCCTTCTGTGGTTCTTGGGTGTGTGCCTCAGTTAGGGTTTGGGGTGCCAATCCCTGTGTCCAATCCAAGATTATAGCCATTTTTTAAGAGTCTATTTGTGTACATTGATTACTGAAGAATGGCAATTATTTATTAGCTTATTTTGTTTTGGATCAACGCCTAATTTAGGAATAGGTGAAAAATCTGTGTGATCTTAACATCCCTTTAATAGTTTGTAATAGTTCGACAGCGCATCAAAATAGCAGAACAGGTGGAAGGAGGCGTGCTTGCGATTGCATTTAATAGTTTTTTCTTAATTTTTCTGGAACAACGCATAAGTTCACGAACAGGTGGAATGATTGTATGAATTTAATTTATTTTGTTTTTATCATTTAGACAAGGCAATAACTTGAGAAAGGTAGACTGGCAACATGCGTAGAACCGTCTTGGATATTCTCGTTTTAAAACAACGCCTATGTGAATGGAAGTTTGAGTCTATTGTTGTAATAGTTTTTATATTTGTATGTTTATTAACGGGGAAGTGTAATTCATAATGGTTGGTAGAACAACGCTTATAAAGGAATCATATTTTTAATTGTTTTATTGATCTGTTTTAGAAAAAACTCCTGTAATTTCAGGAAAATTACTTTGTTTAATAGATAACTGCGCTAATAATGGTTGTGGATATTGTAGTTGCCTTAATGAAACTTTATATAGTTTTTATAACTCGCACGAAGTAATCCATGCATTGTTTTAAATTAAGAAAAGCATTGCTAAACTTATGATATTAAGAAAGGCATGGTTATAAAGAAGCCACTGTTTATTTATATTTAAGAAAAGCACTAATGTAATTTATTTTTATGAAAG
>JASDQU010104634.1:0-33262 GCA_032191745.1 Picea mariana | reverse complement strand
AAGCTTTGTGATATTAACAAAGGCATTGTTATAAATTAAGGAAAACCCTGTTTATTTAAATATAAAAGCAATAATGTATTTTGTTTTTAAGAAAGGAAGTGTGAAGCTTTGTGATATTAAAAAGGACATTGTTATAAATTAAGGAAAACACGAGCTTTATTTATGTTTAAGAAAAGCACTAAGGTATTTTGTTTTTAAGAAAAGCAGTGTTAAGATTTGTGATACTAAGAAAGGCATTCTTATAAATTAAGGAAAGTATTGTTTATTTATATTTTAAGAAAAACACTAACGCATTTTGTTTTTAAGAAAATTATTGTTGAATTTAAGTTAAGCTTGTGATATTTCAGAAAGACATTGCTATATTTTAAGTTAAGCAATGTGTTATTTTAAGTAAGCATGGATTAGCCTTAGTATATTTTAAAAGAAGTTAGGTAAGAATTATTATATACTTTAAAAATTGGTTGAGGTTGGATTATGCTTGGAATGAAGGTCTAGATATGTTATGTTGTGCTCTAGTTGCTATCGCGCTTGTCGCATTATGGCAACATGATTCGTTATGATGAAATCATGGTGCACAATGATCAATGAGTGTGTATAACAATCGGGCCTTGGGGAATCTGGCTCCCGACGGCGTTGATGTCGATTATTGAAAATATTTTATTGTATTTTTTGTTGTAATTCTTGATTGTGATTTTTCTTGCCCGTCGTGAATGTTCATATTGCATGTGTCATTTTTATGTTGGTAGTTCCTGAATAATCTTGTTCTTTTCCTTTACCTTAGTCGTATGGACTTGCTATGTCGGGCGGGATGTAGATGCCTCCTTTTTCCTCAGAACAATCGCTAGCCTTGAGACCTTAAATGGTCAAAATCAATGGGAACCTGGGCTTGAGCGTTGCTTATGTATCCTGGAGGTCCTAACCATGCAGGGTAGGACGGGAGGGTAGTCATTTTTATTTTATCTATTTGATTTTAGTATGTTACATCCAATGACATTATGTGATGGTATGTTGAATTGTTTAATTTTATGTTGTTTGTCATGCATTGTGTTCGTTGTCAAGTTGCGTGATTACCTGCTATCATTTTTACTTCCTGCATTAGAAAAACAAAATTGCACTCGTTATGCATTACATGTTGTCGTAACGCCCAAGGGGTCATTACATATGGTATCAGAGCCGGTACAAGGCCCCACTTCAGATCACTACAACTTCCATTGGTTGAGTAATTGATTATAAAATGTCGCTAGCTAAAATTGATTGTATTCGTGTAGGTAATAATTTTTTTAGAGGATGTCACAAAGGAAGATGATGGGGTGCTAGGGGAGGAGGCATGATGCCCCCGGTAACATCCATTCCTGAGGGGTTTAACCCCTATGGAGATGAATAGGTTGTCGGGCAGGAACATATAGTTTTGGATGATGTGGTTGGGCTAATGAGGTTCGTTCATAGGATGTCTGAGGAACTGATTAGTCGCTTGGATAGAGAAGAGGAAAGGGCACCGAAACCTCATGAAGGTCTAGCACGTGCTCTGGTCGGTACTGGTAGCATTCATCACAAACTTGAAAAGGTCAAATTTCTCGAGTTCTATGGTTCCCCAGATGGCGCAGTGGCCGATGCATGGTTGGAGAATATGGTGATGTGATTTTCACTTCACGACTATACCTCCAACATGAAGGTCCACATGGCAATATTTCAATTGAATAGGAGCTCTCTTCTATATTTGAAGACGTTCCTGCAACAATTGAACATGTCAATCGAAGATGTGTCATGGGAATTGTTCGAGGAATGCTTCTGGAAGAGATATCTATCTGAGGAATTCACTGAGTGTCATCTCAATGAGTTCAATACCTTGCGACAGGATGGCCATATGGTGCCCAAGTACGAGGCCCATTTCATGGAGTTTCTTTGGTATCGTCCGCACCTGAATACCGAAAAATGTAAGGTCAACAAGTTTGTGTTCGTCCTTAACGTCAACATTCGTAAAAAGGTGAGGATTTTATTCCTCAAACCTTGCATGATGTTGTCCAGAAGTCCCTCATAGAAGAGGAGGAGCTTATTAGCAGGGGTAAGAGTAGGACTCCAGCGGGACAAGTGGGACAAGTGTCATCTGGTGCACTGCAACATCAAATAGTAGCTAGACATTCACCGTGATTTTGAGGCACTTAGTGACGACCCACATACACTACACCATGGTGACTGATGCCTCAGGAGCGAATTCCTTATAGAGGAACACAACACCAGCAACAACGTCGACCGCAACAACAACAATTTAGGCATGTTCAATAGAATAGACCAGGGTTCCAGGTCGGTGGGTTGCCAACTTCTACTTTAGGTACCAGAAGTAATGGCATAAAGAAAGGGTGTTAGACATGTGGAGAGCCACATTGCCAGCATGATTTCCCAATAGAGAGGACCAGAGCATCCATATCAACTGGGCCCACTTCTGTGGGAGATTTAGGCAATGCCCATTGGATTCATGCAACGGTGAGTAATCGCCAGGTAGAGAACCAGTCGTTTGTGCCTCAGACCTTAGTTACCATCGTTGACCAGGCCCTTAGTATTTCGATAAATACAGGTGCTATAGAGATTTTTATTTCTGGTGTAGCACTAAAACAAATTAAGGTAAAGGCAGTCGAATAGGACAAGTTTATCTTTGTAGAAATGGCTTCGGGAGCCAAACATAAGGTTGGAGGGAAGGTTGCGGGTTGTAATGTCCCCATTTTTGGACATTATAACATTACAACATTTCAGAGTCTTATGCCTACCCAAGTAGTCAGATAGGCATGAAAGAGAGTTTTAGAGATATCGAGGGGTTTATTTGGGCCTGACTTGTATCGTTTATCATCAGGATCCATTCTGCACAGCTGGGCTTTAGTTCCATTGCATTTCGATGATTTTCGTAATTTTGAGTTATTATTGGTCATATCTTAATTAAATTCACTAAGAAGGTCATAATGGGCATATTGATTGGAGAAACATCTTACTATAATAGATTATTGGAATCGAGAGGAAGAGCATTACAAGATAAGATGATGAGAAATGACTTTCAGTGGCTGAAGAAGCCATCGGGATGAATAAATCACTTTTTACATGCAAAATGGTTAATTAATTAATTAATTAAGTGATATAATCAAGGAATAATAAAATAAAGTAAAAGTCGGAGGGAAAAGGTCAACAATGAATTAGGGTTTCAGGAAGCTATAGAGGAAGGGTAAAGAAACCTAATTCATTATGCATTGTTATGATTTGATGTTGAGAGTTCCTAAAGGACGAGGAGAGCTGACCTTACTGTTTTCTGGTTTTTTGGAGGAAACCACCACCATTGATCAGTTTCGGTGTTGAGAGACACACCCTAGCCCATCGGAGATACCATCCAGGTATTTCACCGTATTGTTTAGGAGTATCCATTGCAGAGTGCACAATTTAGCCAGTAAGGGCACAAGTCAGTTTGAGGGCTTGGAGAGCTGCATGAGATCTGTATCTAGATTGCAGTTTCCTTCCAACCCATTTGAGATCCAGCCAGGGCGCTTCTATTGAGCCATCTATCATCAAATTCTTATAGTGGAATCTTGAAAATCGACTCATTCATCCATTTAGGGTGCAACACTTCCGGACAGACATTTGGTGTTGCATGCAGAGTTTCAGAGCAGATCCAGACAAATTTTTCTGTCCCATTTCCTTATTTGGCGAGACGATCGATTTGAGCCATATAGCAGTAGATTTCATTGGTGGAATAATTTGGGGCACATCCAGTGCTCCAGGAGGTGCACGAACCCCCTAGGGTTCCAAATCCAATGCCTTAGAGACCAAATTCTAGATCCAGCACTCACCCATTTCAGTGTAGAGGCCAGGGCGCTTCCTTTGGAGCACTTTCTAACGTATTCCAGTGGTCTGAACTTCCATACACATTTCCCAGCTGGTTGTGGTTACCGTACTTCATCGAAATTGCATATTTTTGGTGATCTATCCGTGCATGCATCATCTTCTAATCACGGGTATTTTTATGTTATTTTATTGTAATCTAGTGCTGATGCCTGAGATCTGGCTGACGTTTATATTCTATATTTCTAGTAGGCTATTGTATTTCCATGCTTGAACTATATAATACATGATATTGGGCAGTTGATGTTCTTTACTTCTACATGCATCCTTTATATGTTGTTTAAACTATAAATATTCAACATTCACACGCAATAACCAAAAAGTACATGCAATAACCCACATGCACATGCAATAACCATCAAGATCTCAAACATACAACTGAAATGCATCTAGAAACCCCCAATGTATTAGATCTGCAAGACATAATAATAGATCACTAGCAAATATCTTGATCAACGGGATCAAGGATATTTCAGTGGTATCAGAGCCTTAGTCCTGCCAGTCTGTGACTAAAGTCGATGAGCTCAACAAGTCACCGAGAAGGCAAAGAGGATGTGGGGAGACAAATATGAGAGGCTAGAGGGCACTAGTAAGGAACCCATGGAACCAGAGACATCCTTCATGTAGGTTATTAGTGATATTCTAACTAGTCAATGGACTATGTCTCAGTACTTGTCTCAGGTAGCTAAGAGATTGGCTATGGTTGACATTTTGGGCACACAAGCCCCACATGCAACACAGGGGAACTTGAGGGCAGGCAATAGACCCCAGACACCTAATCGCACATACACATCTTCGAGTAGGATTCCCAAACCATGGTTCCCTAGTTTTCAGAGGGCACCACCAACAACAACACAACTGTCGTTAGCACAGAGGTTGCCCACTCAGGTGGAAGACATTGCAGAGTACAAGAGGGAGTATGCAACGTTGGGTTGTGACTTCCATCATGACATGACACTGGTCGAGTATTGTGGACTTAAGGGCATGAACCATCCCAAAGAACCACAGAGAGGAGGACAACAACAACAATAGGGGAATAACATAGATTTCATCCGGAATGTTCGTAAACTTACCATACCTTCTTTTGACGGATCGTCCAAATGCACTGATAGAGTTGGGGTACAAAAGATAGACATGTACTACAAGCTCAACCAGATGATCGAGACGGTGGCTAGTGACTCTTGCGCATTTGAGGGACAGTTAGATGGACAGGATGATAGTGCATGTCCTTAATCTTCCTCGTCAGGCAATGTTGAGGATTCAATACTTCATCATAGTGGTGACACTTGTTAGGATTCATATGTGTTGGCACTTAGACATGATGAGATTAGGAGGCTGGATAACCTACCTATGGGTGTAGACATGGCTTCCAAGAAGTCAGGTATGGAGGATGATGAGTTTCCTATGAGGAGTGAGCCACATTTTTAATCTTCTCAATCACCTATGCTAGCCACGACACATGAGGATATTAGTAGCATTCCTGGTATGGTAAAGGAGATTTGTGTGGGGATTGTACACAAGGAACATATGGATCTTCATACCCAGAAGGAGAGGTATGGCTGGGAGATAGTTGACCTTACAAATATATATCAGTATGAGGAGAGTGAGTTACCACTCTTGGATATTCCACTGATGGACTAGGTCGTGGAGACCGACAGCTTATTGGGACACTTACTCCCAAGATCGATCTACAGTGATGATGATACACTCCTTATTGGTCGGGATGACAATAGCACATGTCTAAACACACTTGTATCGGATCCAGGCACAGATGATATTAGTAGGGTGAGTGCACAAGAGGATACATTTTCCCATACAGGATACAGTGTGATTCAGATGGGGGTAGGAGTTGGTGATGGTGTATAGTGGCCTACAGGAGGACTCAGTAGCATAGTGGACAGTGGGAAGTTCAGTGCCTTATATTTTGAGGAGTGTGTTGTTGGGTATTCCATTGTTGACACTAGTAGTGAGGTCCATGAGGTAGAACCTCAACGAGACCGTGATCAGGAGTCATGACACTGGATGAGATAATTGAGAGTTAGTGAGGACATCATCATGTCTACCACTCGATGCATTGATGATACACATGCATTGGTGGTAGGTTATTTTTGGAGGGCCTCGATGGCACATGATAGTTCAGATAGGGCACTGGCCATTGATGACTTCCATACACTCATGGAGAGAGTGACTATCATGAGGGTTGGCTACCAGTAGTTATTGATGGACAAAGATTACCTATTGGAGTTTTTTGATATGTATCATAGGGAACTAAGGGAGAAGGAGCTTAAGGTGGACCGACTCACTCATGAGTTGGTGAGCACATGAGGATTTCTGGAAGGCACACACACAACCCTTCAAGAATCAAAGTCCATATTAGATCAACTCCTTGAGGAGACTGGTCAGAGATACACTCTATCTATCTCGATAGAGAGTCAGATATGTTCCTCAGTTACATTGTTGGAGGATATCTGGGTGTCGCAGGGGCCACCATTCATGGGTAGTTCTAAGACAATCAGTCATACACTTACACATGAGGATTCCAGAGCCAGGGGCAGTTACAAGGATACTTTCATTTGTGTTCTAGGATTGGTTGATATCCATACAGAGATTGATCCAACAGTACCCCTTGGACATATGATGATGAGAGAGATGTACAATGGGATTCATGGGGATGCATTGGATGGCAGGGAGGAGACATAATTAGTGGAGCATGGAGATTCCTCTCCCTTGCAACAGTATATAGATCTGGGAGATCACCTTCATCATAGCAGCAATTGCGTGAGTGATGATGGATGGAGAATGATTGACCCTCATTTTATGGAGATACCTATTGTTGTACCTAATGGTTGGTGTTCAGTGATGAGTACAAGTGATTATTTACCATGGGTGTTGGTGGACGAGCTTTTGGTCAAGTCCTTAGGATTGAACAAAGCATATGATACTTTCCAATCCTACATTTGGTTGCAGATATTTATGGTATCCTTTACTAATACTTTTATCATTGACAACATCACAGGGGGAGCAAGATAGTGGCAGGGGACATGGAGAGTTGGTAGGTTGAGACCACCTAACATGAGTGTCATGATTTCATACAATAGGATAGGGGTGGGTCATCAAGGGCAGACAGTTGAGGCCCTACGCATGATGAAGAGTATCTTAGGCCATGGGATAGAGGATATATCAGAGGTTTCTACATATTCAGACTCTCATTGGGATGAGGGTGGAGGGATTTCAACAGTTACCAGTAGGGCACATTAGCAGTTAGTGGGGATTGGAAGTGATGAACTTCCAAATTTGACATGGGATCCAGGAGTCCATGGGGTCAAAAGTCCTTTTCATCTTATGAGGATGCAAGAGTGGAGGGTCCAGTATGGATACTTTGAGCAGACAGTCATGATTAGAGTAGAGAAACATCAACATGATGGTCCATGTCAAAGACTAGCATGGGACCTTGAGATTATTGGGTTGGGAATTCCATTGACTGATGGAGATGAGTGGACATTTGCAGGGGGAAGTCACTTTTCTTTCCCATTGATTTTATGTATTGGGGAGAGAACGTCGTTAGCTTATGATTCATTGAGGTCTTGTAGTACATCACTATGGCAGAAGCATGTTCAGTTAGTGGGGGTTGTGTTGATTTTGGTATGGTCTGATAGGATAGACCCATTTTGGGTTGAGGCCATGTGTTATTTGCAAGATACTCATGGTGTTGATATGTTACAGAACTATACTTCATAGGGCATTGCAGTTCACATTCTTATATGGGACCCAGGGATTGGAGTGCTTGGTAGTTCAACATTTGGAGTTGGGTTTCGAGTAGAGTGGTTGCTCAAGGAGTTGATTGAGATTCTTTGGCCATTGATCATTCTACTCAGCGAGAGCATGTGGGTGTCATGCGTGGTGAGCACTTGGAGAGACCACATCTTGAGGGGAGTTTACCTTGTGTCACATAGGTGGATATGGGACCCCGGTATCATATGTAGTTGGATTCAGTTATTTCTTGAGGACAGACAATATTCCAGTTGGGAGGACTGTAATGTCCCTATTTTGGGACATTATAACATTACAACATTTCAGAGTGTTATGCCTACCCAAGTAGTCATATAGGGGTGACAAAGAGTTTGGGAGATATTGAGGGGTTTATTTGGGCCTGACTTGTATCGTTCATCATCAATATCCATTCCACACAACTGGGCTTTGGTTTCGTNCCGTAATTTTGAGTTATTATGGGTCATATATTAATTAAATTCACGAAGAAGGTCATAATGGGAATATTACTTGGAGAATAATCTTAGTGTAATAGATCATCGGAATCGACAGGAAGATCATTACATGATAAGATGATGAGAAGTGACTTTCAGTGGCCGGAGAAGCCATCAAGATGGATAAATCACCTTTTACTTGAAAAATGGTTAATTAATTAATTAATTAATTAATTAAGTTATATAATCAAGGAATAATAAAATAAAGTAAATGTCACTTGGAGGGAAAAGGTCAACAACGAATTAGGGTTTTTGGAAGCTATAAAGGAAGGGTAAATAAACCTAATTCATTATGCATTGTTATGATTTGATGTTGAGAGTTCCCAAAGGAGGAGGAGACTTGACCTTACTGTTTTGTGGATTTCTGGAGGAAACCACCACCATTGATCAGTTTCGGTGTTGAGATGCACACCCTAGCCCATCGGAGATACCATCCAGGTATTTCACCATATTTTTCAGGAGTATCTATTGCAGAGTGCGCAGCTCAGCCAGTGAGGGTGCAAGTCAATTTGAGGGTTTGGAGAGCTGCACGAGATCTGTATCTAGATTGTAGTTTTCTTCCAACCCATTTGATATCCAGATAGGGCTCTTCTATTGAGCCATCTATCGTCAGATTCTAGCGGTGGAATATTGCAAATCAAATCACTCAGCCATTTAGGGTGCAACTCTACCAGACAGACATTTGGTGTTGCATGCAGAGTTTCATAGTAGATTCAGACAAATCCTTTCGACCCATTTCATTATTTGGAGACATGATTGTTTTGAGCCAGATAGTAGTAGATTTCATTGGTGGAATCCTTTGGGGCGCATCTAGTTCTCTAGGAGGTGCACAAATCCCCTAGGGGTCCAGATCTAGCGCCTTAGAGACCAGATTCGAGATCCATCACTCACTGATTTCAGTCTAGAGGCCAGGGCACTTCTTTTGGAGCATTTTCCAGCGTATTCTGATGGTCTGAACTTTTAGATGAGTTTCCCAGCTGGTAGCGGTTACCGTACTTCGCCAAAATTGCATAATTTTGTCAATCTATCCGTGCATGCATCAAATCTGCTATCATCTTATGATCATGAGTATTTTTATTTTATTTGATTGTATTTAAGTGTTGATCCCTGAGATCTAGGTGACGTTTATATTCTATATTTCTAGTAGGCTATTGTATTTCCATGCTCGAGCCGTATAATACATGATATTGGGTAGTTGATGTTCTTTACTTTTGCATGCATCCTTTATATGTTGTTTAAACCATAAATATGCAACATGCACATGAAATAACCAACATGCGCATGCAATAACCCACATGCACATGCAATAACCATCAAGATCTCAAACATACAACTGAAACGCATCCAGAAACCCCCAGTGTATCAGATCTGCAAGACATAATAATATATTAGTAGCAAATATCTTGATCAACGAGATCAGGGATATTTCACAGGTTGTAGCCTTAACCTGGGATATTTTTTCACAAGGTCCAACCTGTACGTCATGATATTAGGGTCTTATGATGTCGTGATCGATATGGACTGGTTGGAATCGCATGAGTCGATACTCAACTGTAAGAGAAAATGGTTGACATTGGTCAATGATGAGGGATAGAGACGTGTTATTGTAGGTCAAAACTAGGGAGTTTCTTGCATGTTCATCTCTTCCTTGCAACCACAAAAGATCATGTGCAAGGGATGAAATCTATATGTGATCATTTTGTTAAAGGAGAAGGACATAGCGGAAGGTCTAGAAAACCTTCCGGTGGTGCGAGCGTTTGTGGACGTCTTCCTTGAGGAGTTACCTAGGATGTCACTAGAGAGGGAATTGGAATTTACCATCAACATAAAACCATGAACTGAACCAATAGCGAGAATGGCTTATCATATCTTGACCCCTGAGTTACAATAGTTGAAAATGCAACTGAAGGAGTTGTTGGACCTAGTACCTATACACCCAAGTGTGTCACCCTGGGGTACGCCTGTTATTTTCATATGGAAGAAGGATGGGTCATGGAGACTCTACATTGACTAGTGTCAATTGAAAAAGGAAACGATCAATAATTAGTATCCATTGCCAAGGATTGATGATATGTTTGATCAGATGAAAGGCGCGGTGACATTTTCAAATATCGACTTGAGATGAAGGTATCACCAGTTATGGATCAAGGAGGATGACATCCCTAAGACCGTCTTTAAGATAAGGTTTGGACATTACAAGTTTACCATTTTACCGTTTGGACTGACGAATGCACTAGGGGTATTTATGATTTTGATGAATAGAGTGTTATGTGAATACATGGAAAAGTTCATCCAAATATTAATTGATGATATTTTGATATATTCTCGGATGATGGAGGAGCATGATGGGCACTTGTGCCTGGTACAATAGTGTGTATGAGAGAACAAATTGTTTGGAAAATTGTCCAAATGATTGTTTTATCAATAAAAGATTCATTACGTAGGGCATGTCGTCTCCGGTGAAGGTATCACTATGGATCCAACAAAGGTGAAAGCTATCATGAATTGGCCTCTCTCGACAAATGTCACAGAAGTGTGTAGCTTCATCGTTTTAGCAAGATACTATTGATGGTTTGTTGAAGGATTTTCAAAGATACCAAATCCGATTACATAATTGAAGAAGAAGAACAAGAAGTTTTTTTGGACCAAGAAATGGGTTGAGCCATTTTAGGGGATCAAGGAGTTGTTGAAGACAAAACCGATACTAAAGTTCCTTGACATGAATGAGGACTTCATAGTATGCACTAATGCATCCAAGGAGGGCTTAGACATGGTCTTAATGCAATACAGTCGAGTGATCTCTTACATCTAGGGAAAGCTGAGAAGGCATGTGGAGAACTATGAAATGCACAATTTGAAGTTGTTAGCCATTATTTATGCCTTGATAGTTTGGAGACACTACCTTATTGGATGAAAATTAAAACTAAAAATGGATCACTGTGGACTACAACACATCTTTACACAAAGCGACTTGAACATGCGACAACAATGTTTGTTTGAATTGCTTAGTGAGTACAATTTCGAGATTTCTTACATAAAATGAACAATGAACAGAGTGGTTGATGCGTTGAGTCAGAGACCAAAAATATTTTTAGTGATTCCTCTTCAGACGAATGTACGTGAAAATATTCTAACTTTACAGCATGATGATGACTGGCACGAAGAGGTCAAGGATTTTATCGAACAAAACACAATGATAGTACCGAGATTAGAGGGATTTACTATGGACAATGACATATTATTTATATTTCAAAGTCGAATTTACATACCGCCCAACGATGAGTTGAGGAGTTTGATCCTAAACGAGCCTCATAGAGAAGTGTACATGGCTCATCCTGGAGTCACGAAGATTATGGAAGACTTTAAATCCTTATTCTTCTGGAAAGGAATGAAAGCAGACATAGTCAACAATGTTGCAAGATGTCTAGATTGTCAGCATGTGAAGGTTGAACAAAGACATCTGGAAGGATTACTATAGCCACATGCTATTCGAGAATCGAAATGGAAGGTCATTTCGATGGATTTCATTGTTGGATTTTCACTGATGGCAAGAAGACACGACTCGATTTTTTTGGTAGTCAACACTCTGATAAAGAGTGCTCTTTTTATTCCTATGTGTACGATGTATCACGATCCTAACATAGCTATATTTTTCATCAATGATATTGTGAGACTACATGATGTGCCTAAGAGGATTATATCCGATAGAGGATCGATGTTTATAGGATGTTTTTGGACTATTTTCGAAGAGCCCTTGGGAACCCAACATAACTTTAGTACCGTGTATCACCCAGAGATAGATAGGTAGACCAAATGAACAAACCAAATCTTGGAGGATATGTTTCTTATGTATGTGATGGACCAACAGAAGCGTTAGGAAGAATTCTTTCCACTGGTAGAATTTGCACATAACAACAGTTATCAAAGCACCATTAGGATGGCACATTTTGAGTTTATTTATGGGTGACCATGTTGGATGCCTTTTTTTTGGGATGGGCTTGAAGATAGGGTCCTGGTGGGACCAGAAGCGAGCCAAGAAATGGAAGATCAAATTCAAATCATAAGGTAAAGGATCAAGAAAGTGCATGATTGGCAGAAGACTGTAGTTATGAAGTTGGTGATCGCGTCTTCTTGAGGGTGAAACCACATAAGAGTTCGATCAAGTTTGGAAAGTCTGCTAAAATATCTCCTAGGTTTGTGGGACCCTTCAAGATTGTGGAAAATAAGGGGCTCGTGGCCTATTGACTAGCCTATGCACAATGTTTTTCACGTATCTGTTTTAAGACATTATGTTATGCTACACATGTAATTGACATTGGTTCCTTGCAGGTATCAGACGAGGGTGGGCTCACGATGGATCCAATATTCATTCTTGACCATTGCATTAGACAAATATGGCATCAAACAGTAGATTGGGTCAAGTTCCATTGGGGGAACTATAGTCTGCACTCGATGAACTAGGAGGACGCATATGATATGCGTCATCAATTTCCATTTTTGTTTGATATATAGATCTATGATATTGTGATACACTTTATTTCGGCACTTACATACTGTGAAACTTTGGGATGAAGTTTGTTAAAAGAGGGGGTGTATGTAACATCTCGCTCTTGAGCTCACTGAGAAAAATTATTCTTTGAGGACACTTGCATGCAAGTGATCCGGTTTTTTATATGATTGGTTGTTTCGATTATGATTATGAGATATTGTAGATATGATGATATGTTCTTTTTCTTGTATTTACATCGACAAGTTCTATTGACTGGATTCTCCTAAGTGTGTAGGACTATGGACGTTTAGGATACCACAACATCAATGAAACTCCTTGGACTCCAGATCGAGTTAGGGAGTGGACTGTTAGGGTTTGAATATTGTTGATATGACATATGTACATATGATTATATATTATGATGTTGATTTTTATTCCTGACATGATTCATTTATGGATGTAGGTTGATGATATCTTGCCGACCAGACTCACATTTGGAGTAACGGGGTCACACGGAACAACCAGAGACATTGAGGGAGAGGTGTGGCAGCATCCCTGCCACCACCTACTAGCACTCTCATCGTACCTCGAACTATAGGTTAATGATTACCTAGTTCGAGAGACCTGCGATATCGTGAGGCCAGACTTTGACAGTCACTCAGGATGATTCTAAAGGGCACGCAATAAGGAATGGTCCTTATTATTTAGAGGCCCTTAGTCTCCCACAAGATCACCCGACGAAGTATTGACTCCAGGGGTTTGACGTCTACCAAATTCAGTCAAGAAGCAAGTGGCACCCTTGGAGCATGTAGTGTGTCTTGAAGGGCATGTTGCACAAATAAAATAGAAATAGGTGAGTGGAACCCTTAGAGCATATAGTGCATCCTAGAGGGAACATCACGATTTTAATTGTGGCAAGTTAATAAACCTAGTGCCTAGAAAACTATGCCTCCTTAGGACCTAGTCGGCCTGAAAATAGATGATGGTATGAGTCAAGTCTAATAACTAAAGGTTTCCTTAAAAAATTTTGCCCAACCTAGTGAAATTAAAACCTATGTGTAAGTAGAACATGTGAATAAAGACAAACTAAATAGACCTGTAACAAGAAGGGGGGTAATAAATTCAAACTTTAATTATTAAAGTAAAAGTTATAATGGATGATTAAATTTATTAAGAGGGTAAATGGTTGTTTTTATCTACACTTGTAAAATCTGACTTTTAGTTAAAGAGAAAAAGGAGGGAACTTAAAGAAAAAGGGGAAACTTAAAAAAAAAGGGGAATGTCGAACTTAATAAGGAATCTAGCCTTTGGATTTATTTTTTTATGAACTCAACTAGGATTTAAGTAAGTCGTAAGTCATTTAATAATTGTAAGGGAATAATGGGACACTAAGGAGCCTTTTTAGGAATGCTTTTAGGTTAGTGCGGAAAATAGGAAAATTTAATTAATTAATAAATTTATTTTTCGATGCAACTAGGGGATCGGGTGAAATGTGTACGAGGGAGGATGTTCCTAATTAAATAAATGAAAAAGGAATCTAATGAGGGTTTGGGAAACTAATCACTTCAAAACTCTATAAGAAAAATGGTGAAGGAGGATTATGGATCACGTTTAGTATGCATAAGGTTATGTTGCCAAAAATTTATTTTTACTGAAATCTTCTTGTGGGAGTTGGGGATACCTAGTTTAGACAACAAGTGGTAGCTCGACCTTGCGAGGCAAGCTGGGAGGCTAGAATTCTCTAATATTGTGTGTGTGGCCTCTTTGTGACCCAGGGGATTGGGGGAGAGGAAGAGTACCCATAGAATTTTATGGGAGGCATCGGGGAGGTCTCATCGATTAGAAAGCAGGAGCTAGATGAAGGATGCATGGGACAATGACTATGGAGCATTGCATTTGGCTACGGTATGCATGTGTATAATTTGTATTCAATAGTTGTGAAATTCTTGTATATGCATTCCAATAATGTTGAAGCATGCATGCGTAGATGGTGTTTTTTTGTTTGTTAGTTTGTCGGTGATTGTGGGACTAACCTGTGGCTAACAAACCACGACTCAGGGACATCTAAGTCGTCAAAATCACTCGAGGATTGCACCCATCCTGAGCCACACCAACCCTTAACATGGCTGGATTTTTTGTCCCCACAGGTTTCGAACCGGTGACTTTAACATCACAGAGTGGCTTAACAACACACTCCATCGCCGACTGTTCTACACCTCTGGAACATGCATAGATGGTGTTAAAAGAAAAATATTTGTTTATATTATGCATATGAATATTTATCCGGGCCATAGCGCACATGTGTGATTTGTTGAAACATAGATAAATTTGTATTTTTGCGCCTTCTTGTTTCACCAATATGTAGTTTCGATTGGATACTTTGGTTCATCGCGTTTTTAAACTAAATTTATGGTCTCAACGTCCTTGTGTCCTCTTGAACTTTCCGAGAATGGGGTGTGGGAGTCTTGAGTGTGAGGGATTCATGGGATTCTTGTTGTCCCTCTTTTTTTTTTTACCTCCCCTACAATAATTATTAGGTGACGATGTCCTAGTAGTGGTAGTTGTGATCGATTTGGTCTAGTGTTTGAACCACATTCCTTGAACAGATTTAGTGGAAGCGTCCATGATTTTTCTTAGCTTAGAAATACACCTAATCAACTCTACGCTTTCCAACACTCGAGAGTTAAACACCTTAAAACTCACCCAAATTCAAGCAATGTTTTAATACGAATCAAAATGAGGTCGGAAGGAGGGTGATGAGCGAGCTTCTAAAGAAACATATCATCCATGGGCCAGGTTTTTGGAAACTTTTATAAAAATATTGTTGCAGATCCGAGCTTTGTATTTTTCTTAAGAAAATTTACCTTTCATAGAGACAGGTGCAACCACTTCAGGGGTAAAAAGTCGTACGTTTACTGTGGTGAAACGCAAACAACTAAAAATCAGGACCATGGAGTTGGATTAAACGTCTGGTATACACGAAGATAAATTTTCCGACGAGATTTTCGTTGCTCGACAAGTGTTCCAGGCTCTCTATTCAGAGAAGTACCACCTCCCTACCTTTTTTCTGTGATAGACAAGCAGAGACTCATGACTGAATCAGTCATTCAAACGCTCCTACATCATTTGGATGTTTGCATTCTTAGCACCATCTTCTCAATTTAAAAACTTCCACGAACTCTTCAGAACCTGCGAAAAGCCTTAATGGCGGATCTCCTTGCCATGACTTTCCTTAGAAGAGTGCCTCAAGTTGCATTTGTTACCGAGTTTTCTTAACTTTTGTCTTGCCATCACGAATTTTGTTAGATTATGTCGGTGTACTGTCATGTACTATGGTCGTTTCCTTCTCAGGGCCTCGACCGCTGCCCCTCTGCGTGGACAGTCGTCCTCAACGTTTTCCTCCTACCTCTACGCTTTAGTATCCTCCCTTCTGTAGTTCTTGGGTGTGTGCCTCAACGAGGGTTTGGGATGACAATTCCTGCTTCCACTCAAGGATTATAGACGTTGTTTAATAATCTATTTATGTGCATTGATTACTGAAGTACGGAAATTGTTTATTAGCTTATTTAGTTTTAGATCAATGCCTAATTATGCCGAAAGGCGTATACCTCTTGACAATGGGCACAATTAATGATCTTTTAACCCTAAACCCTAATCTTATGGCTATGCATTAAAGATGCTGGCATATTCTTAGTCATCCTCCAAAATCAATGGATTAGATTTATTGTTCATAACTTTCTTGCATTTATCAAGACATCCGTTACCATGTTTACTTTTTAACATTTACCTAATCACATTAAAAAATTATTGTAAGGATATGTAATTGTCACTTTCCATTTATCAACCTACTGCAACCAAACGTTTCATATTATCACAAACGGGGCGCGCGTTCTCAGCCGCTACCTTTCGGTGTTCTCAGCTGCGAGTTAGCGGCTGTGCTAGTTTAGGAATAGGTGAAAAATTTGTGTGATCTTCGCTTCCCTTTAATATTTTGTAATAGTTCGACAATGCATAAAAATAACAGAACAAGTGGAAGGCAACGTTTGTGCGATTGCCTTTAATATTTTTTTCTTAATTTTTCCAGAACAACGCATAAGTTCAAGAACAGGTGGAATGGATGTATGGATTTTTTTTTTTTTTAATCGTTTATACAATGCAATAACTTGAGATAGGTGGACTAGTAACATGTTTAGAACTATCTTGGATAGTTATTCTTGTTTTAAAACAAGGCCTTAAACTTTAGGAACAAGTGAACGACAATTTGAATCTATTGTTGTAATAGTTTTTATATATGTATGTATTAAACAACAGATGTACAAGCAAACTGAATATGTGAGCAGAGATGACTTGTTTAATTATTGAAGTCAATCAATTACATTTATATAGCACAAAGGTGATCAGAACAACCTTGAACTGACCTCCTACAAAGGTGGATCTGAAACCACCAAAAAACCCTAAATCTGAAAGCCACACAACAAATCACAACAATTTCTACATTATTCCAACACTCCCCCTTAATGGAGAAATGGATTTTCTACCACACCTAGCAACTATCTGCAAATTTGAAATTTTGTCTTTCCAAGAGGCTTAGTGAAAATATCAGCCATATTTTCATGTGTGTCAAAATAGATTAAGTTAATCTCTTTTGACTATATCTTTTCTTGGACAAAATGATGCTGGATTTCAATATTCTTAGTTCTGACATAATACATAGGGTTATTAGAAAGTTTGATTGAACTTTGATTATCACAATTGATAATTGTGGGTGCCTTTTGTTCTTCTCCCATGTCTTCAAGAATTCTCCTCATCGAGACGTCTTCACATGTAGTACTGCACAAGGTTTTGTACTCGGCTTCAGTTGTAGACAAAGAAATAGTTGGTTATTTCTTACTGCTCCATGGTACAACCCCTGAACCAATTCTAAAGGCATAACCTGTGGTTGACTTTCTGTCACTAAGATTTCCAGCCTAGTCAGAATTAGAATAACCTACCAACTCAACATCAAATTCATCAGTATATTTAATACCAAAATCAATAGTTCCTTTCAAATAACGAAGGACTCTTTTTGTTTCTTTCTAGTGAGTCTCATGAGGCTTAGCCATGAACTGACTAAGGATGCTAACTGAGTAGGCAATATCTGGCTTGGTTGTGGTGAGATAATTCAGACTTCCCACCAGTTGTCGATACAAAGTTCCATCCACTTCCTTGGTCTCATCATCACTACCGAGCTTAACATTATGTTCTAATGGAGTAGACATCACCTTCCACTCATTCATATCAAATCTCTGAAGCAATTCCCTGGTATATTTTCTTTGTGTAACAAGTGTCACACCATCTTCTTTCCATAATTCAATACCCAGACAATAATGTAGTTCTCCTAGATCCTTCATTTCAAAAATTTGTGATAACTGCTTTTTGATTTCATCAATTAGATTAGAATCATTTCATGTCATGATTAGATCATCAACATAGAGAGAAATCAAAGCAATATGTTCTTTTTTATCTTTCTTGATATAGAGATTTGGATCGTTCTTACTCTTCACAAATCCTTTTTGCAGAAAGAAATTGTTTATCTTTTCATACCATGACCTGGGTGCCTATTTTAATCCATATAGAGACTTTTTCAATTTGCAGACCAAATGTTCCTGTCCATGTTTAATAAATCCTTCAGGTTGTACAAGATATACTTCCTCCTTTAATTCTCCATTCAGAAAAACAGAATTAACATCTAACTGATGTAGGTTCCATTTATGTTTTGTAGCTAATTCAATCATCAATCTAATGGTGTTTAACTTAGCTACAGGTGAAAAAGTATCTACATAATCAATTCCCTCTTTTTGTGAATACCCTTTTGCAACCAATCTTGCTTTATATTTATCTATACTACCATCGACATTAAATTTTGACTTAAACAACCATTGGCATCCAATTGGAACTTTGTTTTTAGGCAACTCTGTTAATTCCCATGTTTCATTCTTCATTATTGAATCATATTCTTCTTTCATTGCATCCTTCCAAAATTTATGTTCTTTATCTTGTTTATAATTTGCAAGTTCTATAGTGTTCATTACTTGAGACATCAAAGCATAATCTATGTACCTAATAGGTGTATGAATCTGACAAGATGTCCTCCTTGGAGTCTTGGTACTAGCATCTCTTCTTCTACTTTGAGGTGTAGTTCTTTCAACCTTTTCTTGATCCTGAACCTGTACATGTTCATGTTCCTTCTCTTGATCCTCTTTTTGTACATGTATTACATCTGCATATTCTACAATATAGTCATGAGGAATGTGCCATTCACTATGACTATCTACTTTATGACATGTATCTTCATGGAATAATACATCTCTGCTTGGAAATACTTTATGCATGTTAGGATCAAACATCTTATATGCTTTATGCTCATCATAGTAACCAAGAAAAATACACTTGATGGTTTTTGCATCAAGATTTCTCCTATCCTCTTTGCGAATGTGAGAAAATGCTTTACCTCCAAATATTCTCAGATAATTCACAACAGGCTTATAGCCATAAAAAGCTTCAAATGGAGTTTTATGATCTAAGCTTTTAGTAGGACTTCTATTTTTCAGATAAACAACAGTTCTAATAGCTTCAACCCAAAAACCATTAGTGAGATTTTTACCTTGAAGCATACTTCGTGCACATTCAACCAAATTTCTGTTTTTCCTTTTTTCCACTCCATTTTGCTGAGGAGTGTGTGGTACCGTGAACTGCTGTAGAATTCCATTTTCTTTGCAGTATTTGACGAAAGCCCCATATGTGTACTCTCCCCCTTCATCTGATCCAAGAATTTTGATGTACTTGCCAGTTTTCTTTTCAACCAAATTTTTAAACTCCTTAAAGTATTCAAAAACATCACTTTTCATTCTCATGAAATACACCCATGTGTATTTAGTGCAATCATCAATGAAAATAAGAAAATAATATACTCCTCCAATAGACCTTGTCTACATGGGACCACAGACATCTGTGTGCACAAGTTCAAGTATATCCCTCTTTCTTCTATCTATGTGAGAAGGAAACTCTTCTCTCTGTTGCTTTCCCAAAACACACCCATCACATGCACTATGTTCATTCTTTAATAGTGGAATTCCTTCCACCATGCCTTGTTTCTGAAGAAACAACAAATCATTATAGTTTAGATGTCCATACCTTTGATGCCACAATACATCTGTTGGCATCATTGTTGAAGCCAAAGCTTGATGTCCTTTCATCATCACATCGAGCTTGTATAACCCTCCAACTCCGACTCCTGTAGAAACCACTTTATAATGGTCTTTTACATCCTTCACAAGACAATGTGATTTTACAAAATCTACCTTCATGTCGTGATCTATTATGGTGGAAACAGAAATTAAATTTTTCTTTATACCAGGTACATGCATTACATTTTGTGTTTGTTTGACACTGCCATTTGGTAATGTAACAGAGATATCCCCATAAACTTTGATTTGATGTGATCGTTCATCACCAAGGTAAATGTTAGCACCATCATTAGTCTCACAATAATTGTCAAACAAATTTATATTACAAGACATGGGGATGGATGCACGAGAACCTACATACCATGCATGCACATCATCTGTCTTAGTTGACAAAGCAACATTTGATATGAATAATTTGTGGAATTCATCATTACCATTATCACCCCTTTCAACAAAATTACTATTATGCCTCGGATTTCTATATTTGTTCTCATGCTTATGCTTATACCAACAATCCTTAGCATGATGTCCAACCTTTCCACAATTATAATATGAATCACTCTTTCTCTGTTTTGTATGAGATCGAGGAGATGTCATTCCTTTATGTTCTTTTTCATATTGAGGTTTTCCTCCTTTGTTTCATTCTCAAGGCTTTCCTTTACCCTTTGCCATCAATGCCAAATCTGAATGTGGAGGCTTTTCAGTAAGATGTCTTCTATGCTCCTCCTCTTGTAGAAGAATACCTGCAAGTTCTTCAAATGTCAGAGAATTCTCTTGAGCTACAATACCTGTTATGAACATTTGGTAGTCTTCTAGCATGCCATTTAACGTGACAGTTACTAGATCAGTGGATGAGACCTTTTCTCCTATGTCACCCAGTTTATCTTTTAAATCTTTGATTCTTGAAATGAAATTAGTAACATTTTCATTTTCCTCCATTTTCATTGAGAGCAATTTGATTTTTAAAAACAAAACTCGGTTTGTATTAGAAGTTTGGTAATACACAGAATTTATGTATGAATCAATTAAATAATTTTCCATTTTGTAATACACAGAAACAATAACCAAAATACTTCAATCACCTGAATTATTTGGATTGACAATGCAACAATCACTATCCAATCCACCCGCAACAGGTCTTTACAGAACTGAAATTATGGATCTGTGTCTGCATTCTCCTCACGCACAATAAATCTCTCCGTTGGCTGATCCCACAATGTTAAGGATATTACCACAACTCAATGCCCTTACGTCTGGAAAAAAAATCGGTCTGCACGTCTTCAACAATCAGAGCACTTGACAGCTCCCTCGGCAACTTCCCTTCTCCACGTCTGCAACAAATGGCAGAACTCTCCTTCACGGCATGAACGACAACACTTTTACACTTCTGCAATGCAGCAATACTCTGCGTCTCTTCTGCAGTGATATGCATTCTCCAACATTTCTCTTTCTTACTGCTAAGAATCGAGCAACTCCCCCGAGCTCTGATACCATATTAAACAATAGATGCAGAACCAAACTGAATACTTGAGCATATCTCACTTGATTAATTATTGAAGCCAATCAATTACATTTACATAGCACAACGGTGCTCACAACAACCTTGAACTGACATCCTACAAAGGTGGATCTGAAACCACTGACAAACCCTAAATCTAAAAGCCACACAACAACTCACAACAACTTAGTTGCATGGATACTAATTTCTACATTATTCCAACAATATGTTTATTAACGGGGTAGTGTAATTCGTAATGGTTGGCAGACTGTTTTAGAACAACGTGTATAAAGGAAATATATTTTTAATTGTTTTATTGACCTGTTTTAGAAAAAGCACCTGTAATTGAAGGAAAACTATTTTTTTTAACACCGCCAAGTGGATTTATAACTGCGCCAATAATGATTGTGTATATTGTAGTTTCCTTAATGAAATTTTCTACAGTTTTTATAACTAGCACCAAGTAAGCCATGCATTGTTTTAATTTAAGAAAATCATTGCTAAGATTGTGATATTAAGAAAGACATGGTTATTGAATAAGGAAAACATTGTTTATTTATATTCAAGAAAAGCACTATTGTATTTTGTTTTCAATAAAGGGTTAAGATTTGTGATATTAATAAAGGGGTTGTTATAAATTAAGTAAAGAACTCTTTATTTATATTTAAGAAAAACACTAAGGTATTTTATTTTTAAGAAAAAAACGGTTAATATTTGTGATACTAATAAAGGAATTGTTATAAATTAAGGAAATAAATGTTTATTTATATTTTAAGAAAAGAATTTTTTAATTTAAGTTAAGTTTGTGATAGTTCAGATGGACATTTCTATATTTTAAGTTAAGTATTGTGCTATTTTATGTAATTATGGATTAGTCTTAGTATATTTTAAAAGAAGGTAGGTAAGCATTATTATATGTTCATAACATTAGTTCAGGTTAAATTCTGCTTGGGATGAATGTCTAGGTATGTTATGTTGTTCCCTGGTCACTATCGCACTTGTCGCATTATGGTGGCATGACTCCTTATGACAGGATCATGGGGTGTAATGATCAATGAGTGTGTATAAAAAATGGGCCTTGGGGCAAGTGCCTCCCAATGGCATTAATGTCAATTATTGAAACCAATGTAAAGTATTGTGTGTTGTATTGCATGATTGTGATTGTTCTCACCCGCCGGGAATGTTCATAGTGCATGTGTCCTTTTTATGTTGGTTGCACCTGAATAATCTTATTGTTTTCCTTTAACTTAGTCATCTGGACTTGCTGTTTCGGGCGAGATTTAGATGCCTCCTTGTTCCTCAGAAAAGTCTCCACCCTTGAGACCTTAAATGGTCAAAATCGATGGGAACTTGGGCTTGATCGTTGCTTATGTGTCTTGGAGGTCTTAACCATGCAGAGTAGGATGGGCAGGTAGTCATTTTTATTTAGTCTATTTGATTTTTGTATGTTACATCCACCGACATGATGTGATAGTATGTTGGATCATTAAATTGTCTATTTCTTGAATTGTGTGCGTTGTGTTCATTGTCGAGTTGCGTTGATTGACTGGTGTCGTTGTTACTTCTTTATTTAGAAAAGAAAAATCACTCGTTATGCATCGCATGTTGTCATAGCACCTAAGGGCTTGTTACAGTTCCATGCAATCATGAAATACAAACACATTATGCATCAAACTGACTATTAACCAACTAAAATTGTTCAGAGATTTGTTATAATCAACTTAACATTTCCTTTGTCAGAATATGAATAAAAACCAATATAATTAGTGAAATAAAGAATCTAACAAAAAGATACAACAACAATTTTAAAGATGAAATAAAACATGTACATATTAATCTATGTTTTCATCACCCTAATTGTTTTCCTCGTTTGGCATGATAAAAGTGTTTTTCTTGAAAATATGTTTTGATCTAGGGTCATGTCTTAATATGAATCACTAATCCCTATCCAACAAATCTGGGTAAAAAAAAACTTGGTTGCAGTGTTTTGAGAAAACATAAGGCTCCTTAGATTCATCGCACATCTTTCTAGAGTTTATACATATCATCCCACTATCACAATATTCCTTTACATTATTCCGATCAAAGATGTCCCACCACTTGCAACTAGAAATAACACATTGGAAAGAACAAAAGTCCACCTGAATAATCTCTTGTATTTTTTCAACATAACTTAACGTCCCTCATATTAGATTTTAATGGTGGTAGCTAGCGCGACTATATTGGTCGAACTCAACTTGCACTCCATATTCTTGTGTCATGCATCCATCATCGACATCCTTTGTGTGAAAAATATGTCCACATGCCCACATAAATGTGAACAAATGCACGTATAAAAAAGTTAAAAAAGCACATTCATGAAATCAAACCGACATATATACATATCAGATCAAAATATACATTATGAAATTTAGTGTGAATAGTTATTATGTAGAAATTTGACAAATGATAAGTCATTTACTCTTTATCAAACACCTTTTTCCGTTCATTTGAAGAAGCTCCCCTTCTCTTTTGTCTTCATCCCTTTCATCTTCCAAAATATTTAATATTATTACATCGATGATATCACTAAGCACAATGCAATTGGTTTGTTCAAATCACATTATACAAAACAATTATTACCATCACTAAATCAATATTGTAGCTGGAAGATGGCATGTTACTATTGGTAGTGTAAAGTGGTTGTCCATTTTCAACTACCAATTACTTGTGGTATGTTTCCCCTGATAGGAGATTCTGACATTTTTGAACTAGTAATGGAATATTATCTACATATGAACTTGATTCTGAATTAAGATCCTGCAAATTTGGATACATTTTTATTCAGATTGACATGGATAACAAAAATAAATTCAATTAGATAATCAAACTATAAATAAAATCCAAACTTACTAGAGATGGAAAGGGAGAAATCTGTGATGGACTTTCAAAAATATGGAATGCGATGGGATTTGAAGAATTTCCCATTTGATATTGTAAGCTTCTCTCCATGCATTTGAGAAAAATCAACAATAAATGATTTTTAATAATAAGGAAACTTTAAGCACAAAATGTATACTATGATGTAATTCAAGTCATGTGGATGCATCATGAAAAATAATTTAAGATGAAGATATTATTTTATGTGCAAATAAAATATTAGATATCTTTGAAAACATAATGGTGCATTATTGTAACAAACATGCACCAGTGCGTCTATAACATTGTAAAGAATCGGGCATTTATATATGCATCGCACATGTCCCATGAATTCAAACAATAATAAAAATAATTATCCAATATTCATGTTCCAAAAATTTAAAATGCACCGGTGTGTCGTACACATATCAACATCGATGCATTAAAGTAAGAAACTCACTAAAGTCTCATTTTTTTTTTTTTAATGCGACTTTATCTTTTTACAATTGAAAAAAGAGAGGGAATTTAAAATATATTTTCATAAAGTCATTGCAATAGTAAAAACATATTCATTGTTTCATTATTTTAACAAACTTTATAGTGGAAATATTTGCAAGAGAGCCACACTGGAGAGTACTGTGGAGCATCAAAATACTTTAGATCAACATGATTTATTTAGAAGATCAGAATTTCAAGGTAACTATGGTGATTCATTTAAACCAATTTTCATAAATTCTTTGATGGGTATTAAACGATTCAAAATTTACAGAGTACAGATTTGCAAGAGAGACATACAAGGGAGCACTGTGGAGCATCATATCAATACTTTTGAAAGAAAATTTATTCAAAAGATTAGAATTGGAAGGGTATGGTAATTCATTCAAAACCCGTTTGGAGCAACAAAATTATTCAAAAAATCAGAAATCAAAGCGTTTGTGATATAGAAAAAAAAAATCATAGCTACGTTAAACCCTTTTTTCTTCTTATTTGTGTGACTACAAAACTTAAAATTAGGGTTTAAATCCCTATATCACTTCATAATTATATTTTTTCATTTTAGGTTTTTAGATTTAATGGGTTTATGTTTCCATATAAAAGACGTTTGACATGCGATGCATAAGATCCAAACCCTCTCGACCCTATGATTTTTTTTTTTAAATAGTTTTGATTAATTAGTGTTTCTTATGTAATATAACACACCGGTACCCTTACATATACAAACACATCGACTATGCCGCAAATAATTAAAAAAATTCATTCATGGATATGTAAATTTATTTGTTTATAGTATTTGTTTTTCCTTTTTTTCAATTGGAGCGGTGTTATTAACGATATTTATCATTGAGTTGTAATTAAATGTTTTTTAAAATCTTTCTTATCAGTGTATTTTTAACATTAAACGCATTAGTTCTATTAACGATATATTGTGCACTGTTCTAATTTGTTGTTATTTTAAATATTTTTCTTATAGCGGTGTGTCTGATAACATGTAACACACCCGTGCTTTAATATTAATACAACACACCATGTTACTTTTTTTGGTGAAAATTGTGATTTATTTATACAATATATTCAATGTATTTTGTATTGAATGGTACATGTTGTATATTGATAAAATAATGTATCTAAATAGTTCAAGTAACAAAAATTCTGATGGATACAAATAAACCACATCCATAAAGGAAAAAAAGACAAGTTCTTTGTAAATTGTATACAAAATTAATGTGTGTGAACTATATGTAAGTTTAACTAATATGTATTAGTTAGTGTGTGTCTCGCATAGCCATAAAATGATGAATCTCAATAAGATTCTTTGTGATCTAAGTGAAGAAGAGTGTAAAATCTTGATGGAAAAAAAAAAGATGAACCAGGTGAATGGAAAAATTATGTTCAATATATTTTTTTTGAATTTTCATTAATTGTTTATTTAAAAATATTAGATAAAACATTCAAAAAATAGATTTTTAATGTTCTACAACTGGGACCAACAACAAAGGAACGAAATGTCGTCCTAAGAAAATAAAAGTATAGAAGATGTAAATGATGATGAATTGGTCCTAAGCTCATCTGGAGTGGTCTTAGAAGTTAATGAAACAGGGAAAAACTTTTATAAAACTATGAGGGATATAGTGGAATGAACGTATAGACATAATTCCTACTTACACTACATAAATCAATCCAATTATTCAAAGAACCAAGTTATATCTAAACTACATCAAGCGTTTATAGAGAAATGGTCAATGAGACTTGTGAGACTTGCAATAGAAAAAACATACAACAACAAAAAATAATCGTTCAAAAAGTAATATTCCTAAAAATTATTTTCTAAAATATGTATATATTACTACAAATCATTCCTAATTTATTAATATCAATCTTGTTATATTTAGTTTATCAATATAAAAATATTTAATTGTCATAGCAGTTATGAACGGTAGTAATGAAATCCTTAAACAACAAAGGCCAAAAGTAACCAACTCATAAGATATTTTGGGCAATGGCATATCCAAACATATGACTGCCACATGCTCTAGAATGATAGTTTTTTAAAGCCTTATCGGCTTCATCATACGTTAGACATCAGCGAAATACAAAATCAGTACCACGATGGTAAAGAGTATCACGGAGGATAATGTATTGATGAGCTTGATACTGAATTTGATGACAATCTACATGAGAAAGATGAGGCCAGAAAGATTGGGTTTGGAGATAAATAATAATGCATCCATACCAAATGTTGTATGTACTAATAAAAAAGAGAGATTCGTCAAGAAAAGAATCTTTAGCCACAAATTATGTCTGAGTGGAGGGAAGGTCACATATCAACTCGGCAAATGCAAAATATTTCTTTGACTTGTCCCACTCAAACTCCAAATCAAACTCCTAGAGATTCATTATCCATTTGGAGTATTTTCCCCCTATCAATTGTCGTGTAAGGATATGTTTCACAGGGTTTCAATAAGAAATGATGGTGTTTTTGTGTAATAAGATATAACGATGAAAACGTTGAACATCTTGAACATCTACCAAGGCCAATTTTTCCACAAGCATATATTTGGTTTTGATGGTTGTGAGACTCCGAATCAAATAGTAAATAACATGTTCATCATGAGAATGATCCTCTTGGACTAGAATCATGGATATGGTAGAGTTTGAAGAAGCCAAGTATAATAAATAATCTCAACTGTAATTGGGGGGAAATAAGAGTGGTGTACGGGTTAAGGCAAGTTTCAAAGATTCAAAAGATTTGTTGGCAGTGCAATCCCATACAAAATTGTGACCCTTATTAAGAAGTAAAGTGAAACCTTTCATTAGCTTGACATAATTGGGAATGAATCGCCGTAAAAGGTTTTTTGTCCCTTGCAAACTTTGGGGTTGACATAAGGTAGAAGGAGGAGGAAAATTGAGAATATCTTCAACCTTCAAACGATCCACCCCCATTCTTGTCAAATGTATAACAATAAGATTCAATCACATCCTTCTCTTATTAACCCTATACTTTTCATTGGTCCATTTTCTAAATGGGGGATTGACTTCATGACATGTAACCCTCACTCGGTTGGGAGGCATGGATACATTATTGTAGCTGTGGATTATTTCACTAAATGGTTCGAGGCAATTCCTACATTTGATAATACTAGGAAAACTATAGTGTTGTTCATATTCAATCATATCTTCACTAGGTTTGGTGTCCCTCAATCCATCACCACTGACCATGGCAACCATTTTCACAATTTCATGATGTCTAAGATTACCAATTTTGGCATGAAAACTCAACTCCTTACTATCCACAGGCCAATGACTAGGTTGAACAAAGTTCTAACTATTATGCTTCAATGGATGGTAGGGATTCACAAGTCAAGTTGGTACACAATGCTCTTTTTGGAATTACGGGCCTATTAGACGTCTGCTAAGTCTACCACAAGGTTCACACCTTTCCAGTTAGTATATGGTAATGAAGCTATTCTAGCAATTGAATGTGAAATCCCATCTTTGAAACCAGTTGTCGAACGTCTCCCTAATGCCTCAGCCGAAGAAGAACATCTCTTCTATTTGATGAAATTAGACGAGACTCTTCATGATGTTTCATTAGTGAGAAAATCTCAGAAGAAATGTGTCAAAGCTCAATATGACAAGAATTTCAAACCATGTGTTTTGTTTAGGCAAATTTGCTTCTCCATTACGAAAAAGATTGTGACTTATTAGGGGCTGATAAATTTGAGCCCATGTGGCATGGCCCTTATATCGTTAAATGAGTGTTGGAGAAAAGGGATTATGAGATGGTGAATTATGATGGAATTTCTTTGGGTGAACCCGGAAATGGGATTTACTTGAAGAAGTATTATGCTTAAAATATATTTTGCATGAGTGCTTTGTATTTTTAGTGTATCATCATCCAGTGTGTATTTTTTTCATTTCTTGTTCTACCTCTAATCTACTTACCTTGCCTTGTGCTTGGTTTCCAGATGTCTTCATCCTCACTACCCTATATTGGCTTTGATAATTGTTCTATTCGCAATACTCAAAAGCTAGCGTCTGTTGCATTGGCAATATATGCACCTACGAATGAGTTGATCGATCTACATGGTGTTTGTCTTGGTCGTGCAACTAATAATATTGCAGAATAAAATGTAGTAATTGAGTTATTAACTGAGTCCATTTCATTGGGCATTCGTCATCTTATTGTATGTCTTGATTCACAACTAGTGGTGTTGCAATTAAGCAATGTTTATTCCATGAGAAGTCCTACATTGTTACGGGTATACTTGAGAATTCACATCTTGGAAAGAAAATTTAACTATATTGAATATCAACATATTCCTAGATGTCTATACATATTAACAGATGCATTGGCTTTAATCCCATGTGTAGAAATGATAAAGCCAAGAAGTCATCCAAACTCCACACAAAAAATGCATTGATGTGGATTCAATCATATGTGATAATATGGACAACATAGGAAAATGGCTCGTAAGTGTGTTGATTGATATCGACGAAACTGGGAATGCATTGGTAAGTGATTGAAATGGATCCATAAAGGCCAAAAATTCCAAGTTCTCAGATTCGAATGAAACCAGTTTGATTCCATAAGGCTCGTCATGCCAATTTGGGTAGTATATTTTTTTCTAAAAAAGGACTCTATATGATTAAGTTATCACGATCTGATGTTTAGGTCAAACTGATAAAAAGTCAAAGACAAAGTCAACATTCCATACTTTTGATTTCAATAGTACGCAAGTAGAACAGGTGGCAGATGACATTAACATGATGTCATGATGATGTCAACAAGACACGTGGCATCACTAGGACGTGCCACATGGAAGCCATTTTTGGCATTTTTAGGGGATGATGTAGACCAATAAAAAATTGACACATGGCACTATATGGGCATAACATGTGGAACTATATGGAAATGACATGTGGCAACCATACGTGATGTGGTACCAATGGTAGCATGACACTTGGTCGGTACAGTAGTGATGTGGCGTCATTTGATTGCGACACGTGGTAGGTATGGTGGTGGCATGACATGTATGATGGTGACATGGGAGTGATGACTAGGAAAATGACTGTGAAGGTGACCAAACTGATGTGTCACTAGTACAAAGCAATCATAGGGTGACATGTTGCACAATAAAAGAGCGCCACATGGCACCCCGTATTTAGCCAAGGCTGGATGGGTGAAAAGTTTATTCCACGACCTTCAGGATGGGAAAAATACTAACAACTATGGGCTAGCCACCAGGGAGACTATGTTTCTTGTTAAAAAAAGTGGCGTATATTCCTTTTGTTGGGTGAATAGGGCATGGATTTTGGGATAAGCCCTGGTCAACAAGGCTACCCACGTGACCATATGTGCTAGATCAGGGGCCAAGCAGAGGATAAGGTGGAAACGCTCGGCCACATGGAGCTCCATATGAGCAAGGGCCCAAAACAGAAGGGGATAGCATGAATTTTTTCCCAATGTGGTTTTTTTTACCTTAGAAATTGCGGTTTTTCATGATTTTATGTTGATATTATAGTTTTTTTGGCCATATATTGGTGGATATTGGCCCAAATTGAATGACACAAGAGGTGGGTTGTTGGTATTTGATCCCTCTACCTTATGGCTATATAAACCAAGACATTGTGTAGTTTTAAGCAGGAAATAAGTAGCTTGGAGAAAATTGAAGAAGAATTTACAAAGGCCAAGTTGTCGTGTGCAGTGAAACTAGAAGAGTAGCTGAGATTTTGAGGAAATTTCTAGGAGTTCTACTCCAACTTTTTTAGTGTTGTCTATTGTAGAGGGCTCCTGAGACATAGCATAATATATTTGATTCATTCAAAGACCTAAATGATTTAATTTTGATGCAGATTTTTAAGCATTGAAATCTAATAGAGAAGCCTCCCTCACTAAAGACAAAGGCCCAAAGACTTAGGAAAAATTTCCAAAATCTGTTATCAAATTTAGGTGTTCAATATGTTGATGGTTTTCTCCTTTGTGTTTTCTTCTATTTCTCTTCATTGTTTAATTTTTTACCGCTTATATATGCACAAGCATTGTCAGAAAATGATCTGGATTTTATGAGCAAAACGAAATGAATATAGATCATTAACATGCACTTAACACAAAATAACAAAGATATCGTAAAAATGGTTTTCTATTCAATAATGAAATAAGCTGAAGTTGTAAAATGCAGTGCAAACAAAATTGTTGGAATGGTGGCGGCTTATCTCTGAGAAGAGATGTGATGATAGTGCACATTCACCAGAAGAAAGTTACAATGAGGCTCTGAAGGCCTTTTTACAATAAGAAAGAATGCCAAAAAACCTAGACATCCAAAAACCTAACCCTAGGAGATGAAATGACAAAAGTCATGTGGGCCCTGTTTGGGTAAGCTAGTACATCAACTTCCCAGGGTCGTAACTTTTGCATACGATCTTCGTTTTAGGCGTGTGATAGCCTAATGGAAGGGTATCACCGAGGATATTTATTTTGGGGGCTCAATAATGTCTTTGGCTATCATTGAGGAGATAGATACCGAAAACCTTCATTTAGGTCGTCAAAATGGCCCCGGAAGTAAAAACTGCTAAAAATAGTAAATTTCCAAAAATGTCAGAAAACTATTTTGAGCTAGTTGGAAAAGGTGGGTGGCCACCGATATCCATCTGGATCAATCCTCCCTCCTTAGGAATAAATCGTCTCCATTGCGTTTAGGTCCCCCATTAGATGAGGAAATTTCTGCTGAATTTGGCCCCAGGTGAGCCACTTGCCTTGGTGCAGGAGCTGCCCTGCTTTGACGACTCGATAAAGCTATATCCTTTGTTGTTGAGTTCCCTTGATCTGTCTGTCTACAATTCGATCATTGGATTCCTATTTTATGCAGTCGGGGTTGAGCTCTGTTGGTGTCAGCTATTCTACTACTTCGGAGGTGTCCAATAATGGTGGGAAATAACGTCGAAGGAGATCGACGTTGAACATTGGGTGCAGGCCAAGGAAAGGAGGAATGTTGAGCTCAAAATCATTATCCCCCACGGCCTTGGTGATAGTGTAGAGTCCATAACGGAGAGGGCGAAGCTTCCGATGGGGTCCTGTAAGGCATTCTTTCTGCAAGTGCAACCAAACTTTGTCCCCCACCTGAAACTTATGCGGCACTCGATGTTGATCATGGCGTTGTTTGTACTTGTCATTGGACTTCTGTAGGATATCCTGAACCTGTTGGCAGATGTGTTGGATCTGCTCAATGAACCGGGTGGCTTTGTCAGCTTTAGTTGGAGCAGGAGATGAGTCAGTCGAGGTGACCGCAAGGGGAAGTGCAACATCTATGGGACCCAATGGTTGGAATCCCAACCCCACTTGAAAGGGGTTGTTTTTGGTTGAGCTATGCAAGGCTCAGTTGTGCTATGTTGGACATAAGGAAGGCTCTCATCCCATGTGCGAGGGTTCTTTGAATTATACATGTGAAGGATATGCACAATAATTCGATTTACAACCTCAGTTTGGCCATCTGTTTGGGGGTGGAAGGCTGTGGATTTGGTGAGCTTGGTGTCTAGCAGTGACTAGAGGCTCGACCAGAATGTGCTAATAAATCGACTATCCTGATCTGAGACAATGGTTTGTGGGATTCCAAAATGTACCCAGACTCGTTCAAAGAAGATCTTGGCAGTGGCCTCTGCTGTGATGCTCTTATTGTAGGCAACCAGAATCACCATCCAAAAAAGAGATCAATAACCACAAAAATACAGTCATTTCCCCACTTGGTGGATGGGAGGCCTGTCATGTAGTCCATTGATATGGATTCCCATAGCCTGTCAGGAGTAGGAAGAGGGGTGTACAAGCCATGTTTCTTAGTGGTTGGTTTGGAAATAGTGTAGGCAGTGCAGGACCTGATATACTTGTTGACCTCCTGTCGAAGTTTCGGCCAGTAGAAATGTTTATGTAGCATCGCCACTATCTTTTCAACACCGAAGTGTCCTTCCACCTGAATGTAGTGGGCTTCCCAGATCAACTTCTCTCGCTCACTTGATGGAACACAGAAATGGCCCAGACGACACAACAACCCATCCTGAAGATGGAAATTATCGACAACTGCATTTGCACCCAACATTTGGTAGGTGGTGGCGAAGTCAGGGTCTGTCTCATAGAGTTGGGGCCATCTAGATGTCTCATGGACACAAGAGTCTAGCACCGTGGTGAGTGTCGCGACTGGTGGTCTGCTGAGGCAATCAGCGACGTGATTGGTGCTTCCTATTTTATACTTGATGTTGAGGTGGAATTGCTACAAGTATGTGGACCACTTTTGATGGTGGTCATTTTGCAGTTTTCCCTATGTCTGCATGAAATGCAGTGGCTTATGATTAGTGTGGATGACTGTCTCCTTCCCAAGAATGTAATGTCTCCACTGGCGACATGCTTACACAATGGACTACATTTCTTTGTCGTAAGTAGTGTACTTACGGAGAGTATCTGACAGTGTCTCACTATGATAGGCCACAGGGTGGTCGTGCTGAGTGAGAACGGTGCCCACAT
>JASDQU010104633.1:674070-690114 GCA_032191745.1 Picea mariana | reverse complement strand
TGCTCCCCCTTACACTGTTAGGGAGTGTTATAATGCTCCCCTGGCCCTTTTGAGGGAGCGTTATAGATTTTGAGAGCGCTGGTGCCCCCCTGAAGCCTACCAAGGAGTGCTACAACGCTCTGATGGCCCTTTTGAGGGAGCGCCACCTATTCTGGGTGGTTGTTAAGCTGTTGAGATGAATAGGGGAAGCATCTTTTCATTCTTGGAAGGTAGTTGGATTCGAATCCCTAGTCCAACCATGATCTTAGGGCAGATCCTCAACTGAATGAGGCAAATCCTCAACTTCCCCAAGGATATCTCAATTGGTTAAAGCCTCTCCAAGGATATATAAGAAACCTCTCTAATGGTGAAAGAGGACTGCAAAATAGAGAATGTCAAACTTATGATCTCATAAGTGAGAATGGAAAAGAGGGAATCACACGAAACTTATGATCTCATAAGTGGTGCTAGAAAGGGGAGGAATTATCAGCATGAAACTTATGATCTCATAAGGAACACACAGTCAGCCAAAAGAGAATAATCAGTGAAGCTGTTGTCATCCAAGTTGTGGAGCTTTCAGGCAAGGGTTAGACGAAGAGGACTCAACGAAGCTGTCGCATTCGCATCTATGATTGTAAGTACTGCTGTCGTTATTCTCATCAATATGACACGCTTGGCCTGTTTCTTTCTAGTTTGTGTCTAATGTCACATGAACTTATCACTAGTTGATAGATCTGTTTTCCTGCTAACATCAATAGAGTAGGAAGCGGTTGTATCTTTCTTTGTCCACAGAACTCAGCGAGGAGCAAAGGATTGGAGCGCAACTCAGAGCGTGCAGGGACAAACGTCGATAAAAAGGTACTTCTGTCATCCTTCCTTCTCATGTGTTAGTTTAGATAGATCTGAAAGGAAGTCAATGTACATGATAATCACTTTTCTGTCTAGGGTTAAGGTCAATCTCTAGAGGTGATCTACCTGTCCACAGGGATATTTTCCTACAACATCTGTCATAACAGTCAGTAGCTTAGGTTTGATCACAACAATAGCTTCCTTTTTCATTAAGAAGTTTCCTCAAATTTTTCCTTTCATAGGGTTTTTAGACAAGTGTGAGAGTCCTTTTTAATCTGCTTGTGTGTTATTTTTAGAGTGACTCTTTGTGATCTGTGCTTAGGCCAGAAGTTTTCATGGTCTTTACTTGTTGATATTTTTTCTTTTGCTTTGTGAGCATTTAAATAAAAAAAAAAATTCTTTTATTTCTTTTTATGGTTAAATAGTTGTTGGTTTGCATTAGTAACCAAGAAAAGTCTTTGATTTCATAAGTTCTTGATGGTTTACTTAGACGATAAATAGATCATAGTCGAGTGAAATCTTGTTTTGAGTTTGTTGTTCAAAGATCTTAGAAAATTTTATTTTGAAAAGTTGGTTAAAGAATTGAAAAGAGCAAATCTAAAGTTGTCAAGAAGTGTTTTGTTTCCAGCTTTCTGTTTATATTTCTTTTCATCTCTCAAAACATCACTAGTTTCACTGTCATAACCTTTGACTTAATACAAGAAATAAAAATTAACACTAAATATAAAATTAATTATACTTTTTATGTTTGTAGGGTCAACCAACTAGTTTAGGATTAAGGCCTTGAAATAGGTTGGAGAGGAAATTCTTCAAGGCCATTAAATCAAACATTGGAGTCTGAGCTAGGGAGTGTTAAAAGTCCAGTATCGTGAAAGTTATCTGGGACCCCCCTCTAACACAGGGGATAAACACAAGGTCACATGCAGAAAGGTAGCGGAGATAACCCCTCCAAAGATGGACCAAGCGTAGTGGAGAACACATATAGAGGGCTTGTCTTGGGATTCTGTCAATTGCATTTGCCATGGAGCTTCGTGGGTATCGAATCTGTTCGAGGTCCTCAGTTTTCTTCCAGACCACTTGATTTCAATACCATTGACGTGTTTTGGGATTGATACCCTACTCATTGTGGTCTACCCGACTGTCGACTGTACCCTCCTGGTGACTGTTCGCGCGCTGGCAACTTAGTTGCCTATATTTTTTAGAGACATAAATAGGTGATTGCGGGGGTATACCATGGTACCTAGGACAGACATCGATCCATGCTTTACAAAGTATACCCAGAGGGTGCTTCTGTGTTCAAGTTGCACTTGCACCGGTAATTTTCTCTAGTGTTGGTTGTTGTAACTGTTCTTCCAACTAGTTTAGTGCTTTCCTGTTTTATCTTGTAGGGACATTTTTTCTAGCGTGTGTTGTTTTTGAATGAATAGAATGCCATAGTGTGTCTTTTATCTTCTCACATAGTGGAGGATCATGAGCTCCACTAGTCACGAAGGCTTCTTGGCCTGCCACCGGTTACACGAGATCCACCCTTGCCACCGCTAAGGCGAAAGCTAGATCAACAAGGGTCTTTTGAAGTGACCGGGTCACAGGAAACCACTCCTGAACAACCTCTATTAAAGGACCTTTAGGCACATTTAAAGCAGGCAGTAATGGAACCAAATGCTACCACTTCTTCTGGGAATTCCTCTATTCCCACTATGACTGTCACCACAGGGGGTGTTCCACCTCCTAACCCATCGTTGCCAGTTTGAGCCACCATGGTCTCGACTGCCTCTACCTTGAGCAGTGGTCTAATCTCGTATTTGGTGATGAAAACTTCTCCTTTCACACAGAGTGCAATAGACCCTCCATTCTCATACGGGATGCCTAACTTAGGTACAATCCCTGTACTATCCTACCCCTCTTTGCAGACTTTAGGTTTGGGGGCAGGGAGCTCTAACGCTCCTTTGCAAGGACCCATGGGGGCCATGTCAGCTCCCTTTAATACTTTCCCTTATGGGGGAGTTCATATACCTCCTTCATCCCCTTCAATTGGCGGTACCCATCAACAATCCATCGGGACAAACACACACCATAGTTCACTTGGAGTAGGGAGTCAAGGACCACCTTCTCATAATATGCCGGTAGGGTCGACACCATTTTCTTTGTTCGGTGCATTTGGTAACAAAACTTTCTCATCAGCCACTTTCCTAGCCAGGGGAAACCTCAGTTATGGACAACCTAATCCTATGTAGGGTACTATTCCTACATAGGGGGAAAACCCAGGAACTTCTTCCGCATCAGGACCTTGGAATTCTTGGCAAGGATCAGTTACCTCGTCAGGAATGCCAATCTAGGGAATTTCTTTTCACAACTAATGGAACCGCGGGCAAGGTGCAATACCTATGCCCATGGGATCGACATGGGGAAACCCTTCCCAAAGTCCTCCTAGTGTAATGCACGCCCAACCATCTATGTCCTATTTTGAGATTCAGCTGATGATGAATCCTCAAACATAAAATCCATACGCTGGTCATGGCCATGGTTTTTACCAGAACCCCGGCCAACAACCCAACTTTTCCTGGCAACTTGGTGCCAATCAAACTCTAGGCCCCTTTATCCATGGTTATCATCAACAACAACCAAAACTACCTTTCTTGGCAACCTTACATTTGCCAGATTTGACAAGGTTGTTGAATGACCCCATCTGTCACGATCCACATTGGCCCCCTATGCCAACAAAATTGCCTTCGGACATACCAAAGTTTGAAGCCAAGCCTAATGAAGATCCATGGGATCATGTGACCACCTTCCATATTTGGTGTTCATCTAATTCATTGAAAGATGACTCCGTACAATTGTTATTGTTTCAACACACTCTCATTAGGAGTGTTGTGAAATGGTACATTGAGCTTGACCGCTCGAGATATTCTTCCTTCAGCGAATTGGAAATGGAATTCCTAAACCATTTCCAATTACCTATGAGATACAACACCCGCACAAAATTTCTGGCCAATTTTGAATAGAAAAAAGAAGACCATATCTCTGATCACATCCTAGAATGGAGATGCCGGAAGAGTTTGATTAAGGTACTAGTCCCACCGGCATTCCTACTTGAGTGGTTCCTTAAGTCTTTGGTCCCCCAGCTATTGAAAGACATCGCAACATCGGGAGTGTTTTCTGAAGAAGATGCCATCATGAGAGCTCAACATCTTGAGCTCATTTATTCTCAATCTGGTTTACTGTACGAGATTTTTCTGGATGCACCACGATCCATACTTGATAAGACCAGACAGAGATTTGGACCACATGCCGATGGTATTGTAGGTTCAACACAAACCAAGCCCACAGACCAACTGACAAACCAATTGCAGAAACTATCCATACAACACACAAAGGACAACCAAACTACTATTTCGACTGCTCCCCCTACCCAAATGTCGGATGTACACAGTGTGCAATCGACAAATCCGAAGGCCACCCAACAACCTGATGGAAAGAAAAAACAACGTAAAAAGGGTAAGGGGGATAAGAAACCCAGTAATAATGTTGGGGGGGGGGGAACACTGAGAAACAGAAGGTGAAGTATCTGTGTAACCTGTAAACAGAAGACCACCCAACCCATCAGTGCCCTTGGCTTGCAGAGGCCCAAAAGTTTGTGTCATAGCAATAGCCTTCTGTGTTAACGAATCCATTCCAACATGGGTAAAAACTAACCCAAGCCTCTAGAAGCATGGAAGGTGGTAGTCAAGGACCCTCTCCATCTTCGAACAATCCTGCATCCACAAATGTGTGTATGATGAAAGGTGATGCTTTTATATCGACTAGAGCACATGACTACAGTAAGACAAGCACCTCTGAGAAAGGAAAAGAAGTTGAAATCCCATCTCTTCCTCTCCAGATCGAGAAGACTTTGGGAGAAACAATGACATACATCCCCAAAGTGAATTCAATAAAGCTTCTCAAAACCCAAACACAAGGGCCACCTAGAACTATTCTATGGTGGAGGATTTATCTCAAACCCCTTGTGCAATGTCTGCTTTGGAGCTTCCCTTCCCAGAGGAAATCTTTGTTAGCCACTTTAGGTTCTACCGAGACTTGTAATATGGGTACAATCATGCTGGATACAACCGACTTAAAACCTCATCTCAATTACCACGTAGCATTTTACTCATAACATTTTCCACACAGTGGTTGATGAGGGCACCTCAACATGCGTCATGTCCTTGGCATGTTGTAAGGCCATTGACCAATTCATTTTGTCTCCATCACCTACTCTTCTTATTTCTTTCGACGGTCATTCATTCTGACCACATGGCATCATCCCCTCTTTCCCTGTGCAGTTTGGAGGGAAGACTGTGTGCATTGAGGTAGAAGTAGTCGATGCATCCTTCGACTACAATCTCTTGTTAGGTAGGAGTTGGACCTATTCCATGCAAGCAGTGGTTGCTACAGTTTTCTGGGTCTTTTTGTTTCCACACGAGGCTTGGATCATGACCATTGATCAATTTTCCTCCAGACCTAACCCTTCATTAGGGGCATCCGCGGTCCCGATGATTGACAATCCCCAACCGGGTGTCATCAACATAGGGGTTGGTTTGTGCCCATCTTTGATGGGTACTTTCAATTACCCGTCTCCTCAAGGCGATGCCAAGTTCGTATCAGACCACCATAAGGTTGAGATTTTCCAAGTTTCATTGTTTTTCATGACTTACTTCAATGATCCATGGATTCTTCCTTCCCCATCAGCCACGATGGAAGGGACAGGGCACCATGGTATGTCCATGCCCTTGTCTGTGACAGAAGCAGTGTACTCTTTAGTCTAGCAAGCTTTATCCAACACTGATCCGACTCCAACACAAGAGTTAGATCTGATCCCAAAGCCTATTTGGGCTCATGGTTCCCTCATTGGTACCGATTCGTTAGAATTAGTCTTGCCCTCAGACGAAGTAATCATTGAAGCAATGATTAGTCCAGACAAACCCTGGGATGATCTCCATCACAGATCATACTTCCTCCCGGATTTAAGCAGAATTGAAGCAAGGGAATTCACCTTGACTATGACTAGAGATAGGTCTTGTCCTATCAATCCCTTGGATACACATGAGGTTTATGCCGAGGGTAATATGGAAACTATTTCTAAAAATATACCGATTAAGATCTCCAGAACCCATGGCATCGTGGAGAATGTTTTCGTCGGAGATGACTGTTCCCCCAAAGAGATTCAAATTTACACAGACTTATTTAAAGAATTTTGCAATGTTTTTTTCCTGGTCTTACGAGGAAATGCCAGGCATTGATCCAAAAATAGTCGAACATGAGATCACCACTTATCTGGATGCCAAGCCAGTTCAATAGAAGCTTCGTCCAGTTAATCCCAAGAAAGCAACAACTATTAAGGTGGAAGTAGAGAAACTGTTCAAAGCAGGTTTTATCTATCCTGTCCATTTGATCCAATGGGTGTCAAATCCTATGCCGGTCAACAAGAAACAAGGCACGATTCATGTATGTACAGAATTCCGTGATTTGAACAAAGCCTGTCCAAAAGATAATTTTCCCACACCATTCATTGACTAGATAGTTGATGAATGTGCTGGTTGCAAGGCTTTTTCTTTGATGGATGGTTTTTCGGGATATAATCAGATACAGATCAAACCTGATGACCAGCACAAAACAACTTTCATCTGTCCATGGGGTACATTTTCCTATCGTAAGATGCCTTTTGGTCTCAAAAATGTTGGATCTAGCGGGCCATGTATTTTTCTTTCCATGAACTCAAGCACATAGTCGAAGCCTATTTAGATGATTTAGCATCACAATTTCGCAAGAGAATGGATCATCCCACACACCTCCGACTTATCTTTGAGCGATGTCACTACTTCCGGATTCGCTTGAATCCAAACAAGTGCAAGTTTTGCATAACATCAGGGCGTTTATTAGGTTTCATAGTGTCAACAACAAGGATCATGGTCGATCCTCTCAAGGTTGAGGAAATAGTTCAGTTGCCTACCCCACGCAAAATCCTTCAACTTCAGAGTCTACAAGGAAAGGAAAACTTTTTGAGGAATTGCATCACCAACTATGCCAAGATCACAAAGGGATTTATGCACTTACTGAAGAAAAACATTCCTTTTCATTGGGACGATGCCACTCAACGCTCCTTCAAAGCGTTGAAACATGCCCTCACAACTGCCCCTCTGCATCGACCACCCAATTATAACAAATATTTCTTATTATACTTGGCTGCAACAGAGTCAACCATCGACATGGTCTTAGTTCAACAAGATGATTTGCTCTCAGAATATGTGATCTATTACCTGAGTCGAGGCCTCGTTGGACTGGAACTCAATTATTCTCATATCGAAAAACTTGCATTGGCAACAGTCCATGCTGTCCAACGGTTCCGTCATTATGTTTTGTTTCGCAAGAAAACCGTCATTGCCGTTGTGAATCTGTTTCAATACGTGTTGACACGATGGGTAATCGACAGAAAGATCAGTAGATGGATAGTCGTCCTCCAGGAATTTGACTTAGATTTTGTTTTGGTGAAATCCAAAAAGTCACTGGTCTTCGTAGAACTTATCTCGGAACTTCTGGTTGAGTCAGGTGATGTTATGCCTGAAGAATCGCCTATTGGAGGAGATATGTTCCTGATAGCATCTTCAGACCCCTGGTATGGAGATATTATTGTCTATCTCTAGACTTTGAAGTGCTCCGCCTCTACTTCTGTGATGAATGTTTCCATATACATCATTAGGCCAAGAATTATCTCATCCTCGAGAACACTTTCTATCGTGGAGGTGTAGATTGCATTCTTCGTCGATGCCTCACTCATGAAGAAGAAGAAATCGTGCTTAACGATTTCCATACTGGAGCATGTGGAGGTCATTTGTCTGGGTTGGCAACAAACCAAAATATTTTACGAGCCAGTTACTTCTGGCTAACACTAATCAAATATTGTATCGAATCAGTCAAGAAGTGCCACCCATGTCAGATATTCTATCGAAAGATGAGGAAACATCCCGCTCCCATGTTTCCTGTCATCACAGTTGGTCCCTTCACCAAGTGGGGAATTGATTACACTACATGCAACCCTCCTTCAGCAAGTGGGCACCATTATATTATTGTAGCCNCTCTCTTTTTGTTCAACCAGATAATCGCAAGGTTCGACATCCCGAGAGAGATTGTCACTGACCATGGCAGTCACTTTCAAAACCAAATGATGAATGAATTAACATCAAATATTGGGTTGCGAAAAGAACATTCATCACCCTACTACCCCCAAGCGAATGGTCAGGTGGAAACTGTAAATAAATCTCTTAAGACCATCCTACAACGAATGATCAATTTGGCCAAGTCAAATTGGCATTTGATGTTATATTTGGGATTATTGGCTTACCGAACGTCTATTAAGACTGTAACTGGTTTCTCACCTTTTCAACTCGTTTACGAGCTGGAAGCAGTCTTGCCTATAGAATGTCAGATCTTCTCCCTAAAGTTGGCAGTACAGTTACTGTCGAACACTTCTCCACTTGAAGAGCGGTTATTATACCTTGAGAGGATCAATAAGCAACACCGTGATGTGGCCCTGGCCAACGAGGCTCACAAACAAAAATTCAAGTGTCAGTATGATAGGTTCGCTCGTCCTCAGATTTTCTCTGAAGGCAACCTTGTCCTGGTCTATGACCAGGATAAGGACTCCCTGGGGGAAGGCAAATTCAAACCCATGTGGTTCAGAGATTTCATCGTAAAAAAGATTCTAAAAAAGGGCGCTTATCATCTAGTAGATTTTGAGGGAAATGCTTTGGTGGAGCCTAGAAATGGGCTCTACCTCAAGAAGTATTACTCATAGGTAGGTCACCTTGGGTAACTTTTTGTAACATATGTATAGTCTTTGTACTATTACTTTCTAGTTTCTTTTGGTTTTATGGACGTGTCATTTTTTATGTTATCTTTTGTCACTATGGAAGATGTCAAGTGAATCACAGGTGTTCGTTGGGTACGCAGATGGTGCTAGCCTACACACTCGGAGGCTTGCCTCTGTAGCTTGGGTAATTTTTACACCTCAGGGCCAGTTATTAACTTCAGGAGGTATATGTTTAGGCGACACCACAAACAATGTCGTCGAATACAGCGCAGTTATTGAGTTGCTTCGTGACACCCTGTCATTTGGTATCTCTCATCTCCGGGTCTATTTAGATGCTCAGCTAGTTGTGTCTCAGTTAAATAGAGTCTACCATGTTCATGATCCTACTTTACACTGATGATTCCTTAGGGTACGTCTCTTAGAACGAATCTTTGATTATATTACATATTTTCATGTTCCTAGGAGATTAAACCAAGTCACATATACTCTAGCTAATCAAATCTTAGATTGGCATCTCGCACACATATAAGAAAGACATACACATGCACATGTAAATACATTTTTAAAGGCAAAAATAACCCATAAGACATAAAAAGACATAAAAATCCATATATAATATCAAAATCATTAGAGTACATAGGTGAGTGCATGCGCCTCAAAAATACGACCAGTAACGAGTCATGGGGCTTATTCCCTCAAAAACTATATACAAGTAGTGCCCTTGGCACGTGAAAAGTCCAAACTAACTAAGGTCAGGGCCTGTGGGTCCTGTTGTAATGATCAACAACGTTTTCCAAACGCTGAAAAAATCGGACCCATGTCCGTGGTGCCCCCACTACATGAGGCTGCATAGATGGTGGTAGATCCTCAATCTCTTCCATGGGGACTGTGCGAGTGAGCGAGGTAAAATTTTTCTCTACTCGTCTTAGAACCCTCTTATCCTCATCGGACGAAAGCTCTTATGTTGTTGTTGGTCCCCCTGTGGTGGTGGGTGTGGCCCTTGGTCAAGGATGTCACATGTTCCTCACATAATCCGTTGGTCACACTAGTCCCACATCTGCACATAATAGACACATATCTATCAAATGATCTGGTATAAAAAAATGATATATATAAAAAACAACATAAAAAATAACATATGTTTAACAAAAAAAAACAAATGATGCAAAATTACCCATCTCTCCTCGCTCCTCGCTAGGGGGTACTGTTATCTCAGGGTATCTCGAGAAGTCAATCCCAGCATAAGGGTAATCCTCTATGACTGGGATCTGTCGCAACAGCCAAGCAAAAAAGTTGTCATCAAAGGACTCATTGGTCCTTCCTCCCCCTTATCGTGGAAGAAACATTGCCCATCTATATATCGCAGGAAGAGAGGCCTGATTCCCCCATACCACCTCTCGAGGGCTGAAAATGGGCACTCTTTCAAAGAAGAAAGAGCAACGACTGGTCCCAAACCCAAAGTTCCACTGAGTCTGGGACCGACATTCTGTCAGTTGTCTCTTCATACAGTCTAATAATGTGGTGCTCCAATAAAAAATCTCTGCATTTAAGCACTGAAAATGCACAGTTCATCTATGCACTGGAAGCTTGATGCAAAGCAGAAGACCCTATAATCCGCCCGATAAGTAACACTATTGCTTGCAGTGCTAAGTTTGAGATCTTACTTATCGGCACTTGCGAGCTTGTCCTGTCTGTACCCACCTCACAATAGAGTCCAATCAACTCTGATATGTTGTGAGGCCACGAGGGAAACATATGGAAGTTGACTGGTTCCCCTCACTGAGAGAGGCCAGTCAAAAAGAATATGTCCTCGGTCGTTGGCACCAACGATTGCCCCTTCAGCATAAAGGCCTCTGCATCGGGATGCCAATAATCCACCAAGGCATTCAATAGCCTAGGTTGTGCTCGCATGAAAGGACATAGGAAGAATTTTAGCAACCCACATTGCATTAAGGAAGTAACAACATTGGGGTCCTCCCTAACCAATGCACTAATATCCTCATGCTCTCTTCCCCTCCAATGAACATACATCCTGCAAAAAACCAAGTTCAGGAGGGCTAACCCTTTCTTTTTTAATTTTTTTTCCATTAAATAAAGGATCCACGTGGGTTGTAATGATGACAGTCATGTGTACACGCGTGCAGTTTTTCCTCTGCCAGAGTGTACATGCGGGCTGTCATAGGACAGCCCGCGTGGACCTAGGGATGATCTTTTGAGGGTCGACGCCCCCCCAAAAAATGAAACTAAATGCAGAAAGAAAGATTTAAATTCCAAGAGGAGAGAGTTTATACTTACTTGGTCTAAGCAGATGGTCGTTTCGTCCACCGAATCTCCCAGAATCAATTATTTTCACAAAGGGGTAGTTTTGGATTTCAGTCAATTTCTGAATTAACAATGGTGATAATGAGCTACCAGCTTCTATTTATAGAGGTTTTTGGTGCTTTTTTGTCAATTTTCAGACCTTTTTGTCATCTTTTCTAAACTGAAAATCATTTAAGATGGTTTAGGAGTTTTTCTTTGGATGATCACGGGAAGTATTACTTTGGGTATTTGGAAAATGTTTTGAGAGTTGAGGTGTTTTGACGGTCCTTTGGTAAAAAGTCATTTTCTCCGACTCGTTTCATTTAAGTCAGGATTCCACCTCCACTTTCTACCTCTTGATGTCTTTTCCTCTTTTCCATAGGAACGATCCCACTGAGTTGCGATGCATAACCCTCTTTACTACTTTAGAAGTGTCGTAATTTGGTGGTAGAGCCTACCATAACATGGATTCCCTAGTTAGATCCTGGTGGAATGATGGTGTCCATGTTGTCACTAATGACTATAGGCTCAAGAGTCCTTTTTAGATTTTCCATGATTACGAGTTTGAGCCTCATTTGCATGATTCCTTATCACTCTTGACCTCACCCTCGGGACTCCCCAAAACATATTGGGTCTTTTTTTAAGCCCTTTTCAGACCCTCTAAACATGAAAATATTGTTGAGCGATCTTGTGGCCTTTCATGCTCACTAAATTGGAATTTGAAGTCACGTCTGTCCGGCGGTAGTTTACCCATTTTTTGGTCCGGACAGTCAACTGTACAATCAAAGGCATACTCTAGAGGCCTTAGATCTCTAGAAGATTTTTCTCAGGCATAATTTTAACCCTTTTTCAGGCCTGAGGGACTAAATTTATGAAAAAGGAACCCCCACGGAGTCCATAGTTAAGCTCTTTTCAGAGTCCCTAAAATTGAAAATATCTCCGAGTGACCTTATTATTTTACACTAGTTAAAATGGCCCAGAATAACATTCCTGACAGAGTCCATAGTTAAGCTTTTTTCAGACTCCTTAAAAATGAAAAAATGGCCGAGTGATCTTGTCTTTATCACACTCATTAAAATGGTTTTGAATAGATGTCTTGTCGGTGCTAGTTTACCCCTTTTCGAATCGACTAGACTACCTTCGAAAAAGGTACCCCATTGGATTCTCCTCTTACATTTTTCAGACTCTCTAAATATGAAAAACCGTCGAGCTTACCTTCTCTGGGCTCGTTAAACTTAAATCGAAGGACGTTACCATTGTGTGTTTTGTTAACCACATTTTCATACCTACGTCTTTGGTCTAATGCTGGCTCCATGTTTCTCTCAACTGAACCGTCTGAAGTATTCCTTATATGCAAGCCCTGAAGCACTTTGCCTTTGCGTCTTGACACCTTTGGCCCTAGGAGGGATTTTTCCCGGGTATCCTTTCTTTGAACATTAGTATTGTCCTTGTGCCTCGAACTTGTATGTTTTCGACACTCATTCCTCCTTTGTAATGTAACATTCTTTTATTATTTTTCCAAAATTATTGAAAAAGACAAAAAAAAAATAAAATTCAAATATACCCCAAAAAGAGGAAGGGAAAAGTATTTTCTTTGTATTGGCAACACAATGAGTCACCCTTGGATAAATCACATCCTTCCATTTGTTCATCAAGCCCTGGGATTTAATATGACCTTAGGAAGTTATTCCCACTACATTGAGCTGTGTCGTCCTCCGTTTGGTTATTTTTCCAGACATATGGAGAGTTTGTGCTGCCTCCTACCTTGTGAACTTATATTAATGCCATGCTACCTGAGTCCTATCATTTGTCATGCTATTGTCCAAGGGAAGTATTTCCAAGCCTGATTCGACCCCTCTACAGTTTGTCTCTTGCCCTCATGCTCGGCCATCCCAAAATTCTAATCAAGTCTTTGTTTGAAATCAATGAAGCCTCCAGTCTGATCATCAAGATTCTCTAGTCCATGACCGGCGAGCCATCGAAGACCTCTGGGTAGTGAATTCATACACTCATATTACACTCCTACCTGATTTTTGAAGATTTTGAAGTTGTTGCTCGAGCTCTGAAGACCTCATCTCCAGCCATCAGGCCTTATCAGCTTCTAGAAGATGGATACTATACATGTATATCTTTTTGATTTTGAGATGTAGATCTGCTGTGTATTGCTCGCGGCTACACTTTATATAGTTATATGACATGGATATACAGTGTATTTGATTGGTAGCCATGATTTTATTTCATCTCGATCATGGGTATGCCTTCCTTAGTGAGACAATTGTTATTTTGCAGATGGCACGCCCCGATTTCTGGTCCTTGAGCTCACCGTTTTGGTACGTTGATAAATATTGGTAATGTATTTCGGCCATCAGATGCTCTTCTGACCTCACACATTAGGGGGCATTTGTTATAACTCTAATTTTCACTAGACATACTTTCTTGACATCAGGCCATCCCATATGTCTTCTTTGCCAAGCCAGTACTGAACAAGTCTTCTTAAAAAACCCCTTTATAAATGCCCACATGCCCTGCTCCATTACTGCACGTGTGTACACGCTAGTTTCTCCAATACACCCCATGTGTACCTACAAAAGCACGGAAAAAAGGAAATTTGTTGACAAAACACACAACTTTGGGCAAGTTAACTAAACCTTTCGGCCATCCATGGTTGGTCATTCGACCAAATACCTAACTCCTTCTATCCTATAAAAGAATGGGTAAGGGTCCCATTTGAAATGGGGAAAATCATAGTAAAGAGACTATAACCAATTGAGCATTCCCCTTGTCCCAACCTTTAGCCATCCTTGTGCAAAGATAAGTATAGAGCAAAGTAGTTGGAGGACATTTGAAGAGGATCCCAGGACCAGGTTCATGGTGTAGTGGTCAACTTCATCATTGTAAGTTGCTTTAGTAAAGTTAATAATAAAGAAGTACTTTTTCCGTCCCACCATATGAGGTTTTCATTTTTTATTGCGTGCATGTTGATTAAATCTCTAACCCATTAATCTGTGGATCAAATGCATGTGAAGTTCTTTGTTTGTCTTTTGTGAATGTAGTTTATCCTTGGGAGGAGAGTTGCAGTCAAAGAGCGACCAAGCGTGAAGAGGGATTGATATCAAACGCTGGAAATAAGGTATGTTCACTTGATCTTCTTAACTACGTATTTTCTTAAGAATAATGGGGATTAGGTCCAGGATGACGATAAAAAGTAGGAATCTTTAGGTCTTTTCTGCATGCATGATAAAACCCTAAGTGCTAGTCCGTAGAGGGATTTCCCACTCACAACACCACTGATTACTTTACCAAGTTGATAGAATCCATTCCTACAAGGAATTCCTCCCACAAGGTAATGATTAGTTTTCTCGAGGATATCATGTCAAGATTTAGTTGTCCAAGAAGGATTGTTACTGACAATGTTGCCTCCTTGAAAGTTGAACCATTGATCAAGTTCTGTGAAAATTATGGGATTACATTAGTCCATTCTAATCCTTACTACCCCCAAGGAAATGGTTTGGAAGAGTCCTCTAACAAGAGCCTCATAAATATCATCAAGAAGTTATTAGAAGACAATAAGAAAGCATGGGACTCAAAGATACAATTTTCCTTATGGGCTGATAGAGTTACAACAAAGAGGTCACTTGGTGTTTCCCCTTTTCATCTTGTATATGGGGTTGAGGATATATTTCCTAATCATCTTTCCTTTCCTATGGAAAAATTCCTCCAGGACTACCAAGGAGAACCTGATGATATGGTCAGGAGGATACAACAGTTCGTAGAAGTACAATAGACTAGGGAGAAACTACTTGGAAAAGCATAGGACCATCAACAGAAGATCAAGAAAGCCTTTGACAAGAAGGTAAGCAAAGAAGATTTTCATCAGGGAGATCTAGTACTCAAGTGGGATGCACCTAAGAAAGACAAAGGAAAACATGGTAAATTCGAAGCCTTGTGGATTAGTCCATTCAATATTTCTGAGCTATTTTCAAATAACACTTATAAATTGCAAAACTTAGAGGATTCCAAATTTTTTGGTGGAAATGTCAATGGGCACTTTCTGAAAAAATATTTTTCTTAAGCCATGATTGGCTTTCCATTCATTGTAAATATGACTTTTTATTTTTATTTTTGTTTGAATAAGTGACCCCATATCCCTAGGATAAGACACTGAAGCTGATTTTTATTGGATGCTCACAGGGAGCATGCCATCTCATGTGAAGCCAATGTTATCACATGAAGTTTTCATGGGTCATATGTAGTTTTTGTAGGCTGACCAAGTCCTTTTTTTTGAAAGGAAAAAAAACCATGAGAGAAATGCAACATTCAGAGCAGTCAATTTCGAGCTTGAAATACAAGCAAGCAGATAGGCTCGATTTTCAACGGTGGAGATTTCATGTGTAGTTCAAATCTACGAATCTCATCCATTTGGAGTTTCAAAGTCGCGCGAGGATTAACGAATGGACAGATGCCCCAAAGTGTCGAAGTCTCGAAGTAATGAGAGACTTCCATGTCAAATGGGAGAAAGTCACTTCAGGAGATATTCATACCCACGTTCAAAGGCTCCTGAAGCCCGAAGTCCCAAAGTAAAGAGAGACTGCCACGTCAACTGGATGAAAGTCACTTTGGGAGATATTCATACCCACGTTAAAAATATCCTAAAGCCCTAAGCACTGAAGTAACGAGAGGCTACCACATCAAATTGGATAAAGTTACTTTGGGAGATTTCCATCCAAACATCCCAAAGTCCCGAAGAGATGAAGTCGCAAAGTGACGTTGGGATGACACGTCGCTTCGGGCCCTACCACGCCACATGTGTTTTTCATATCAACAGATGGAACTCATCCATCAGTACTTGTGACATCATATAAAGTCACGTTTTCACATCACTCTGGGCCCGTACCACTCAACGAGTTTTTCATGCTTCACAATCCAAAACTCCCAAATCTCGAAGTGTCAAAGATGTTGGTTGTGGAGCCTGATTATCTTCCTAATTCATAGGTATTTTAATTTTAGCTGTGTTTATACCCCATGAAGTATTTACACGCCAGAAGTATGTACACTCTTCCATGCGGAGG
>JASDQU010104633.1:650203-672130 GCA_032191745.1 Picea mariana | reverse complement strand
AACTAAGGAAATTTGTCCCAAGACACAGAAGGAGATAGAATACATGTCCAGGGTCCCATATTCATCAGCAATTGGCAGCTTGATGTATGCAATTGTTTGCACAAGATTGGATATTGCACATGTAGTGGGAGTTGTGAGCAGATATATGAAAGATATAGGTAAAGAACATTGGGGGGAAGTAAAGTGGATTCTCAGATACTTGAGAGGTACTGCTAATCATGAATTATGTTTTGGAGGTTCAAAAATTGTTCTACAAGAATATGTTGATTCAGATATGGCAGGTGATAAAGATAGCAGGAGGAGTACCACAGGGTATGTGTTTACTATAGGTGGAAAAACAATAAGTTGGATTTTAAAATTGCAAAAGGTTGTTTCACTTTCAACAATAGAGGCAGAGTATGTTGTTGCTAAAAAGGCTAGTAAAGAGATGATTTGGTTACAGAGGTTTATGGAGGAGTTGGGAAAGAAGCAAGAGAATAGCAGGTTGTACTGTGACAGTGAGAGTGCCATTCATCTTGCAAAAAACTTAGCCTTCCATTTGAATACTAATCATATACATTTGAGGTACCACTTCATATGATTCACCTTGGAAGATGGACATTTGAAGTTGGAAAAGATACACACTAGCCAGAATCCTGCAGACATGTTAACAAAGGGAGTAACCAGGGAGAAATTGAGTTCCTGCTCAGTTTCAGTTGGTCCTCAAGAATGAAGATGAAGATGAGGAATTTTCCAGGTCTAAGAAGGTTCAGAGTCCAGCATATACAACAGTGGTGGAGTTGTTGAGATCAGTCTCCAAGTGGGAGATTGTTGGTTGTGGAGTCTGATTATCTTCCTGATTCAGAGGTCTTTTACTTTCAGCCATGTTTATACCCCATGAAGTATTTACACCCCAGAAGTATGTACACTCTTCCACGTGGTGGAGTGAAGAGGGGGAATACCCCCTCTGTGGGGTTCGGGGGGGCTATCCCCCTGGCTGGGGGGTCTGGGGGCAAGCGGGCCCCCAGCGGGGGTTCGGGGGTGAAGCCCCGGAAGGAAAAATTGCCTTGTAAATGTATATTGTAATTTCATTGTAAACCTGGACCATTCATTATAAGGTCACAAATCTAACAGTAGAGATTATGTTAGGGTTTTTTTCCCTAGAAGGCAACCCTCTTTTATGAGGGAAATGTATTGTGGCTATGGTTGATGGCGAATATTGTATTCTGAGATAGGATACTGTTAGAGAAAGAAGAGGAAGTTATAGAGGGTTTTGTTGTAGGTTGTATTCCTTCATATGCTGGATAATAATAAAGGAAGGACCTCGCAATTTCTTTGGTGGACGTAGCCCACACTGGGTGAACCACGTAAATCTGTGTCTCTATTGTATTGTGTATCTTTTGTGTTTTGTTTCCAAATTTGTTTTATTTTATTGCTCCACAGTCCTGTTTTTCTAACAGAAGACACTTGGAACTCATACGTTAGGACTAGTGGCGCTCATCTGTGGAGAAAAGTGGCTTCCATATGACCCTGACATGTGGCTCTCATTACAAGTAATTTGGTTGCGTCATTCGCCCATTTACATGTGACACATGTCACTCTTCTTTCCATGACACGTCAGCACAGTGACGTCAGGCCACCGTGTCTGATTCGAGAGATCGTCCTCTGGAAGGTATTCCTTCTTAGTATTAAAATATCCCAAGCGCTAAAATTGTTTCCATCCCTAAACATGGTTAAAAGGATTATGGAGGTTGTAGGCGGATAAATTTTAGCAGGGGCGCTAAAATAACAGGGTTACCCAGATTGCAGATTGCAACAGATCAACATCCACACTTCATTTCAGGGAGGGAACATGCTCGAACATTAAAATTATAGAGCGGTCCCACAATTGAAACCATGGTATATATAAAGAGGTATGTGGAAATTGGTGGTGGATTGTGGGGTTCGAAGTGGTGTGGATCCAAACCACCCTTGGAAACTCCTGCAATCACGTGCTAATATAGGGTCCAATCCAAGAGCAGCACGTGGAAAAATAAACTAGGCATTAATCCAAATTATCAAAGGAGATTCACAAGGAGAAGAAGAACGTTAACAAATGATGACCAATCTATCACCAGAGGAAAGAGAACAATCGAATCCCCCCTTAAATGGAAGCATGGAGGGTCTGATTGAGGAGACAAAAAATTGTCAGCCCGAATCAGTTAATGAAATAAGGACTGGTGATTGACCAATTGACTACCCCCTTAAATGGAAGCATGGAGGTTTTGACCAAGAGGACAAATAAATGTTAGTCCAAATCAGTTAATGAAGGAAGGACTGGTGGTTGAACAATTGACTACCCCTTTAAATGGAAGCATGGAGGGTCTGGCCGAAGGGATAGATAAATGTCATCCCAAATCAATTAATGGAAGAAGGATTGGTGGTTGAACAATCGATTACCCTCTTAAATGGAAGCATGGAGGGCCTAGATGAGGAGACAAAAAACTGTCATCCTGAAGTACCACTGAGTGAATTTTTTCTTGCAGGCCCAGACTAACCCGAGTTTCCTTCTGATAGAAGGAACAATATAGGTGGAGAATCATAGGATAGGAAGGCCAACTCACACTCCTAGCTGTTGTCTACTATTTTCATTATAAATACATAATATGAATGATATTAGAGGGTCGGATGGTTGAGCATAGCTCCCTTTTTTGTAATATTTTGACTAAGGAGAGTTGTTCTCTAATTATGTATGGGACTTGAGACATTTTCGTTAATAGAAGCAAGCTTCCTTTCATCATTGTGTTTCCTCTTACTCTAAAATGGTCATGATTGGATGATCCATATGATATTTTTTGGTTGTGTTATAATGGATGTTTGATTATAATGCTCCTATGAATGTTTTTCAGTGTTTTAAACTTTAATTTCAAGAAGTTCTTGTAACTGATTTTTCCTTCTCCTCGTTGCTTCGAGGCCTGATGATTATATTAGACCTATCCACCTTCCTCACTAAGTCTTCCTTTTATTCACCTTTATCCTTAAAACACTAACAAAATTTAATCAAAACCTCATTTTCTTATGCATGCTAGCCCATTTTTCTTCCTTAAAACATTCTTATGCTAAGTTTTATCCATTTGACCTTTCATCATTAATTTACATTCACAAAAATTTTGATGGGTACTGGGCTTATCCTCTTGCAATATGAGGATGACTCTCAGTGCTAACATGTAGCATAACTAGAAGGGTTCTTTTCCTCCCATCCTATAGTTCCATTTAGAATCTTTCCCTTATTACAATCTTGATTCTCGAGTAATCCCTAAAGAACACATCACCCCCATCATATCATTATATTCATAGAACCATTCTTTATGTGGTGTCATATGATAGGATGCTCCTGATTCGATCAACCAAAAATATTGATCCGACTATGTATTGGTCGACACTAGGTACACATCACCTCCCTTGTCCGAAGTCATATTTATATCAATCGACTTCTTCTCATCGGATCTGTCACTGAATTTTGTTTCCTTCTAATTACATTTTTTTTTATAACTCCCAGCTTTACCACATATCCAACATCTTTGCATAGACTGAACCATGGATTTAGATCTACCCTTCAACCTAAACTTTCTAATGGAGAATATGCCTTTATCTCTATTTATTGGTCGAACTCTCACTACCAGAGAATCTTTGGTCGATCCTTCTATGTTCTTTCTTCTCATTTATTACGACAACATAGAAGAAACCATGTCCTCTAGTACTAGTGTGGTTGTATTACTCCCAATATCCATGACTAAGTTATCCCATGAGTCTGGAAAAGAACAAAATAGGATGATACACTTCTCCTCATTAGTGATCTTTATATCCACAAATGATAACTGATTTAACACCATATTAAATGCATTTAAATGCTCAAACACCGAACTTCCATCACTCATCCTCATAAGATACAATTTATTTCTGAGAAACAAGTTATTTAATAGAGATTTCAACTGTTATAAGATTTCTAGCTTGTCCCATAATTTCTTGGCTAGACATTCGACAACATTGAATCTACAAGACAAATCTGAATCATACTTCTTTCTCTTCTTTCAAGTTTCTCCCATTCTCCCATCGACATTCTAGTTGGTTGGGTACCTGGACAAACTGTTGTCCATTGTTCTTGATCTACAAGAAGATCTTCCATTTTAATCTTCCAAAGCTTAAAATTATGTTCATTGAATATTTCTATCTTTATTCTAGAACTACTCACCATTATTTACCATGATCTTTAACACAATTTATGACTTATGACTGTTACTATACCTAGAGGTTATTTCTCATATTCAATATTTGTAAATCAAGATTTGATATACTTGCCAAAGCATTACACCGCTTTGATAACTCACTTGTCAAGGAAGACCTAAGCTTTGATACCACATGTCAGGAAATGAAAGACACTTTCACACTAATAGTAGTAGAAGAGAAGAAGAATTTAATTAAGAAAGAAAATGACAAAAGTAATCACATAGTACACCGATAATTTTCCCTGGAAACCCTTAACCGGGAAAACCAATATTCCTTTGAGATTTTTTCTCTCTTGTTGTCTTATTCATTCAGAATAAAAGGTTACATGTCTAACATTGGTCCACACCTAAGACACAATCAACACCATACCCTCTTGTACAGGAAAGAACAACCCTGTAGCCAATTCGTCTTACATATGCATGACCAAAAACCTATGATTTACACATGCAATACCATATTTTGCATTAGCATTTATGACCTTACAACATGCCTATTTATGGGCTTTACAACAGGAAAAACCCTAAATATTAGGTCCCCAAAATGGTTACATATCCATGCATATCATTGGCTATAAATCTCTCAAATCCCAGGATTTTGTTATAATTGACTCCAAGTCGGGTTTACTAGTCGACTATCATTCCACTTCCATTCGATCTCTAGTTAGTCTTCTCACATATGCATTTCAATCTCTTTTCGATTGATTGGTCATAGATATCTTCGACTTTGAATTTAACCAATCAACTGCCTCGAACTTCAACTTGTTGTATATCTACCTCAACTTCAACCTGTTGTCGATGATGTCGATCTACCTCAACTTTGAACTGCTATCAATCTACCTCGACTTCGACCATGAGTCGATTCACCTCAACTAGATTTTCACTGCAAATAATATAACAACCCAACAAACACTAATTACTTACAATTTTTAGTAGTTAAAAGAGTAATAAAATAGTATGAAAGAAAATTTTCAACAACCCTAATGGTTGTAAAAATAATTTTATAACAGTAAGACAATCACTTAGATAAAGAAGATGCCTTAGAGGCTTAATCAAGCTTATAGCATGAACAACAACTTCCAATTTAGACAATTTCAAAATATCAATTTTTCTCGTATACCAATTCAATGATTTTAGATCTCCAATGAAAATTATACTAGTGTCTTATAAATTGGGTTATGGGGTGTCTTGTTGTAAGGGATAGTTGTGTTATCTCCCTAGGGGTGTAATCCTTTTTACTCCCTAGGGAAACAAAGAATAGCAAGGTAAATCTAGGAGGGTGTAAGCCTTTTTACTCCTCCTAGCAACCTTTGCAAATTAATGTATCCAAGAAAAATGTGATATATCTTAGTGGAAGGTGTATGCATTTATACTCCTTCAAGGGTTTAGACAATAATAACCATGAAGCAAGAAGAAAAACCAACAATATGCATAAATTCCCTTACCAATTCCAATAGATAGCAAGATAAATCCTCTTCTACCAAGAAATATTCCACCACAAAGAAAGAACAAGAATCCAAGAGAGATAATGCACCACTTCTTTCCAATATACAAGTAACTAGCATCAAAATTGCACAAGAGAGATAGAGATGTGATTTTCCAAAGTACGAAGAAAATTTCAGCCAAACTTTATGGAATTCTCAAGTGAGTTCTGTATCAAATGAAAGTGAAAAGGTCTCTTTTTATACATGACCTTGTAAAAAAAATTGTCCACTTAACTTAGGGTAAAAATCAAATTAGGGTGATGTTTTGGCATAGTGAGCAAGTCCTTGAGCTATTTGAGGGAGATACTGGGCCTCCAAAGGCCAGTTCTTCAAAGTGAAAAGGTCTTCCTCCATTAGAAAATTTCAATTCATCAACAAATCATCCATCACCATCAAACCCTAGCCTCCCATGTCTAACGTCATGCCCCAAAAGATAAGGATAAGTCCTCCAAAGGAAAACGTTGGGGCTGGGAAAGATAACTAGTCACTTCCTAGGGATACTCAAGTGCCTCCAAAGGAAACATCCCTCATCCAATGTTTCCACAAGAAAGGGGGTGCATCATCCAACCTGTGGGATTCCTACCCCAAGAGAAGGTCCAAGTGGCCTTGTGCCTCGATGGTCAAGATATCACCTGTCAAGGACCTGCAAATACATGAAAGTACACCCTCCAAGGGTCCACAAGTCACAATATCATGCCAAGTAAGACATATATAATAAAATAACCACCGAAACATGTGCATCAAATCCCCCCTTTTGAAAATAAACATATGCTCAAATATATTATACAACTTACCAAATTTAGATATGGGAGGGGTGTCATAGTGCCCTATTTGGTAAACCAATTCCTCAAGTAGGGGATGTTTCCAAAGAGAAACATCTATAGTCGATGTAGTGAATGTGAAGTGGATGGGGTTATACATCTAGGTATGGGGTTTCATGACACATAAGGGCTCATATTGTTTCATTTATGAGCGCCTTTTTTGAGAGATAACCACATCTCTTTTATCTTTTTGTTTTTAAGGCATATTGTTTCCAAACCATTTATTATCCATTTAATTTTTATGTGTCACCAAATTGAATACAATAAGGGGTACTAAAAATGAAATGCATAGCCCACAAATGATCAACCTTGGAAAGTTTAAGCAATTGATTAATCCCCCCTTTGATAATTTTAGATATGGGAGGGGTGTCATAGTGTCCTATTGGGTAAACCAATTCCTCAAGTAGGGGAAGTTTCCAAAGAGAAACCTCTCTAGGCCATGTAGTGAATGTGAAGTGGATGGGGTTATACTTCTAGGTATGGGGTATCATGACATACAAGGGAACTTATTGTCTCATTTATGGGAACCTTTGTTGAGGTATATCCACATATATTTTCTCATTTTGTTTTTAAGGCATATTTTTTCCAAACCCTTTATTAGCCATTTACTTTTCATGTGTCACCAATTTGAAGAAAATAAGGGGTGCCTAAAAGGAAATGCATATGCCACATATGATCTACCTTGTTTTGTTTTTCTTTCCAATTTGAAGTCAATAGGAGGCACTAAAAAGGAAATGCATATCCCACAATGCTCTACCTTGGAAAGTTTAAGCAATTGATTAATTATTTATTTTATGGGTCCCTTACTTTTATTTTTTGAGTAGTGTTTCATTGCGCTTGGGATCCCATGGTGAGACTTTATTGCGAGATTTTATCGCTAGGGAACCTCCAAGACTAATGGAACCTTCTTCCCATGAAATTAGGTACATGCCCTACTTGGGTCAATAAGCTCGAAAACCTAAAAGGTTGGGAGACAGAAAGGAAGAAGTGATGGAAGTTGGAAAGTAGGAGTAGGAATGGTATGATTCCCCTCCCAGGATACCCCCTGGTAAAAACCCTTTCCCTAAGGGTGGCCACTTAATAGGAAACCATGATACTCACCAAGGTGAAATAGGGAAAAAAAACATAATTTCCAAGAAAATGTTTTCAAAATCAAGAAAGTATTCTTTGCAACATGCTCAAATGATTAACTTATTAGAATGACACTTACCACAATACCAGACTGGTTACCTCATAGAACAAGACCTATTTTCCTCTGTGATCCAAGATATGTGTGGTGGACATTGTTTCCATCGATCTAATGGTGATGTGTGTTTAATTAAGGGCTCTGTGTGTTGGGATGTCTCTCAATACTCCATGTCTCCAACCCAAGGGTCTCGAGACATCATCTCCTTAGTTATACCTAGAAATGTGGGATAACATCTGGGTCCTACTTGGGGACATGTATGTGTCTTAGAGTGCATGAGAACCTCAACATATCCTAGTAAGACATGTGCCTACACACACTGAAACAAAAAAACTATTGATATTGAAGGTGGCTCACACACCCTTTGTCCATATGATAAAAAATCAACTAAAATAAAATTTTGCATTTTTTTTATAACTTTCTAACTAACATGTAGTATGATAAAAGCAAATGATGCAAGGAAACTATGAAATAATGCAAGTAGAGAAATATTAAAAATGATATTTGACATGAAACTATATTAAAAGAAACTAACTACCATGAGCAAGCAAATGCAAATGCAAGGGAAAGAAAATGACCTACCTCCTTACCTAGGGCCTAGGCCCTAAAGACGTTAGGTTCAATTGATGTAGGGATGGAGGAGAGACCCATAAAATAGCAATGGAATCTTTCTCCCATCCATAGTAGACAAGTAATATTTTCCTTTCTCATATTTCTTCTTGACTATGTAGGGGGCAAGCCATAAAACCTCATTCCTTTAATCATACTTGGTATCACCTCTATTATTTTCCCACATGAGTGCAAGGATCCTTTCAATGAAGTTAATGTAAGGTATGTTTTAAATGTAAGGTTGTGAAGGTGGTTCTTCCTTGACCATATTTTTGATATCTTGTTCTCTCTCCTTATCTTTCATAGCTTCATATTTCTTGAGTATTTTGATGGATCCAAGTTCTTTCCCTTGGAATTATGGATGATTATATTTGTATTTATCTTTCCTTGGAAGTAGTTTGTCTATGCAATATTCTTGCACAAAAGGAAAATTTATAGGGTCGTACTCAATGTTATGTTGAGGCACATCAATCTCACAATCATTATGATAATCGGGGTGATTTAGATCCATCATATGCGTCTTGACTACCTGTCGTCTGTACAGAATCCTGAAGGTGTCACCCCCCATAGGAATATGGGTGTGACTAAGATCCATGCTAAGGAAATCTCCAAGGGAAACAACCCAACTTATCAACAAGATCATTCCCTAATAATCCAGGACATCAATCACTACTATGTTCATAATGAGGCTGATATGAGGGAAATCATGTAAATACACCTCCACATATTATATGAGACCATACACTTTCACATTATTTGAATCAATGTCACACACATTTCTATAGGACTGGGTTTTCTTCAAACCAATTTTTTCCATGAACTTTGAAAACATCACATTTGTTGAAGCCCCATGATTCAACATGTAGTTATTCAATCAAAGACTATTCACACTTCATGAAAGATAGAAAGGAGGTTTTTCATCTCTTTGTTTCCCATGATATATGGTGTTCATAATTACAGGAGGATATTCTGCCTCATCTAGTACCTTTAGAACCTTCATAACTTCTCTTCTTACATAAGGGATCTTGCACATCTCAATTACAAGAACTGACGTATTCATATTTCCCATCATGATCGGAAAATCTATATTCAATTTAATTTCTTCATTGGATGGCATGGGTTTTGGGAGAAGGTTTTGCACTAGTGGAGGAGGTGGAGGAATTTATTTTATTGGCTAAGGTGGGTTCTCTTATAATTGCAGTGGAGGCACTGGAGCTGGAGTTGGAGGAACTGAAACTCTATTTCTTCTTGCATATGTCATAATTTATTTCTTCCTAAACTCATTTTTGGTATTCTCGTCTAATTTATTTAATTCTTTGAGCCACCCCTTTCTAGAACCCCTCTTCCTGACCTCCTCAAGTTTCTCTTGCATAGTATGCACATATTCATCGTCTTGAAGAGAAAATATTGTATCAATGAAATTCATTTGATCTACAAAGCCTTAACCTTCTTCCTCTATCCGTCTTGGGAAATCATTTTCTAAATGTTCTTCATTATAAAGAAAGCACCATGGAAACTCTTCTATATTTACCATTCCAACTGGAATCAATGTGTCGGGAGCCTAGTCCTCATGTTGAGGCCTTGCCTTCCAACCTATGTTTGGTTGTTTGAAAACCTAAGGTCTTGGAGCAGACTGATTTCTCTCCAATTTTTTCGACCTGTTCATAATATGATTCTTGTTTTGGACAAACTAAGTATTCATATGTTCAAACTTTTGAACTAGGAGAGTGACTGGGTCTAGTGCATTGTTTGTTGCAGTGTTTGTTTTTGCTTCCACATTGACATGGGGAAACTTAAAGGGATTAATTATTGAGTTGATGAGATTTTCCTCGATTTGTGTACTATATTCCTTGGCATTTACCAAAGTATCAGGTTCTTTATCCTTGAGGATAAAATGAAACTGTCCTTCAAATGCATTCATGTAGAGAACATGAATGACTGCTACTGGTGGATGTAGGTCAATGAGGATTTGATCATACAGTTTATCAAATCTGGTATCAAACTCTTTTACTATTTCATTTTCCTTTTTTTTGATTTGATTGAACTATGCCAATATCATTATGTTGTCTTTCTTTGTTGACCATCTCCTTGTAAGTAATTTATCGAAGTCATCATAAGATTCCAAATTATTATCAGGTAGTCCTCTAAACCACCTCTAGGAATATTCATCAAGAGACACAACCGATAACCTGATTGTAACATCCTTATTTTCCATGCCTTCATTGAGAAAGGTTGCACCTATTGCATATAGGTGGTCTTATGACATAACCACATTGTTTCCAATGAATTTTGGAAACCATTTATGAGTCTCATTAGGCATGGTATTGGGGTACCTAACTATGGAGGCCAATTTCAATGTTTTGAAAAGTTTTTTAGACCAAGAGTGAGCCATTGTGTTAAGGGGAAGGAAACATTGGAACAAGGTTTTGACAATAGGGTAGTTATGAGGGGGAATTATTAGGTAAACCTTAGAAGGTTTGAATCTTCCTAGGTGCAAAGATGGTGGGTTTTGGGATGGTGGATTTGCGAGATGAGATTTATGGAAGGCTCATCAATAATGGAAAGGGAACTTCCCTCAAATGGATTCATCGAGAAATTTAGGGGTAAAGGATTTGGGATCAAATATTTCCAAAGTTTTGTTAGTGATTGAAAGAGGATTCAAAATCCTCCCCGACAGTAGCGCCAAAATGTTATCGCACAATATATAGATTGGGAAATGCCCAAAACAATCCATAAAAGTGTGACAACTGCAGGAGTACCTACCCATTGTCACCTCAGATACACACTCCTCTCGCTTTAGTGATGATTAAATCACCACAAGGGGATAATCATGGTGACCCTAGGGGGATTGAGATGGAAAGTGAAATAATGATGAGTGAAACCCCTATAGGTCAATATTGGATATGAAGAATGGCTTGGAAAAGAGTATTTTTAAGGAGGAGAAGGTTTCCAAGTGTTTAGTACATGCAAATACAATGTTATCCCTTCCCAGAACAAGACAAATGATCATAAACCAAGCCCTTTATCAAATGGAATCAAGAAAGAATCCTTGTTTCCAAAAATTGCAGAAATATGGAAATATATAGATCAACAAATAAAAGTGTTACTATCTGTGATATTAACCATCTAAAACATCAAATGATTTTTAGGTGATCAATCCATAAACATGTAGATAAACTCCCAATATTTAAACACAAGTTTGGATGGAAAAATAGGTTTGCTCAATGATGTTATAAGAAAAAGAACTTGAATGAAATCACTTGATAAGAAAAATAATTAACACTAATTACTTGTAATTTTCAGCGGTAGAAAGAGTAATAAAAGATGATGAAATAGAGTTCACAACAACCCTAATGGATGTAGAAATAAGTTTATAACATAATGAGAATCACTTAGCTAAAGAAGATGGTTTAGAGGCTCAAGCAAGCTTATAGCATGAAGAACACTTCCAATTTAGACAATTGAAAATTCTCATTTTTTCATGTGTAACAATGCAATGATTTTAGATATCCAATGAAAATTAGACTAGTGCCTTATCAATTGGGTTATGGGGCCTCTTGTTGTAAGGGTTAGTTGTGTTACCTACCTAGGGGTGTAATCATTTTTACTCCTTAGGAAAAACAATACTAGCAAGGTAAATCTTGGAGGATGTAATCCTTTTTACTCCTCCTAGCAACCTTTGCAAATTAATGTATCCAAGACAAATGTGATAGATCTTGGTGGAAAGTGTATTCCTTTATACTCCTCCAAGGGTTTATACAAGAATAACCATGAAACAAGAAGAAGAAAACAACAATATGCATTAATTTCCTTACCAATTCCAATAGATAGCAAGATAAACCCTCTTCTACCAAGAAATATTCCACCACAAAGAAAGAACAAGCATCCAAGAGAGAAAGCACAGTACTTCCTTCCAATAGACAAGTAAATAGCATCAAAATATCACAAGAAGAGAGACAGATGCGATTTTCCCAAGTAGGGTGAAAATTTCAGCCAACCTTTATGTAATTCTCAAGTGAGTTATGTATCAAATGAAAGTGACAAGGTTTGTTTTTATACATGACCTTGTAAAAAAAATTGTCCACTTAACTTAGGGTAAAACAAAAATTAGGGATGCTCACCTCCTAATTACCCCCTTTACAAATTATAATTTAATTTTACAAAAAATGAAAGCCCTAAAAGATGACACCAAGCCCTCTAGGGGTGACATTTTGGCATAGTGAGCAAGCCGTTGATATATTTTAGGGAAACGTTGGGCCTCCAAAGTCCAATTATTAAAATTGAAAAGGTATTCCTCCATCAAAACATGCCAAGTCATCATCAAATCATCCATCACCATCAAACCCTAGCCTTCTGAGTGTGACATCATACCCTAGAAGAGAAGGATAAGGCCTCTAACGAAAAACGTTGGGGATGTGAAAGATAATGAGTCCTAGGGATACTCAAGTGCCTCCAAAGGCAACATCCCTCATCCAATTTTTCCATAGGTGTTACACATAAAAATTCCTCACTTAGTTTCCAAAGGTAGTTTTATGTCTTGGTAGAGGAGTCTGTACTCCAAGGGAAAGTTCACCTATCCATAGGGGAATATTTACGTAACAAAAATTGGTGACTCCATAGGGGATTGAATTTTAAGTTTTTTTTATTTCCTTGGTTATTCCATGGATTTTGTCTATCCTTAGATCCCATTTTCTAATTTAATCTATCCTTACATCTTTCATCTTTCCTAAGTTGTCTCATAGAGTCTCTTACTGAATTTCCTTGAGTTATTGAGCTTTCTGAGTTTTTATAAATCTTTGATCAAGACTAGAACCCATATACATTTTAAGTCATAGCATTGGATGCTTGATCATCACTCCCCAAGAGTCTTTAAGGGAGCTTTGTAGCACTCTGGTGTTTTGGTTACCAGAGCACCGATTTTTCTTCCTTTGAAAAATTGTAGACTTTCTTACTTGCTGGGCATAGTCCTTGGATTGTTTTTTCTGACTTAGATCATATTCTATAATATCTTGTCCTCTGTTTGACTCCAACTTGCTACCTTTCATTCTTTTAGTCCTTATTGAGTTTTTGTTGTCTTTCTTTATTGCAAAAATCAATTGTTCTCTTTCAAACTTGGTTTCTTTTTACTGCTCTTATCAATTATCTGATTGATTGGAGGTTTTCATAAAGAAGGTCATTGATCACAGTATTGTTTTCCTTATCTTTGATCCCTTACTCAATTTTGAAAGACTATAAAGTGTGACTTTTGGTTTCGTAGTGTTTTTCCTTTGAATGAATAGTTTGGTATTTGTTCTTCTTTCGGTCTCTTGTTTACTGTTGAGAGTGTCTTTGTTTGTGTACTTTTTCTTCCTATTTTTCAAATCATAGTAATGAACCTTTTTCATTATTAGTGAAAGCACAAAGCATTAGATGAACATTTTAATTTACATTCACAATCAAACAAAAAAATACTTGTATGCATTGGTTTTGAATATTGGAAAGGTTTTCTTTATAATTTGTTAATTGTTTGAATTATTGTTGAGAACAAAATAGTATAAAATTTTCATTCTTGAGTGTTTGTTAGTGACAAAACAAAAGAATCTCTTCTCCTTCCCGTAGCTATAATTTCATTGAAAATAAAGTTTTCATATCATTATTTTTACCTTTTTGGGAGTCGAGTCTCAAACATTATCAGTTTCACTATCATTCACATTTGTGTAATGAACAACCATGAAAATGAACGCTAATTAAAATCAAACTAGAAACTTTTATTTTTAGATATTTACACCAACAATAGACTAGGACTATAGCTTTGGAATAGGCTATGTGAATAACTCTCCAAAGAATTCAAGAAAAACGTAGAATCTTGTGATAGGGAGAGTAAACCCAACCTTCATATAAGCATAGCTGGGATCCCCCTCTCAAACAGGGATTAAACACAAGGTCACATGCGAGAGAGAAATGGAGATTATCCCTCTGAGGCTTAACCAATAATAATAGTATGATTGTATATTGGGGTATCTTCTTGAGGATCAATTTTTTCATTTGTTCTCAGAGCTTCGTGAATTTCAAATCTATTTTAGGTCCTCTGGAGTTTACCGGTCCATTTGTCCTCAATTCTCTTGAATAATTTTGGACTTGATATCCTGCCCATACGTTCGGAATCGACTGTCGATTGTACCTTCCTAGAGGGTGGATGTGAGTTGGTATCCTTAGGGTCCATAATATTTAGGGTCCTTACAAAAGGTGACGGTGAAGAGAATGATTTGTTGTACCTGGAACAGATGTTGGATAAACTCTCTTGGGTTGCTTAGAGGGTAACCCATGGGTAAAACTGTGAGGGAACTTGCACCAAGGTGTAAGTCTATTAAGAAGGCCACCAAAATAATTGATCCAACCACTCATATACTATCCTCTTCTCGATTTGATCACACGATGTTGAATTTCATCACCAACTAGTACGTTCATTGAGAGAAGACATTGTTTTGCTTGTTGGTTTTCTAGATTTTTTAGCGAGTGTTGTTTGTTTTATTTAGTTGTCTTTAAAAAATGGTACCGTGGTCGATAAAGGTCTTTGTATATCATGTAGGATCCAAGGGTTTCCTCCAAAATGTTATGAACCCCAACCTCCTAACTCACTTGAAGACACTTATGGTGAAGAGGTCAAAAACCATTCAGACGTTGAAAGTGATGCTACTCCTTTGCTAGTGAATCCTGAGAGAGATTTAGTTATGGTTCAGGAAGATTCCACCTTTCCTGTAAACCTGGTTTTGACAATTCCTCTCGATCCTCTCCTTGTTCGAATAGACTCCTCAGGTAACATTTTAGTAGAATATTACCATATCCTACCATCAAGGCCATAAAATTAACTAGATATGGAACTGATACAACCAACATTTAATGAAGAATACACTATCCCTGTACATTCTACTGAAATGGTAGATCCACAACAAACTCATGTTCATTTTATATGGAGAACCCCATCGGGACGAGACCTTTATGAAAAAAATAATTTCAGTCGACCACCCTTTGACCCTCCACATACCTCTACCACCATCGATGCAGAGGGGGAACTATCAGGTCAGCCCATCGACCGTCCCATCAAACCAACAATCAATATTTATACCACTTCAGGACAATTCCAAAGTGAAACAGGAGTCTTGTTACCTATTCATTTGCAAAGTACCCTGACAGTTACACCTACCATCCCTCTTCAAGCCACATCTTCGTATACTCCACAAGAACTTGTTGGGACACCTTCACACCAAATAATGAAAACCCCTATCGCATAAATAAACCCAACTACAAGACAAATTCCTACTTGGGGGAAACACCCCTTTAGTGGAAAAATTCCTACCGGGGGGAAACTGTCCTTCAACACATAAATTATGACTAGGGGGAAACCCCCTCTTACCAATCAAATACTAGTTTCTACCGAACCAATGGCAGGGGGACAATTTCAATTCTCATTCACCAAAACCCCCCCAAAATCCTGGGGACCACCCCAAGGAAGGTTTTTACATCAACCACATCAAAGAGGGCCATCAAACCCCAACCCGCAAGGAGGAATCCTAAATCCCAATCCTTCTGGATTACATTTTGGACAACCCTTCCCAGGATTCCCGAATCCCAATTGGGGTCCTCAAGTCCAACCATCTTTTCCTCCCCGAGGGAAAATTCCTTACCCTCCTCAAGGTCAACCTAGTTACCCTCCTCAAGGGAAAACTGGTTATTTGCCTCAAAATAATCAAGAAAATTATCCTCCCTTGGGTTACATTAGTTATCCTCCCCAAGGTCAAATGGGTTTCCCCTCTCCTTTTATGCAAATTCCTCAAACAATGAATCCTACTTTTGTTGGTCAACATCAATAGCATGTGGGAGGAACTGTTGTTTACAACTATCCACCACAACCATTTTACAGTCCTACTGGTGTTCGTATGCCACACCAGTATCATCCTAAAGTCAATCGACAAATACCGTTCTTAGCCACTCTATATCTACCATATATATCGAGATTAACCAACGATCACATGTTACACTCCCCTTTCTGGCCAATTGTTCCTACAAAATTTCCTTCTGATATTCTGAAATTTGACAGCAAACCTGGTGAAGACCCTAATAACCACATTATGACCTTTCATCTATGGTGTTCATCAAATTCACTAATGTATGATTATATCCGGTTACGTCTTTTCCATCGTACACTTACGGGTTCAATAGCTAAATGGTACATTGAGTTACAACGTGGAAGTTTTCAAGATTTTAATTCACTTGCCATGTATTTTATAACTCATTTAAAATTACCTATCTGCTACGAAACCAGAACAGAACTTTTGACCTCCCTTCGTCATACAAACTTCGTAGATATTTCTGATCATATTCATGAATGGAGACGACGAAGATGGTTGATCAAAGCAACAACTCCCGACCAATTGTTGGCTGAATGGTTCAACAAATTAGTTTTACGTCCTATTTCTCATGACTTAGCCATGGGTGGTGTCGTTATAGAAGAGGAAGCCATTTCTCATGCCCAATATATCCACTTGGTTTATTCCCAATCCAATACTTTGTATGAATTGATTCGAAACGCTCCTTGTCCATCAACCGAACTATCAAAACCATCCTCCACCTCTCACACAGATGGAGTTATCGGTTCCTTCAAAACCTAGTCTAGTTCATAATCGACCAACATGACCAATCATTCAGTCGTTGCCCCAACTACTGGGTCGAATCCACTCTCAAAAAACTCCACCCAGACTCAAGTATCTGAGGTGAATGTAGTTTAATATGATTCTTCGCAAGAGTCAGGGGGGAAGAAGAAAACTAATAATAAACCTAAGAAAAACAATAATCAAACCAAAAATTAAAAAAAACAAACACAACCACCTGCTATTGAGAAGAAATTGTAGCGCAAACCAAAATTTACATGCCTCATTTTTGGTGAAGATCACTACACACGAGATTGTCCTTATCAAGACGAAGTTGCTAAATTGTTTAAAGGAAATTCTCAACTTGTTGTATTGACACATCCTTTTCCACAGAATCAGTCACTGGTTGCAAAAAATCCTTCACCTCCAATAGGAGGTAACCCAAATCATCCTCCTAATGATGAAGCTTCATCGACTGCACACATTTACATGTTGAATGGGATAGATTTGATCACTCGTACTACGACATATGACACACCTCCAGGTAAACATGATAAGGAAAAAGTAACTACTGACACTACACCGGATTCATCGTCCACTATAGTTACTCCTCCATATGGACCACTCGAGATTTAGAAGCCAAGATTTGAATATATTCTATTCTCACCAAAGATCACAATTCGAAAGTCGACCTTTAATCCTAATTCATGTGCTGCTCAAAACTACAAACATTGTTGAAGATTTGTCCCAAGCACCTTGCACTATGTCAGCTCTCGAATTTCTACAACATTTCCCTAGTCAACGTAGGACTCTCTTGGAAGCCATCGGAGCTATAGATCCAGATTCATCCAATAACATCGCATTAAACCTGGATAAATTTATATCATGACTCTCTCACCAACTTGATTTCCAAATTGATTTTTTTTTCCATAATCAACATTTTCATCGCACGATCTTGGATGAGGGGGAATCCATATGTGTCATGTCCTTCAATTTTTTTAAAACCCTTAAATCACCTATTCTTAATCAATATCCCACCATTTTATGAAAATTTTATGGAAGAGGTTTCCATCCTCCTGGATTATTACAATCCTTAGCCGTTCAATTGGGAGGAAACCTGTTTCTGTATATGTTGAAGTAGTCGATGCTCCCATTGATTATAACTTGTTTCTAGGGAGATGTTGGTTCTATGCTATGAATTTGATCTCTTCATTGGTTTTTCAATGCATCCAATTCCCTCATCAAGGTAAAATTGTGACCATCGATCAGTTATATTACTACACCTCCGACGGTCGCACTCAAATCACCAACAATATTCCTTTTCTGGGAGACTAAACAATTACTTATGAAAGTGTTGGGGTAGGTCTCTTAAAAGAATCTTCGCTCATGGGAACCTTTCCTACACCTCTTCCTCCCACTACTCAACACATTGCAATGATCAATATGATTTCAACCATGGCACATCAATCCTTCAAATCATCTGATCCATGGATTGTTCCTAGTCCCTTAGAATTTGATACAATAGGTGACACTATACCAATTATTCCTATTGTTATCCATGATTTTGGTCATATTGATGATGGTGTATTCAGGCTCCTAATAAGAACTTTATCCTGAGAAAAGTGACATTCATCTCTTCCCAGAAAACATAGTTTTGAAGAGAGTTCGTAGGTTGCTCATATCCTAGGGTGCGAGAATGACCCATTCTCGCATGCTGCCTTCAGCTAGGGTGCGAAATTTTCACACTGTGTTACGTAGCTAGGGTGAGAACTTGTTATTAATCTTGGAAAGAGATGAAGTCTCGATGTTTATAGAAGGGAATCTTCTAGAAGAATGGGTTGGCATTCAAATGGTTATCCTTGTACCGGTTTCCCTGATATTGTGGGATCATTCTTATCCAATTAACCATCTCATCCTCTCCTATATATTGATGGGATTCTCATGAAAAAGGTTAAGCAAGATTCATTGGAGAATTGGTGAAATAATTGTGTGAAGGAGCTAGCTTGAACAGGAGCTTGGAGACTCTAACAAGTCTATCAAGAGGAATTGGATCTTCTTCAGACAAGGATCGAGCAAGTGTGTGTGTTGGAGCCAAGAGCCACTGAAAGGAAGCTTGCGACATCAAGGTGATCAGGCTGTATCTTCTACTTTTGATTAATATGATACAACGACATGTCCTTTTCCCATAAAGTCATTCTTACTTTATTGTGTAATTCCTTGATCATACACATAAGTTGACGATTGAATATATTTTTCTATCTTCACTTTGGTTGGTTTGTGTTGTCTTGGTCTTGACCTCATGAGAGCACCAGAGTGAAGCAGGAGCAACAAAGACCCTAGGAAGCGATACCGAGGTATGTTACTTGTTCCTCCCTACTATCTTATTCAATGGTTATAACTTAGGGAAAGAGTCATGTCCTGTCCTGTTTTGTTCTAGATCCAGGTGGATCTAGGGAGATCTGTTAGTGTCCGCACCTACCGATTAGTCCGATAACACCTATAGATGTCGAATACGACGCCATTCAGTATGCCTCTCCTTCACTAGATGACCAATTTTTTTTGGCATCTACTACATATTCTTTACCATCCTAGTTGGACTCCCTATCCTCTACTTTTGATTACATCCTATGGATTTTTCCATCAGATGAATCTATTATGGAAATGATTAGTATCGAGGAGTCACCATGGGATGACAACCACCATCGTTCATCCTTTCTTTCCAGTTTGGATGAAATAGAGAAATATATTTCCTCTATATTTCCTAGCGATATCGTTGACTCCCCCCAATCTCCATTACTCACTCAGGATACCATCTCTGAGGGGAATTTGGGAAATATCTCTCACATGATTACTGTCGACATATCCATTAAAGAAGGTGTTGTGGAAAACATACAACTAGGTGCCAATTGTTCAGCTGAAGAAGTTGAAACCTATACCTCCTTGTTTAAAGAATTCTGAGACATCCTCTCCTTGAGCTACAAAGAAATATCAGGCATTGATCCATTGATCATTGTGCATGAAATAAAAACTTACTCGAGAGTTAAACCTGTGAGACAAAAAATTCACCCAGTTCATCCTAAAAAAACTACGACAATCAAGGCAGAAGTCGAAAAAATATTGAAATATGGTTTTATTTATCCCATCCCTCTGACCAAATGGGTTTCCAACATCATTCTGGTCGCCAATAAATAAGGGACAATTCATTTTTTTGTCGATTATCAGTATCTTAATGAGGTTTTTCCCAAGCACAACTACCCTACACCTTTTATCGACCAAGTTATCGATAATTGCGCTCAAAGAATCATTTTCTCTTGTATGGATGGATTTTCTGGATATAACTAGATCGAAATTTTACCAGCTGATCAACACAAAACAACCTTCATCTGCCCATGGGGGACTTTCTCTTATCGGAAATTACCTTTTGGCCTTTAAAACACTGGAGCCACTTTTAAGTGGGCTATTTCATATGTGTTTCACGACATCAAATATCATTGAAACTTATCTGGATGACTTACCAGCTCACTTGACTCATTGACGAGACCATATTGGTCACCTACGAGCCATATTTATTCTATGCAAGTTTTACAACATACGTTTGAACCCCATAAATGCATTTTCACTATTGAATCAAGGAGACTCCTTGGATTTGTAGTCTTCAAAGATGGGATTAGGGTGGATCCCTTAAATGTCAAAGTTATTCTCTCTTTACCCTCTCCCAATAAACTTACCCATCTGCAAAGTTTGCAAGGGAAGGAAAAGTTTCTTCATTTTTTTATTTTCAATTACGCCGATATCACTAAAGGATTCATGATATTGCTACAGAAAGATGCCCCTTTCATCTGGGATGCAACCTCTCAATTCTCATTTGATTCTCTTAAGCATGATTTAACAAACACACCTCTTTTTCACCCACCAAATCATGTGAAAGATTATATCCTTTATTTGGATGACTCTACTTCCACTATTGCTAGGGTGTTAGTACAGGAGGATGATGAACACACCAAACATGTGATCTACTATTTTAGTAAAATTCTATCAGGTCCCAAACTCCGGTATTCCAATGTCAAAAATTTGGCTTTGGTGGTATTTATTGTCGTCCAAATATTTCTCCACTATATTCTATTACACACTATATTAACTCGTGAAGTACATTGGGGAAAATGTTTGAAATTGATTGTCATTCTCCAAGAATTTGATCTTGAGTTTTCCAAATCCAAGGCTAAGAAATCATTGGTTTTTGTGGAATTAATTTGGGATGTTCTCCATACTGATGAGGATACTGATCCCAATGATTCCCTTCCTGATTAATCCATGTTCCTCATTAGTATGCCTGATCCATGGTATGGAGATATTCTTCTCTATATCCAAACCCAACACTTTCAACCTAGCATTTCACGTGATGAATGATGTCACATTAGACACCATTCAAAGAACTACCTTATCATTGGTGAAACCTTGTACCTCCATGGCATTGATACTATCTTACGATGTTTCTTAACCCATGAGGAGGTTCAATAAGTCTTAAATGACTGTCACCTTGGAGCTTTTGAAGGTCATATTTATGGGATGGCTACAACCAATTTTTTTTTACGTGTTGGTTATTTTTGGCCTTCCATATTCAAAGATTGCATTGAGGCCATTAAAAATCCCCACCCTGTCAGATATTTCAGAAGAAAGAATGTACCCACCCAGTTCCACTTCATCGCATTGTCGTTGTCGACCCCTTTTCTATATGGGGCATTTATTTTATGCAATGTAATCCTACCTCATCTGTGGGGAACGGCTAAATTATCTTTGTCATTGATTATGTCACTAAATGGGTTTAGGCTATGCCTACATTCCTTAATGATCACTAAATTGCAACATTTTTTGTGTTCAATCACATCATCGCTCGATTTAGTGTCCCACAAGATATTGTAACTGATCACGGATCCCATTTCCAAAACTAGATGATGGGTG
>JASDQU010104633.1:621796-637654 GCA_032191745.1 Picea mariana | reverse complement strand
CAGCTGAAGAAGTTGAAACCTATACCTCCTTGTTTAAAGAATTCTGAGACATCCTCTCCTTGAGCTACAAAGAAATATCAGGCATTGATCCATTGATCATTGTGCATGAAATAAAAACTTACTCGAGAGTTAAACCTGTGAGACAAAAAATTCACCCAGTTCATCCTAAAAAAACCGTGACAATCAAGGCAGAAGTCGAAAAAATATTGAAATATGGTTTTATTTATCCCATCCCTCTGACTGAATGGGTTTCCAACATCATTCTGGTCGCCAAGAAATAAGGGACAATTCATGTTTTTATCGATTATCGGTATCTTAATGAGGTTTTTCCCAAGCACAACTACCCTACACCTTTTATCGACCAAGTTATCGATAATTGCGCTCGAAGAATCATTTTCTCTTTTATGGATGGATTTTCTGGATATAACTAGATCGAAATTTTACCGGCTGATCAACACAAACAAACCTTCATCTGCCCATGGGGGACTTTCTCTTATCGGAAATTACCTTTTGGCCTTTAAAACACTGGAGCCACTTTTAAGTGGGCTATGTCATATGTGTTTCACGACATCAAAATATCATTGAACCTTATCTCGATGACTTACCAGCTCACTCGACTCATTGATGAGACCATATTGGTCACCTACGAGCCATATTTATTCTATGCAAGTTTTACAACATACGTTTGAACCCCCATAAATGCATTTTCACTATTGAATCAGGGAGACTCCTTGGATTCGTAGTCTTCAAAGATGGGATTAGGGTGGATCCCTTAAATGTCAAAGTTATTCTCTCTTTACCCCCTCCCATTAAACTTACCCATCTGCAAAGTTTGCAAGGGAAGGAAAACTTTCTTCGTTGTTTTATTTTCAATTACGCCGATATCACTAAAGGATTCATGAGATTGCTACAGAAATATGCCCCTTTCATCTGGGATGCAACCGCTCAATTCTCATTTGATTCTCTTAAGCATGATTTAACAAACACACCTTTTTTTCACCCACCAAATCATGTGAAAGATTATATCCTTTATTTGGATGACTCTACTTCCACTATTTCTAGGGTGTTAGTACAGGAGGATGATGAACACACCAAACATGTGATCTACTAATTTAGTAAAATTCTATCAAGTCCCAAACTCCAGTATTCCAATGTCAAAAATTTGGCTTTGGTAGTAGTTATTGTCGTCCAAATATTTCACCACTATATTCTATTACACACTATATTAACTCGTGAAGTACATTGGGGAAAATGTTTGAAATCGATTGTCATTCTCCAAGAATTTGATCTTGAGTTTTCCAAATCCAAGGCTAAGAAATCATTGGTTTTTGTGGAATTAATTTGTGATGTTCTCCATACTGATGAGGATACCGATCCCAATGATTCCTTTCCTGATTAATCCATGTTCCTCATTAGTATGCCTAATCCATGGTATGGAGATATTCTTCTCTATATCCAAACCCAACACTTTCAACCTAGCATTTCACGTGATGAACGATGTCGCATTAGAAACCATTCAAAGAACTACCTTATCATTGGTGAAACCTTGTACCTCCATGGCATTGATACTATCTTACGATGTTGCTTAACCCATGAAGAGGTTCAATAAGTCTTAAATGACTGTCACCTTGGAGCTTTTGGAGGTCATATTTATGGGATGGCTACAACCGAATTTTTTTTAAGTGCTGGTTATTTTTGGCCTTCCATATTCAAAGATTGCAATGAGGCCATTAAAAATCCCCACCCTGTCAGATATTTCAGAAGAAAGAACGTACCCACCCAGCTCCACTTCATCCCATTGTCATTGTCGACCCCTTTTCTATATGGGGCATTTATTTTATGCAATGTAATCCTACCTCATCTCTGGGGAACGGATAAATTATCTTTGTCATTGATTATGTCACTAAATGGGTTTAGGCTATGCCTACATTCCTTAATGATCACTAAATTGCAACATTTTTTGTGTTCAATCACATCATCGCTCGATTTRGTGTCCCACAAGATATTKTAACTGATCACGGATCCCATTTCCAAAACYAGATGATGGGTGAATTACACACTAAGTTAGGTTTTCTCCATGACAACTCATCCCCCTACTACCCTCAGGAAAATGGACGAGTTGAAGCCATAAACAAAGTACTGAAAAAATACTTCAACAAATGGTGGGAGTGAAAAAAACCTCTTGGAATTTGCAACTCTTCTCTACACTCTGGGATTATCGAACTTTAGTTAAAACCACAACTGGATTTACACCCTTCCATTTGGTATATGGGATAGAAGCGGTGTTATCGATCGAATGTGAGATTCCTTCATTGAAACTCACGTAGAGCTCCTACCCCATACTTCTGCTGAAGAGGAACAAATTTTATATCTAACCAAGATGGATGGAACCTGTCATGATGCTACTCTCATCAATGAGACATATCAAAAATGCATAAAAAATCAATATGATAAGTCCATCCAACCTCGCACTTTCGTAGAAGGATATCTAGTCCTAGTATATGATCAAGATCATGACAAACTAGGGGCAGGAAAGTTAGAAACCATGTGGCATGGGCCATACATCATAAAACACATGTTACATAGATTTGCCTATGAGTTAGTAGATTACGATGGAATATCTCTGAGTGATCCCCAAAATGGGCTTTACCTCAAGAACTACTATGCATAGAATATCTCACATGTGTGCTTTGTACATTATTGTAGTATATTCTTTTGACATGGTGTGTATTTTCTTTTGCATGCACGAGATTTACCTCATCTTCTTATAATTTTATTTGTGTTTGAATTAACATATGACATCATCCTTTCCCATGTATTTCAGGTTTGTCGATGGCGCTAGTCGACATACCCAGAATATCGCTTTTGCAGCTTGGGTCATTTACCACTCTAGAGAATTAGTGAGTTCAGGAGGAATTTGCCTCGGATATGCGACCAATAACATTACAGAGTATCATGTCGTCATCATAATTTTAACTGAAGCCTTCTCTCTAGATACATCTCAATTGATTATCAACCTCGATTCTCAAATCATGGTCAATCAACTAAATTGTGAGTACATCGTTCGTAACCTAGTTTTCGTCGTCTCGAAAGAGCTTTTGAATTTCTAGAATATAGACATATATTGAGAGAAATCAATACGATTACGGATTTGTTAGCAAATTATATGTTAGATTGGTATATTTCACATAGATAAACATTTGGAACATGAAGCATATGAATAAAAACATCACATAAAACAAAAATAAAACATAAGTAGCCACTACAAAACTCGTTTATATATAATCTTGATAGCATTTTTTTTTGTCAAAATACATCGTACAAAAGTACACAACATGGAAAAACATGGGCCTTTATGCCCATAGAATCATCATAAAGACTAAAATGACTGGAGACTCTACTCGTCTGCATAGCATACTATCGTTCTTGCCACTCGTCATAGCAAATGGTTGATACCTTCAAGGACCCCAACTGTATGTCTCTGAAGGTGTAGGGGCACATCCCACATCCTCATGGGGGGAAATATCATGGCCAAACCACAAAGGTTCCTCTCCACCTCTCGGATTCCTCCTACTATGACATCATGCTCTATCATCGCCTGAGCATATATGCGACGTCCTAATGCTAGCATCTCTTCTAGACGTGACACAACTATTTATTCATGATGAAAACAAATGAATTAGATCCATTGTCATACAACCAAAAACATATAAAAAGACAAGAAAAATGTTGTTACAAGGTTATGATATCTAGTACCTGATGTGTCCATCTCTATACCCTCAGGAAGCACTAAATCGACACTAGCCCTGAAATCCACCCCCGCATATGGGAAATAATTTATAACCACCAGTTGCCTCCTCCACCATGCAAAGAATTCAACATTAAATCTAAAGGTTGAGGGTTCATTCCCCAACCTAGGGGAAAGACTAGTATTATAACCCTAAATTGCACTAGACATGCATACGTGGCATCAGACCATCTTACTTGCTATATTTTCCAAGCCATAACTGAACGACTCTTCTAAAAACCATATTTTTGAAGGTGTACACAACCTACACCAATACTGCCTGCGTACACAGGCTTTTTGAGCCACTACAACCTGCGTACACTCACAAAAGAACGAAAAATAGAAAGCGACAAAAAGAATACAGACTTTCAGGTAAGTTTCCTAAACTGTTTGACTGCCCATAGCCAGTCAACCAACTGAATACCTAGCCCTTTTTGGCCTATAAAACAAGGGGTTGGGGTCCCATTCAGAAAAATAAGAAAAAGAGCAAAGGAAATCTGCCCATTTTTATATTCCCTCTTTGCCCCAATATTTTGCAACCACATTGTGAGTTTTGAGCCAAAATTCCTTCTTCCTCCTTTGCAAATCCTTGCCTTTTCCCTAGAGAGAATTGAAGAGAAGAAGAATACATGGAAGTAGTTGGTGCATGGTGAAGAGGATCCCAGGGCCAAGATCGAGGAGCATTGTAATTCTCATGTTGTAAGTGACTTTTGTGAGATTAATATAAAGTACTTTTTCCATTCCGCCAAATGATGTCTTAAATATTTATGATCGGTTTACATTTATTGTTTATGATGTCTAACCCACTAATCCATATATAGAATTCATGCTTGTAGTTTCTTTTTTGTCTTTTGATGAATGCAGGTCAGCCTTGGGAGGATATTTGCAATCAAGAAACAATCAAGTGCAAAGGGATCGACACCATACGTGGAGTTTAAGGTAGGCCTACCAGATCCCTCTTCCTTGTCTTTTTATGTATAATTGTGGGGTAATGTCGGGATAATGATTAAAAGTAGGAGACTTTAGATGGTTCTCTGCCTGCATTTTAGAACCCTGGTGTAGTTTGTAGAGGGGTTTTCCCGCTATAGCAGAATTGGCGACGATACTGGGGAAAGCCTCTAGGGTCTTTGGGGATATTTCATTGGGTGTTTTTGAATCAGTTTATTTACTATTTTTTGAGTTTCTGTAAGCTTTTGTGTCTTTGAGGGATTCTGGTCTTTCATACCAGTACTCCCTACCTATATTGGACTATTGGTTTTCATTGTTTTGAGGAGTTACAGAGGTGCACACGGCCTGTAGTGGGCCTGGATGTGTACAAATGCACCCTGCCTTTGGACAACCCGCGTACATACGCTGGCTGTTGAAGTGTGAGTAGTGTGCATGTGTTGAGAATTTTTTTTTTAAAGGAGAGGTAGTCATCCTCTTCCCTATCAGAAGTCACACTTCTCAGAGGTTTTCTTGATCTATACCTGGTCTCTATTATAGCATTTTGTAGCCTAGGTCTGACTTCAACATAGCTTTCTTTTCATCAAAGGATTTCTTGTGTTTTCTTTAATAGGGTTTTTAGACAAGTTTGTGAGTCTACTTTGATCTACCTGTTTGGTATGGTCAATGACTCCCTGCGATCTACGATTAGGCTTGAATTCATTTCTTGGTCTTGACTTGTCGTCATTTTCCCCTTTTTTTCTTTAGAAGAAAAGAAAAGAATTTGTTTTTAGATTTCTTGTTTTGAAGCATAAAACAATAAAAAAAAAATTCATTGCTTTGTTTGGTAAAGTAGTTTAGCTTAGTTGCTTTATTTACCAAGGAAAAAGAAAATTTTCTTAAGTTAGTTACTTGAATGCTTAGGACATTAAGTAGCTCATAGTCGAGTGAAATCTTGTTTTAAGTTTTCCTTTTCAAAGATCTAAGAAAAGTAGTTACGGAAATTTTGGTGAAAGAGTTTTAATTTGGAAAATATTTATCTGTGAAGAAGAAGTAGTTTGTTTTCAGTTTCATCTTATGCTCTTCTATTTGGTCTCTTAAAGAACATCACTAGTTTCATTTACATTCCTTTTGACTTAAGACAACCACTAAAATTAACACTTAATTAAAAGTTATTAGACTTTGTGTTTGTAGGGTCCATCAATTTAGTCTAGGCTAGAGCCTTGATTTAGGATTGGAGAGGAAAATCTTCAAGGCTACAAAAAAAACATAATATTCTGATCTAGGGAGTGCTTGAAAGTCTAGTAATTGTGAAAGTTATCTGGGATGCCCCTCTAACATAGGGGTTAAACACGATGTCACGTGCGGAAAGGTAGTGGAGATAACCCCTCCAAAGCCGGACCAAGCATAGTGGGGAACACATATAGAGGGCTTATCTTGGGATTTCGTTGATCGCATTTTCCACGGAGCTTCATGGGTCTCAAATCTATTCGAGGTCCTCAGCTGTCTTCTAGAACACTTTCTTTCGATACTCTTGATAGGTTTCAGTTTTGACACCCTACTCATTGCGGTCCACCCAACTATCGACTATACCTGCCTTGTGACTATTCACGTGTTGGCAACCTAATTGTCTTTATCTTAGTGACTTACATAGATGACTGTGGGGGTATACCGCGGTACCTAGGGTAGACCTCGGGCCACTCTTTGCAGAGTATGCTCGAAGGGTTCTTCCGTATACGAGTTTCACTTGCACTGGTAAGTTTCTCTAGTGTTGGTTGTTGTAACTGTTCTTTCAACTAGCTAGTGATCTTCTTGTCTTATCTCATAAGAGGATTTTCTAGTGTGTGTTGGGTTTTAAACGATTATAGAAAGCCCTAGTGTGTCATTGATATTCTCACACAATGGAGGATGAGGAGATCCACCGGTTGTGAAGGCTTTTGGGCCTACCACCGGTTGATTTCGAGCCACCCTTGCACCACTAAGAAAAAAAATAGACCAACAAGGGTCTTTTGAGGCGACCAGGTTACAGGAAACTGTGCCAGAATAATCTCCGAGAGGATAACATTTGATTCGAGAGGAACTAATCATTTCTAAACTCAGAGAGGAATCTCTTGGTCCACATAACCCTCCAATCATTGATCTATCGATGCCCATCGTCATATAGGTTCAACCTTACAAATGTCAAGTAGTGTCACAATCAATGATGAAAACAAATGCAGCTACTTATTCAAGGAATACTCATATTCCCTCTACGGTTGTCACTACAGGGGGTGTTATGCCTCCTAACCAATCGTTGTCGGTCAGGGCCACTATGGTCTCGACTGCCTCTACCTCGGGAAATGGTCTGATTTTTTTTATGGAGAAAATCACTTCTCCTTTCACCCAGAGTGAGACAGGCCCTTTTTTCTCATACGGGATGCCTAGATTTGGTATGAGCATTGTCCTTTCCTACTCCACTCTACAAAATTTAGGTCTTAGGGTAGGGAGCTTCAACACTCCTCTGCAAGGATCCATGGGGTGCACTTCATCTTTCTATAATGCTTTCCCTTATGGAGGGGGTCATATACCTCCTTCGTCTGCTTCGCTCAGCAGTGCTCACCAGCACTCCACCAGGTCGAACGTAAAATTTAGTTCGTTTGGAGCAGGTAGTCAAGGACTTCCTTCTTATAGCATACCGGTAGGTTCAACACCATTCTCTTTGTTTGGTGCATTTGGTAACAACACTTTCTTGTCAACTGCTACCTCAGTCAGGGTCAACCTTGGTTATGGACAACAAAACCCTATGCAGGGTACTATTCCTGCATAGGGGGAAAACTTAGGAATTCCTTCCTCACAAGGACTTTGGAATCCATGGTAGGGATCAGTTCCCTTGTTAGGGATGCCAACTGGGGGAAACCCCTTCCATAGCCAATAGAACCCTGGGCAAGGCTCAACACCTATTCCCGTCGCATTGGCAGGGGGCAACCCCTCCCAGAATATTTGGAATGCGACACAAGCCCAACCCTTTACGTCTTATTACAGGAATCAGAAGATGACGTCTCAATAAGTTTAGAATTTGTATGCTGGTCACGACCATGGTTATTACCAGAACCCTGGCCAACAACCCAACTTTTCCTGGAAAGCTAGTGCAAACCAAACTCCAAGCTCCTTTTTCCCTGGTTATAATCAACAACCCAAATTACCATTTCTAGCAACTTTGCACTTGCGAGACTTGACAAGTTTGTTGAACGACCTCATCTGTCACGATCCATGTTGGCACCCCATGCCAACCAAGTTGCCTTCATACATTCCAAAGTTCTAAGCTAAGCCTAACAAAGATCCAGGAGATCATGTGACTACCTTCCATTTATGGTGCTCGTCCAACTCTTTGAGTGACGACTCCATCCAATTGCATCTATTTCAACGCACTCTCATCAGGAGTGCTGCGAAATGGTACATCGAGCTCGACCACTCAATATACTCTACCTTTGGCAAATTGGCAATGGTTTTATTAAACAATTTTCAATTACCTGTGATATACGACGTCGACATCAATTTGCTGGCCAACTTTGAGAAAACAAAATTGGACCATATCTCAGATCACATCCGAGAATGGAGACACCAGAAGAGTTTGATAAAAGTACCAGTTCCACCAACATTTCTACTTGAGTGGTTCCTTAATTCTTTGGTACCCCAGTTATCTAAAGACGTTGCAACCTTGGGGGTATTTTAAGAAGAAGAAGCGATAATGAGATATCAACAACTAGAGATGATTTACTCTTAGTCTGGTTTACTTTACAAAGTTTTGCTAGATGCACCGTGGTCGATACTTGACAAGACCAGATAGAGATATGGACCACATGTCAATGGTATTGTTGGTTCAGCACAAACCAATCCCATTGATAATCTGTTGACTCAATTGCAGCAATTGTCAATACTGCAGACAATGGCCAACCAGACCACTGGTTCGGCTTCTCCCCCTAATTAAAAGTCAGATGTACACAGTGTGTAATCGAAAAACCCAAAGGCCACCCAGCAGCCTGATGGAAGGAAGAAACAATGAAAGAAGGGTAAGCGGGATAAGAAGCCCATCAATAATGCTAGCAGGGGAAACAAAGAAAAGAAGAATTCAAAGTATTTGTGTAATATTTTCACGGAAGACCACCTGACTCACTTATGCCCTCGACTTGTGGAGGCCCAAAATTTATTGGCACTGTAGCATACTGTCGTGTTAACGAACCCATTTCCACATGGGAAAAATTTAACTCAAGCCTCTATAAGTACGGAAGGGGGAAGTCAAGAACCCCCTCCATCTTCGAGTAATCCTTCATCCATGAATGCGTACATGATGAAAGGTAAAGTTGACATAGCAACTAGGACATGCAACTACCGAATACCAAACACCTATGAGAAAGGTAACGAAGACAAAAAACCATCTTTTTCTCTCTAGATTGAGAAGACATTGGGTGAAACAATGACAAGCATCCCAAAAGGTGCATTCAAGAAAGCTCCCCACAACCCAAATGCAAGGGTCTCCCAGAACTACTTCGTGGTGGAGGATTTGTCTCAAACCCCTTGTGCAATGTCTAGTTTGGAAGTCCTCTAGAGCTGCCCTTCCTAGAGAAAGGATCTATTAACTACCTTAGGATCTTATGAGACTTGTAGTCTGAGAATGATCATGCTTGATATGACCGACTTAAAACCTCGTCTTCCTTACCACGTGGAGTTTCATATAGTAGTGTCTTACACCACAAAAATTTTTACTCAGAACATTTTCCGCACGGTGGTTGATGAGGGTGCCTCGATATGCATGATGTATTTGGCATGTTGGAAGGCCATTGGCCAACCCATATTTTCTCTGTCACCTACTCTTCTTACTACTTTTGACGGTCATTTGTTCCGACCACATGGAATCATCCCCTCTTTCCTCGTGCAGTTAGGGGGGAAGACTGTGTGTGTTGAGGTTGAAGTGGTCGATGCTTCTCTCGACTACAATCTCTTGTTAGGAATGATTTGTACCTATGTTATGAAAGCAGTGGTCACTATAGTTTTTCAGGTCTTGTTGTTTCCACACGAGGGTCAGATAGTGTCCATTGATCATTTATATTTCTCTCATCCTGACCCTTCATCGGGGGCATCCACGATCCCTATGATTGATAACCCTCAACCTGGCATCGTCAATGTAGGCATTGGCTTGTTCCCACCTTTGATGGGTACTTTTGATTACCTGCCTCCTTCCGACAACGTTAAGTTTATATAGTCTATCCCCGACCAGACTAAGGTTGAAATATTTCAAGTATCGTCATTCATCACGACCTACTTTGATGACTCGTGGACTCTTCCTTTCCCATCAGCTATGATGCAAGGGACAAGGAATTATGGCATGGCCATGCCTTTGTCCGTGGAAGAAGTTGCGTACTCTATAGTCCAGCAATCTTCCACCGACCCCATTCCGACTCCCGCACAGGAGTTAGATCCGGTTCTCAAGGATACCTGGGCTCAAGGCTCCCTCATTGATATTGATTCTTTATACTTAGTCTTTCCCTCAGACAAGGCGATTATTGAGGAAATGACTAGTCAGGACAAACCCTGGGATGATCTCCATCACAGATCTTATTTCCTCCCACATTTAAGAAGAATTGAAGCAGGTGAATTCACTTTGACTATGACTGGAGATAGGTCTTTTCCTATCAATCCTTTAGCTACACACATATTTTATGCTGAAGGAAATATGGAAACCATCGCTAAAATGATAGCTATTGACATCTCTAGAACTCCTGGCATCATGGAGAACGTATTCGTCGAAGCAGACTGCTCCCCCGAGGAGATTTGAATCTACATGGATTTATTTAAATATTTTGGCGACGTGTTTTCCTGGTCTTATGAGGAAATGATAGGCATAGATCCAATAATCGTCAAACATGAAATCACGACTTATCCTAATGCCAAGCCGGTCCAACAGAAACTTTGTTTGGTCAATCCTAAGAAAGCAACAACTATTAAGGTTGAAGTGGAAAAATTTCTTAACGTTGGTTTCATCTACCCTATCTAGCTGACTCAATGGGTGTCAAATCCTGTGCCAGTCAACAAAAAATAGGGTACGATTCATGTATGTATGAATTTCCGTGATTTGAATAAGACCTGTCCAAAGGATAATTTCCCCACGCCTTTTATTGACTAGATAGTCGATGAATGCGTAGGTTGTGAGGCATTTTCTTTCATGGATGGTTTTTGGGGATATAATCAGATACAGATCAAACCCAAAGACCAACACAAAAGCACTTTCATTTTTCTGTGGGGTAAACTCGCTTATCAAAAGATGCCTTTTGGTCTGAAAAATGCTAGAGCTACTTTTCAACGAGCCATGTCTTTTGCTTACTTGCTATATTTTCCAAGCCATCATTGAAAATATCTTCTAAAAACCATATTTTTGAAGGTGTATGCACCCTACACCACTACTACCTGCGTACACACACTTTTTGAGCCAGTACAACCCGCGTACACTCACAAAACCACAAAAAATAGAAAGCAGCAGATAAAATACATACTTTCGGGTAAGTTTCCTAAACTATTTGACCACCCATAGCCGGTCACCCAACCGAATACCTAGCCATTTTTGGCCTATAAAAGAAGGGGTTGGGGTCCCATTCAGAAAAAGAAGCAAAAGAGCAAAGGAACTCTACCCATTTTTATATTCCCCCTTTGCCCCAATATTTTGCAACCACATTATGAGTTTTGAGCCAACATTCCTTCTTCCTCCTCTACAAATCCTTGCATTTTCCCTAGAGAGAATTGAAGAGAAGAACAATACGTGGAAGCAGTTGGTGCATGGTGAAGAGGATTCCAAGACCAAGTTCGAGGAGAAGTGTCGGTCTCATGTTGTATGTGACTTTTTTGAGATTAATATAAAGAAGCACTTTTTTCGTCTCGCCAAATGATGTCTTAAATCTTTATGATTGCTTTACATTTCTTTTTTATGATGTCTAACCCACTAATTCATATATAGAATGGTTAGGTGGAAGCTATGAATAAGTCCCTTAAGACTATTTTACAATGAACGATCAATTCAGCCAAGTCAAATTGGCATTTGATGTTGTACTTCGTGCTATGGGCCCGTTGAACGTCTATTAAGACTGCAACCGGTTTCTCACCTTTTCAACTCGTTTACGGGCTGGAAGCAGTCTTGCCTATAGAGTGCCAGATCCTGTCTCTAAAATTGGCAGTATAGTTATTTCTAGAAACTTCAACACTTGAAGAACATTTATTATATATCGAGCAGCTCGATGAGCATCATCGTGATGCAGCCTTGGCAAATGAGGCTCACAAACAAAAAGTCAAGTGTCAGTATGATTGGTCTATGACCAAGATAAGGATCCCCTCGGGTTAGGCAAGTTCAAACCCATGTGGTTTAGACCTTTCATCGTGAAAGAGGTTCTAAAGAAGGGCACTTATCGTCTGGTGAACTTTGAGGGAAATGCTTTGATAGAGCCTAGAAATGGGCTCTACCTCAAGAAGTATTACTCGTAGGTGGGTCGCCTTGGGTGACTTCTTGTACATATGTATAGTTCTTATACATTTTCGTTTTAGTTTTTTTCTTTTTGGTCTTATGGACGTGTCATTTTTGATGTCATATTTTTCACTGTGGTAGATGTCAAGTGAATCAGAGGTATTCGTTGGGTTTGTGGACGGCGCTAGCCGACACACTTGGAGGCTTGCTTCCACAGCTTGCGTGATTTTCACACCTCAGGGCCAGTTAATATCTTCAGGAGGTATCTGTTTAGGTGTCACCGAATACAATGCAGTCTTAGAGTTTATTCGTGATGCTTTGTCGCATGGTATCTCTCACCTCTGGGTCTACTTAGATGCTCAGCTGGTTGTGTCCCAGTTAAATGGGGTTTACTGAGTTTATGATCCTACTCTACACCGAAGGTTCCTTAGGGTACATCTCTTAGAATGAAGCTTTGATTACATTATGTATATACATGTTCCTAGGAGATTGAATAAAATCACAGATACTCTATCTAATCATGTATTAGATTGGCACATTGCACAGATGTAAGGAAAAACACACACACGCACATGTAAATACATTTGTAAAATAGATGTAATCCATAAGACATAAAAGCATGTAAATACACATATATATATCAAAAATATCAAAGTACATGGGTGGGTGAAAGCACCTCAAAAATATGTCCAGTAAGAGTCACGGGGCTTATGCCCTCAAAAATATACAATAGGTTCCCTCGACACGTGAGTAGTCTAGCCTATCTAAGGGTGGGGCATGTTGGCCCTGCCATAATGAACAATGACGTTGTCCAAACGTCGGAAGAGCTGGACCCAAGTCCTTGGTACCCCAACTACGTGAGGTTTCATTGACGGTGGGAGATCCTCGATCTCTGCCATAGGGACTATACGAGTGAGCATGATGAGGTTTTGCTCCACCCGTCTCAACACTCTCTCAGCCTCTCTGACTGAAGGCCCCCCTACTGCTGCTGCTGGTCTGGCGGCTGTGGCTGGTCCTACCTCTGGTTGAGGACATCGCCTAGTCCTCGAGAATTTTGCTGGATGCACTGGTCCCACATCTATACATAATAGATACTTAAGTATCAGATACTCTGGTATACAAAAAAATGATATATATAAAAAGACACAAAAATTAAATAAATTTGAAAAGAAAACTTACCCATCTGTCCTTGCTCCGCTCCGGGAGGTACAGGCATGTTAGGATCCCTAGAAAAATTGATCCCGGCATAGGGGTAGTCCTCTATTTCCAGAATCCATCATGCCCACTAGTCAAAAAACTTTTCATCAAAGGCCTCGATGGTCCTCCCTCCCCCCTGTCACGGAAACTATGTTGCCCACCTGCATAGTACCGAGAGAGAGGCCTCGTGCCCTTGTATCATCTCTCGAGGACTAAGACTGGGTACCCTCTCGAAGAAAAAGGAACACAAAACGGTCCCAAACCCGAATTTTAGATGCTCCCGTATCCGACACTCTGTTAGTTGTCTCTTCATGCAATCTAGCATGGTTGTGCTCCATTCAAAAATATGTGCATTTAAGCACTGTACTGCACAATGCATGTGCGCCTGAGAAGCATGATGTAAAGTTACATATCCATTAATCCTCCCAATAAGTAGAACTATCACTTTGAGTGATAGGTTGCTAATCTTATGTATAGGCACCTGAGAACCTACTTTCTCAGTACCAGCCTTGCAATGGAGTCCAATAAACTCCTCAATGTTGTGAGGCCCTGGGGGAAAAGTACGCAAGTTAACTGGATCCCCTCTCCTCGAGAGACCAATCAGGAAATAAATGTCTTTAGTCATTGGAGTCAGCGACTGTCCCTCGAGTATAAATGCCTCTGTGTTAGGATGCCAGTAATCTATCAAAGCATTTAGCAACCTGGGTTGTGCCCTCATAAACGGACACTAGAAGAACTTTAACAACCCGCATTGTGATAAACCAACGATAGAAGTAGGGTCTTCTGAGACCAAAAATTCAATTTCCTCATGCTCCCTCTCTCTCCAATGAACATACATCCTGCAAAATGACAAAGTCATGGAGAGTTAACTCTTGCCTTTTCATTTTTTTTCCACTTATTTGAGGGTGTACGTGGGATTTCTTGGTGACAATCGTGTGTGCACGCAATCAAATTATCTTATGCCCACATGTACACGTGGGATGTGCTTGGACAACCTACGTACACACAAGTCCGACCTCTTTAAAGGTCAACGCTCCCCCCAAAAAACAAAAATAATTGCAAAAATGAAGAATGGGAATGCAAGAGAGGCTAGTTTGTACTTACTTGGTCCAAGCGGAAGTTCGTTTCGTCCATTGAAGCTCCCAGAATCAACTCTTTTGGCAAAGGGGTGTTTTTGGATTTCTTGTCAATTGTCAATTCATAATGGTGATAATGAGCCGCCAACGTCTATTTATAGACTTTTTGGCCCCTTCTTGTCATTTTTTGGACCCTTTTGTCATTTTTTCTAGCTGGAAAATCGTTCAGTATGCTTCTTGAGTTTCTTGGGGGATGTTACGATACATGTTACTTTGGGTATTTGGTAAACTTCTTAAGAGTTGGGTCATTTTTAAAGGTCTTTTGGTAAAAATTCATTTTTCCAACTTTGTGCATGTAAGATAGGATTCCACCTCCACTTGTTGCACCTTGTTATATTTTTCTCTTTGCCATAAGATCGATCCCACCGAATTGCGACACAAAACCCTCACTCTTGCTTTAGAAGTGTCGTAATTTAGTGGTAGAGCCTACTTTCACATGGATGCCCTAGGTAGATCTTGGTTGCATGTTGGTGTCCATGCCGTCACTAATGACTATAGGCTCAAGAGTCCTTATTAGTTTTTCTTAATTTCGTGTTTGAGCCTCATTTGCATGATTCATTATCACTCTCGACCTCACCCTTGGGACTCCCAAAACATAACGAGTTTTCTTTTAATCCCTTTTCAACCCCTCTAAACATGAAAAGATTGTCACGTGATCTTGTTTCCCTTCACGCTCGCCAAAATAAAATTTGAAGGCACGTCTATCTGGTGGTAGTTTACCACTTTTTTGGTTTGGATGGTCAAAAGTACGAACAAAGGTATACTCTAGGAGCCTCAGTTCTCTAGAAGAGTATTCACAGGTATAATTTTAACCCTTTTCGAGCATGAGGGACTAAATTTACGAAAAAGGAACCCCCACGGAGTCCATAGTTAATATTTTTTTAGACTCCCTAAAATTGGAAAGATGGCCAAGTGACCTTGCTTCTTCACACTCGTTAAACTAGTCCAGAAGAACATCCTTTACGGAGTCCATAGTTAAGCTCTTTTCAGACTCCCTAAATATGAAAATATCTTCAAGTGATCTTGTCTTTGTCACACTCATTAAAATGGTTGATCCGTATTTTATGAGTAGAACAAAATGAATACAGATTATTAACAGGTTCTTAACAAAAAATAACAGAGATACAGTAAAATTGGTTTTCTATTCAATAATAAAATAAGATGAAACTGTAAAATGCAGCGGAAACAAGCTTGCTGGAATGGTGGCGGCTTATCTCTGAGAAGAGATGTGACGGCAACGCGCATTTGTAAGAACCAGATTACAATGAGACTCTAAAGGCCTTTTTTTAAATAAGCAAGAATGCAAAAAACCCTAGACATAAAAAAAC
>JASDQU010104633.1:608380-621785 GCA_032191745.1 Picea mariana | reverse complement strand
CGTAACTTTTGCATACGATCTCCATTTTAGGCATGTGATAGCCCGTTGGAAAGTATCATCGAGGAGATTCATTTTGGGGGCTCAATAATTCCTTTGGATATCATTCAGGATCTCGATCCTGAAAAACCTTCATTTAGGCCCTCAAAATGGCCCCGGAAGTTAACTGCTAAAAATAGTAAATTGCCAAAATTGTCAGAAAACTATTTTGAGCCAGTTGGAAAAGGTGGGTGGTCACTGATATCCATCTGGATCAATCCTCCCTCCTTAGGAAGCAATGGTATCCATTGCGTTGAGGTCCCCCATCAGATGAGGAAATTTCTATTGAATTTGGCCCCGAGTGAGCCACTTGCCTTGGTGCAGGAGATGCCCTACTTTGACAACTCGATAAAGCTGGATCCTTTGTTGTTGAGTGCCCTTGATATTTCTGTCCACAATATGATAATTGGATGCATGTTGTAGGCAGTCGGGGTTGAGCTCTGTTGGTTTCAGTTGTTCTGCTACTTCTGAGGTTTCCAATAATGGTGGAAAATAAGGGCGAAGGAGATCCACGTTGAACACTGGGTGCATACCAAGGAAAGGAGGAATGTTGATCTCAAAAGCATTATCCCCCATGGCCTTGGTGATAGTGTACAACCCATAACAGAGTGGGCGAAGCTTCCGATGGGGTCCTGTAAGGCATTCTTTTTGCAAGTGCAACCAAACTTTATTGCACACCTGAAACTTATGCGGCACCCAATGTTGATCATGGCGTTGTTTGTACTTGTCATTGGACTTCTATAGGATATATTGAACCTGTTGGAGGATGTGTTGGATCCACTCAATGAACCGGGTGGCTTTTTCATCTTCAATTGGATCAGGATATGAGTCGGTCGAGGTGATTACGAGGCGAAGTGCAACATCTATGGGTCCCAGTGGTTGGAATCCCAACCCCACTTGAAAGGGGTTGTGGCCGATTGAGCTATGCAGGGCTCGGTTGTAGCTATGTTGGACATAGGGGAGGTTCTCATACCATGTGTGAGGTGCTTTGAATTATACATGTGAAGGATATGCACAATCATTTGATTTACAACCTCGGTTTGGCCATCTGTCTGGGGGTGGAAGGCCGTGGATTTGGTGAGCTTGGTGTCTAGTAGTGACCAGAGGCTCGACCAGAATGTGCTAACAAATCGACTATCTCGATCTAAGAAAATGGTTTGTGGGATTCCAAAATTTACCCAGAATCGTTCAAAGAAGAGCTTGGTAGTGGCCTCTGTTGTGATGCTCTTCTTGCAGGCAACTAGAATCGCCATCTTAGAAAAGCGATCAACAACCACAAAAACACAGTCGTTTCGTCACTTGGTGGACAGGAGGCCCAACATGTAGTCCATTGAGATGGATTCCCATGGCATGTCAGAAGTAGGAAGAGGGGTGTACAGGCCCTGTTTCTTAGTGGTTGGTTTGGCAATAGCACAGGCAGTGCAGGACCTGATATACTTGCTGACCTCCTGTCAAAGTTTCGGCTAGTAGAAATGTTTTTGTAGCATCGCCACTGTCTTTTCAATGTTGAAGTGTCCTGCCACTCGACTATAGTGGGCTTCCCAGATCATCTTTGCTCGCTGACTTGATGGAACAAAAATATGGCCTAGACGACACAACAACCCATCCTGAAGATGAAAATTATCGACAACTACGTTTGCACCCAACATTTGGTAGGTGGTGGCAAAGTCAAGGTCTATCTCATAGAGTTGGGGCAATCTAGATGTCTCATGGCTGCAAGAATCTAGCACTGTGGTGAGTGCCACGACTGGTGGTCTGCTGAGGCAATCAACGACGTGATTGGTGCTTCCTGTTTTATACTTGATGTTGAGGTGGAATTGCTGCAAGTATGTGGACCACTTTTGATGGCAATCATTCTGCAATTTTCTCTGTGTCTGCATGAACTGTAGTGGCTTATAATCAATGTGGATGACTGTCTCCTTCCCAAGAATGTAATGTCTCCACTGGTGGCATGCTTGCACAATGGAGTACATTTTTTTTTTGTAAGTAGGGTACTTACGGATAGTATCTAATAGTGTCTCACTATGATAGGCCACAGGGTGGGCATGCTGAGTGAGAACGACGCCCATAGCATAGTATGAAACATCTATCTCGATCTGAAAAGGATGTTGCAGGTCTGGTAGTGAAAGTATTGGGGCTGAGCAAAAGCGCTGCTTCAATTCGTCGAACGCTTGTTGTTGGGACTGGCCCCATGCAAATTTTGCCTTACCACCACCCTTGTTTATTTGGCTGAGGGCCCATGCAATATGGGAGAAACCCAACACAAACCCGCGGTAGAAATTAGCAAGGCCAAAGAAGCTTCAAAGCTCAGTGAGTGTTGTTGGGGCTGGTCAGTCATAGATGACCTGGATCTTCACTGGATCCACATGTATGCCATGGTGATCAATGATGTAGCCTAGGTAATGGACCCTGTCCATGCCAAAAGAGCATTTTTCCAAGTTGGCGTATAGCTTGTGCTACCACAGGGTGTGCATAACCTGTTGAATATGCTGCAAGTGTTCAACCCAAGTCTTGCTGTAAATTAGAATGTCATCCAGATACACCACTACAAAAGTATTGGTGAATGGTCGCAGGATATCGTCCATCATCCTCGTGAAAGTGGCTGGATCATTTGTCAGACCAAAGGGTATGACCAACCATTCAAAAAGGCCTTCCTTTGACTTGAAGGTAGTCTTCCATATATATGTCTATTCTATCGGGACCTGGTGGTAGCCAGACTTCAGANGTGGGGTGGATGTGCCCCTTGTGGAGCAGTTCTTGGATCTGTCGCTTGATCTCCTCATTCTCTAACAAAGAGCGACGATAGACTAGCCCATTGAGTAGCGGTGCGTCAAGGGTCAGATCGATGGGGTGATTTACTTGACAGTGCAGAGGTACCCCTGTAGGTGAGGAAAAGATATCCGAGTATTCTTCCACGACCTTATCTACTTGCTTTTGCTATGTGGAGAGGTCGACGCAGAGACCCTGGATAAGGCTGTGATATTTCACTTATTCTGAGAGAGAATCACGAAGAAGACAAACTTCCCCATCTAAGAGATGACCTTCCTGCATTGCTTAGTAGAGATCAAGGAAATAGCACTAGGTGGGACTGCCTAGGGTATCCTATACAAAGTAATAATAACACTACGAGGCCTAGACTCATATAAAGCATGNCATTTCCATAAATAAGGTTGGCCCAAAAGAACATCACAAACTTCGAGAGGAGAAACATCACACAATACCTTGTCTTTGAAGGGCTTGATGACGTATGACAGTCGGCACTGTTGGCTGACGCGAAGATCGCTTCCTTGGCAGAGCCATCCAATTGTGTACAATTGTGGGTGTGGCGTTGTTGGCAAGGCCAACCGCTTAAAGACCTCTGCTGAGATGAGGTTCTTCTAGCTACCTCTATCAATGATGAAGTGCAGTGGGGTGCCTTTTACTGACATCTATGAATGGAAGAGGTGCTCTCCTTCTCTGGATCGTCTGGTTCACCAGGTTGGAGCTTGGTGGTAGCAATGGTGGCACTGGGTTCCGCATCAATGATTCGTCTTCCCCTTTCTGGTTCTGGCTCAGAGTCATAATCTGCATCTGATTCAGAGGCTTTCACTTCGACCACCAGTTACTTCTTTGAGCGACAATCAGTAATATTATGCCAAGGGATCTTATCGAAGCCGCACCAGTTCCCTGTATCTTTCTTTGTCTTTCTGGTGTCCTTATTTGCTTGCAGCTTGGACTGGTTGTCCTGATACTGTCCATATTTTCTCTGTCCTTTTTTCAGTGGTTTGGGGCCACCCTTTCCTGGCTTTTGTTGTGAGGGATTCCCAGGCCCAAATTGACGTCATATCGGTAGGCCATGGCCAAGGATGAGATGTCCAGAAATTCCATTTCAGTTTGGATGTATCCATGCAGAGAACCATGATACTTGAGCACCAGATGTCGCTCTGAATCTTTGATACCCAACTTGGTGCACAAGGTATGGAAGATATTTGTCAAATCTGGCACTGCTTGGTCTCTTTCTTGCCGCAGTGTGGTACATTTGGTATACAGGTCATCATAACTTCCGACAGGGTAATATTTTTCCTTAATATCATCCCTGAAGGATTCCCAGGCGGCTTTGACTGAAAATAATGAGGTTTCCTCTATTTCCTTTTTCTCACAAAAAGTTTCCCACCAATCTTTGACATGGGGAACGACTTTGAGGAGTGAAAAAGTAATCTTTTCTTTATTTGAAAAGTTATGGAAAAAAAAATACCCTTCTAGTAGATTCAACCACTTGTCTACAACATCTGCGTCTATTTGACCTTCAAATATAGGAATATTGAAGTTTATTTGTACCTTGAAGGGGGCGGCGCCTCCACTCAAAGAAGATGCGTCGCCTGTTGGTAGCCGCCGAAGGATTTGCGTGAAACTATCCATCATCTCGTTCCTCTATTGCATGAGGGATTCCTCAATCAACAATTTGAAAGGATCTCCTCTCCCATCATCTTTCTTTTCTCCTACCATGGGAGGTCACTTGGGCATGCGAGAGTTTCTTTCCTCAAGAGAAACAAGCTCGAGACCCAACTCTTTGTACTCCGACCTCGTTGGGGACATGCATTAAGATGACAAGGACCAGACAACTCTGACACCAATGATCTAGATTTTATGAGTAGAATGAAATGAATACAAATTTTTAACAGGTGCTTAACAAAAAATAACAGAGATACAGTAAAACTAGTTTTCTATTCAATAACGAAATAAGCTGAAATTGTAAAATGCAGCGGAAACAAGCTTGCTGGAATGGCGGCGGTTTATCTCTGAGAAGAGATGTGACGGTAGCGTGCATTCGCAAGAACCAGATTAAAATGAGGCTCTAAAGGCCTTTTTTACAATAAGAAAGAATGCAAAAAACCCCAGACATAAAAAAACCTAACCCTAGGAGATGAAGCGCCAAAAGTCATGTGGGCCCCATTTGGGTAAGTTAGTACATCAACTTCATGGGGTCATAACTTTTGCATACGATCTCAATTTTAGGAATGTGATAGCCCATTGGAAAGGTATCATCGAGGAAATTCATTTTGGGGGCTCAATCATGCCTTCAACCATCATTGAGGAGCTCGATCCTGAAAAACCTTCATTTAGGCCCTCAAAATGGCCCCGGAAGTTAAAACTGTGAAAAATAATAAATTGCCAAAATTGTCATAAAACTGTTTTGAGCAAGTTGGAAAAGATGGGTGGCCACCAATATCCATCTAGATCAATGGTTTTGAATAGATGTCTTTTCGGTGCTAGTTTACCCCTTTTTCGAACCGACTAGACTACCTTCGAAAAAGGTACCTCAGTGGAGTCTCCTTTTACGTTTTTTCATACTCTCTAAAAATGAAAACCGTCGAGCTTACCTTCTCTAGGCTCATTAAACTTACATTGAAGGAAATTATCATTGTGTCTTATGAATTGCATTTGCATTCCCACATATTTTGCCTAATGCTAGCTCCATGTTGCTCTCAACTAAAACACCTGAAGCATTCCTTATACGCAAGCCTTGTAGCACTTTGCCTCTGCGTCTTGACACCTTGACCCATGGAGGATTTTTCCCGAGTGTCTATTTCCTGCGTATGTCCCCTTGCTCTGAGCATTAGTTTGTTCCTTGTGCTTGGAACTAGTATGTGTGTGACACTCGTTCCTCCTTTGTAACATAGCATTCTTTTATTTTTTTTCAAGATTTCCAAAATTATTGAAAAAGACAAAAAAATCAAATATACCCCAAAAAGAAGAAGGGAAAGGTATTTTATTTTTTATTGGCAACACAATGAGTCACCCTTGGACAAAGAACATCCTTCCGTTTGTTCATCAATCCTTTGGATTTAATATGACCTTAGGAAGTTGTTCTCGCTACATAGAGATTTGTCCTCCTCTATTTGGTTATCCTTCCAAACATATGGAGATTTCGTGTTGCCTCCTGCATCGTGAACTTATGTCAATGCCATGATGCATGAGTCTCATCATTTGTTGTGCTTTTGAATGAGGTAAGTCTTACTAAACTTGAGTTGTCCCTTCTGTAGTTTTTATCTTGTCCACATGCCCGGCCACCCCGAAAGCCTAATCAAGTCCTTGTTCAAAATCAAAGAAGTTTTCTTCTTGATCACAGAGATCCTCTTGTCTGTTCTTGATGAGTCGTCGAAGACCTATGGGTAGTGAATATGTAAACTGATATTACACTCCTACCTGATTTTTGAAGATTTTGAAGTTGTTTCTCGAGTTATGAATACCTCATCTCCATCCATCAAGCATCATTGAATTCTTGAAGATGGATACTATACATGTATATATTTTATTTTGAGATGTATATCCTCTGTCTACTACTCGCGGCTACACTTTATATATTTATATGACATGAATTTGCAGTGTATTTGATTGGCAGCCATGATTTCATTTCATCACGAGCATGGGTATGCCTGCCTCAGTGAGACAAATTGTTATTTTTGCAGATGGCACCTCCTGAAATCTGGTCCCTGGTCTCACTCGCTTCGTACATTGGTGAATATTTGTAATCTATTTCGACCATCATATGCTCTTATGACCTCACACATTAGGGGGCATCTATTATAACCCTAAATTGCACTAGACATGCATACCTGACATCAGGCCATCTTACTTGCTATCTTTGCCAAGCCATCACTGAACATCTCTTCTAAAAACCATATTTTTGAAGGTGTACGCACCCTACACCATTACTTCCCATGTACACATGCTTGCTGAGCCACTACAACCTGCGTACACTCACAAAAGCACGAAAAATAGAAAGTGGCAAAAGGAATACAGACTTTCGGGTAAGTTTCCTAAACCATTTGACCGCCCATAACCGGTCACCCAACCGAATACCTATCCCTTTTTGGCGTATAAAATAAGGGGATGGGGTCCCATTCAGAAAAAGAAGCAAAAGAGAAAAGGAAAACTGCCCATTTTTATACTCCCCCTTTGCCCCAATATTTTGCAACCACATTGTGAGTTTTGAGCCAAAACTCCTTCTTCCTCCTTTGCAAATCCTTGCCTTTTCCCTAGAAAGAACTGAAGAGAAGAAGAATATGTGGAAGCAGTTGGTGCATGGTGAAGAGGATCCTAGGACTGAGTTTGAGGAGCAGTGTCGGTCTCATGTTGTAAGTGATTTTTGTGAGATCAATATAAAGAAGTACTTTTTCCATCCTGCCAAATGATGTCTTAAATATTTATGATTGGTTTACATTGCTTCTTTATGATGTATAATCCAATAATCCATATATAGAATGCATTCTTGTAGTTTCTTATTTGTATTTTGATGAATGTAGGTCATCCTTGGGAGGATATTTGCAGTCAGGAAACAGTCAAGCACAAAGGGATTGGCATCGGATGCAGAGTTTAAGGTAGGCTTACTGGATCCCTCTTCCTTGTATTTTATGTATGATTGTGGGGCAGTGTTGGGATGGTGATTAAAAGTAGGAGACTTTAGACGGTTAGCTCTGCCTACATTTTAGAACCCTGGTGTAGTCTCTAGAGGGGTTTTCTTTCTATAACAACTAGTCAACCGCTCCATGCGGGGCTCATTCGCAGGGAGTGCTATCGATGTAACCTGTGGTTGCATCTGTGCAAACTTCTCTAGGAAAAATGAGACCAATAAATATCCATACCCAAATTATTTGTTCCTTCTCGTTATACATTTGGATATCTACTCCTTAATGGTCCTCAAAAACCCTATGCTCTAGTTGAATAACCTAGGCTCCAAGCACTGAATGGCATAAGATATTTGGGACTTGGAAGCGAGATGGGCACTAATGCTTCCTACCAATTTGGTGATAGCAAATAGGATGGATCTAAGAGATAAATCCATCACATCTTTTATGACGATCCTCCCTCCTATCAAGCATGACCCTGGTATGTAGTATTGGGAAACACATCCCTCTGTCGGTCGTGGAGTGACCCGATGTCCGAAAAAATAATAGGCAGTCATCTCCTTGAGAGACCCATCAAGAAGTACACATCATCCATATCGATCTCGAGCATGTGTGGTCCTATTATAAATTCTTTCTTGTCATTATCCTATAAGCCGATCAAATATTTGAGAAACAAAACTTCTTTCCTCATATTTTGGAGTTTGAATTACGTAAGAAAGTCGTGATTTTGTAAGGTCGCCCTCACTTGAGGGTCTTGTAAAGCTGCATTTTCATCAAATTCGTGCTCATGTTCTTTCCATTCAATCATGATTAGTTATGAGTAAAACCTACAAATTCATCAATTAATCATCATTAACTAAGTTTTTAAAGAAAATTTGCCCCTTTTTCCAGCCTAAAAAACAATTTTTATTTTATTTTTTGCACCTAGCGCTCCCTTAAAGAAGAAAATAGAATGCTAGTGCTCCCTCAACGCACATACTAGGGAATTTAAATCACGAACGACACTCCCCTTAATTACTTGAGGGAGCGTTGATCTAGTTTGATGCTCTAGGTATTCCCAAGGAGCCTAAGCACAAAAATTAAAGGCTGAAATGCAATAAAAAAACATGGAAATGAATGAGGAAGAGGAAATAACCAACTTGATCTGGATGGTTTTGAAAATGGTCACCCACAACTCTCGCAATCAACACCTGAAAAAAACACTCCAAAGAGGAAAAAACCCAAAGAGGAAGGGAGAATAGTAAAAAAAAGGTGAAAATGATTTATTGCCCTAATTTGATATTTGATATGTTCAAATTTGGTCATTTCTCCTCCTTTTCACATTTTATAAAGTTTATTTTTGGGTTTTTTGTCATTTTTCGAGAAGCTACTAATATCTTTTTCCTAGAACAACTTGATTATACAGGAATTTGAGCAAATTTTTTTCAATGACCTTGTAATGCCAATGAGCTTAGTCCTCGTTCTTTCTCACGCTCATAAATACATCATAATGTAATCGAGTATACTTTTATCACTTTTTCGGACACATAAAGGTTATATGAAAAAGAAACCCCCTGGAGTTTCCTTTAAGTTCTTTTTAGACTCTCTAAACATGAAAAGAGTGTCTAGTGATCTTACTTCTTTTCACACTCGTTAAAAAGTTCAAAAGGGCATCTTTCGAGTAATATTTTATCTCATTTTCGAACCTCGAAGACTAAAATTACAAAAAAGGAAAACCCTGGAGTCACCTTTAAGTTCTTTTTAGACTCTCTAAACATGAAAAACCACTGAGTTTTCCTTCTATGGACTCTCAAAATTACACATTGAAGGGCCTATCTAGGGATGAACCCTTACTTCTTCCAGTTCATTAAATAAAGGAACAGGAACTTACCTAAGGTGAGTTATATCGAGCATGTGTTATCCTCCTCAATCTCATTAAATTAAAAAGAGGTACTCATCTATCTAGATGTGGGAAAAATGGAAGGAAGTGGGTCAAGTTTCTTGAAAACTTTTGTAAGCAGCTCTTGTAGTTTCCCTTGAACATGATGCTTTTTTTAACCTCCACACTAAACACTTGGATAATCTACTAAAACCTTTGCAATGAACCAATCCTATGAGTCTTTCCACTCCTTTGACCCATCCAAATAATGTCTCAACACTCGTTGCATTATTTTTTGGTCCATTATGTGTTTATGCTGCCAAGTCTCACACCATGCCTTAGTGTTCAAGTGAAGTATCTTCCTCAAAATTCAACCATCTACAAAATAATCAGTTTTCATACCCACTTAAGTATGTGTTCATATAATATATATTATCACTATCTTGAAGCAAGGTTCGTGTCAATTGATGGGGGATACATCAATTCCCTCCGACGAGTATTTTCCTTTCGACTTCATCAAATTATCTGGGAAATAGAATTAGGAACACATCAGTACCTTGGGACCTGCATTCCTCAATGGAAGGACTCCTCACATTCAGAAGTGGGTATTCATCAATGACCCCTAAACAACTGATTCCATGAATGTTAGAATTCAACTCATTTTTCAAATTCGTTGGACTGTACTTTAAAATTACCTTGAAAATCATCGACATCAATGGTTATTTATCTTGCACTTGTTAACCTTATACCTAAATGATCGGTAATCAAGTGGTTTCTACCACGTTCGACATCAAAACATCTATTCACATGGTAAATATTCGTACGACATCAGGATTAGGACAAATACCCTGGATTGAGCATCCCCTCTATTATTTTATCTGTCCAGGCTGCAAAGGAATTCATTTGAGCATGATGATATATATGTTTTCACATAGATCCACATTGTATTGGTCCATGTCTATGTTTTATCATATCTTAGCTCCACTATGTATTTTGTGTGGCTACAATCAGTTCTTTTCATAAAGGTATGGATCCACATTGTATCTTTGGTGGCCATACCCTTAGCCAATATCATCATGGATTCGTAGTGTATTTATTAGAGACCATACATTGAGTCACTTATAGTTCGAGAATAGGTATGTCTGCCTCGGGAATGGAACACATATTAACATTGTTTACTTTTTTTTTCAACTTCTACTAGGTTCCCCAACTCCATACCCTTTCCTAGAAGAATCTACAAAATGTTTCGACCATCAACTTTCATCTTTTGACTTCACACTTTGGGGGGAAATATGTTACACATCAAAATTTCCCACTTCGATAATGTTACATTCTCATTGTCACAAGGGTATAAAGTGTCTCACTTTTGTCACAAGTGTCATAAGTGTCTCATTCTCTTTTCGTAAGTGTCGCATCATGAATGACATGATGAAAACACTTGATACAACCCCTAAAACATGTTAGAATAAGAAGCCCCATCATTTGACAGTCAAAACAAATGTTGTTTTTCTATGAGAATTGCTCATCTTGGCAACTTTTGGGAAGATTCTCTCCCCTTCTCATAGACAAGGAGAGCTAGCACTCCTTGTCCATCTCACAGGGAGCATTGTAGCCCTCTTTTGCCCATTCCAAGGTAGCACCGAGTTGGTTGAGAAAATCATGGAAGAAATCCCATTTTGTTCTAAAGATAAGTATGGATGGATCGAGTTAGTTTGGCTTAAATCTAACTCATGGGTTGCATCTAAGGGATATATCACAACTATTGGAGCCATATCCTCAACTATTTCCAAATATAACCAAGGTGGTTGAGCCTCTCAAATCCTATAAATGGAAACATTCTCATGGTAAACAAAGAGGAAAAAATCAACAAAGCATTGTTATTTTGATTGTGGATCTTTTGAGCAAAGGTTGGACAAGGATAACTTGGAGAGGCTGCAACAACATCATCTGAAGATTGTAAGTTTCCTTTTAAATTTATCATTAATATATTTGGCTTATTTCCTTCTAGTATGTGTTTACATGTACTTGTCTATGTTTGTCTTAATCTTCATATATCGATTGATTTTGTCTAATCCATTAGAGTAGGATATTATCATTTGTCTCTTGTTTTTCATTGTAGGTACTGTTTGAAACTTCCGTATTGGAGAATCTTGGACAAACGTCAAAAGTGAGGTACATCATACTCTCCCTCCTTCTCTCTTTTTCAATGGATAAAATGAATCTCTAGGAATGGTAGTGTCAAAAGGTAGTTTTTTGTCTTGGTAGAGGGGTCTGTACTCCAAGGGAAAGTTCAACTGTCCGTAGGGGAATATTTCCATAACAACAGGAAAGGGGGTGCATCATCCAACATGTGGGCTTCCTTCCCCAAGAGAAGGTCCAAGTGACCTTGTGCCTCCATGATCAAGATTTCACCTATCAAGGACCTAAAAATACAATCAAGTACACCTTCCAAGGGTCCACAAGTCACAATATCATGCCAATTAAGACATATATAATAAAAGAACCACCCAAACATGTGCATAAAATCCCCCCTTTTCAAAATAAAAATATTCTCAAAGATCTTATACAATTTACCAAATTTAGATATGGGAGGGGTGTCATAGTTCCCTATTGGGTAAACCAATTCCTAAAGTAGGGGAAGTTTCCAAAGATAAACATCTCTAGCCCATGTAGTGAATTTGAAGTGGATGGGGTAAGAATTCTAGGTATGGGGTTTAATGACACAGAAGGACTCGTATTGTCTCATTTATGAGGGCCTTTTTTAGAGCTAGCCACATCTCTTTTCTCTTTTTATTTTTAAGGCATATTTTTTCCAAACCATTTATTATCCATTTAATTTTCATGTGTCACCAAGTTGAAGATAATAAGGGGAACTAAAAATTAAATTCATATCCCACATAGGATCTACCTTGGTTTTCGTTCATTTCCAAGTTGAATTCAATAAGGGGCACTAAAAAGGAAAGTTCATAGCCCATAAACACTCTACCTTGGAAAGTTTAAGCAATTGATTAATTATTTATTTTATGAGTCCCTTACTTTTATTTTTTGAGTAGAATTTCATTGCTCTTGGGATTCTAGGGTGATCCTTTATTGCATGATGTTCTTGCTAGGGAACCTTCAAGCCTAATGGCCCCTTCTTCCCATGAAATGAGTTACATTCCCTTCTTGGGTTAATAAGCTCGAAAACCTAAAAGGTTGGGATACGGAAAGGAAGAAATGATGGAAGGTGGAAATTATGAGTGGGAATGGTATGCTGACCATTTAAGGAGATCCCCTGGTAGAAACCCTTTCCCTAAGGGTGGCCACTTACTAGGAAACCATGACATTCACCAAGGTGAAATAGGGAAAAAATCATAATTTACAAGAAAATGTTTTCAAAATCAAGAAAGGATTCTTTGCAAAATGTCCAAATGATTGAATTATTAGAATGACACTTACCACAATAACAGACTTGTTACCTCATGGCGCAAGAGTTGTTGGCCTCTGTGATCCAACATAGGTGTGGTGGATGTTGTTTTCATCGATCACATGGTGATGTGTAGTGAATGAAGGGCTCTATGTGTTGGGTTATCTCTCGATACTCCATGTATGAAACCTAAGGGCCTCAAGACATCATATCCTTGGTTATACCTAGAAATGGGGGATAATAGGATCATTGGTCTATGACTGAAAACCATACAGAAATTGGAAGAACTGGTTTGAGTAATGGTCGGAGGAGGTCCATAATATGTACCCATCAATGTCAAGTATTTATAGACTCTCAGTCTGATTTTGGAAAGAGAAGGAATTATTCGAGTTCCACCAAAACATGATACTACCTTATCATGATGAAACTATGCTTGAGGGTCGTGGTAAGTCAACTGGCCAATGATTCAATATATGGGTGGTAGTGGTTTGGCGAAAGGTGGTAAGAATTTTTATTCCTACGTCATGGTGTATAAGTAATTGAAACAAGGTAAGACACACTTTGGAAATGGATTCAAATGTTCAATGCGTGTTTCCAATTTCATCGTTTTGATTCTAGTGGTAACATCAAATAGGTATTTCCACACAAGTCTATGTGTCTAGACATGTGGAAATCGTCCAAAACCTTCTACTCTTGAATTTACTTTGATTAAAGGAA
>JASDQU010104633.1:560158-575849 GCA_032191745.1 Picea mariana | reverse complement strand
TTTCTGTACTAAGTAGATGAATGGAGGATGACCTTGTGGATGGGAAATTGATGGTGGATTATATGGAAGGTTAATGATAACGCGAAGGTGCACTTATTGTAACAAAAAACAAATTATAAGGTGGGAGTCTGTAATGGGGTGGTTAGCATGAAGAAGAAGAAGAAGTATGGGGTTCTTATGCGGGGGTGTAACACTACCAGGACTCTTGATCATAATGCATAGAACAACATGAGTGTCAGTATGCCAAGGGATAAATATATGTGGGACAACTCATGGAGGTGAGAGAGATACTGAATGATGGTACTTGAAAGCGATGGAGGTGATGGTACCATAGATCCGAGTGTGGGGAACTTGTGGATAATTTTCAGGGGGTATGATTTGGAAATGAAATTGGGAGCAAAGGGTTGAATGGTATGCCAGTTTGGAATATATACCTGAAGGGGCCAAGGGATCCCATGACTAATAGTGTGAAAGGGGTCATGGGTGAAGACCTGCACATTCAAACCAGATACTCGACGTGAAACATATCTTTGAAAATAAAACATGTGTATAATAGTTGTGTGATAATGAAATGTAGACAAGGGATGTGTACATGTTCCTGGGGTGGCCAAAAAGGGTTCCCTGGGATCCACATTGAAATGAGAATCCAAGAGTATTGTTGTGAAGGTGAGTGAATTTGGATCTCATCGGTGAAAACAGTGTGAGAAACAGAGCTCGAACGCTTCCAAACAGATGCGAGGAAGTTGGGCCAAACGGTGTATATAGGGGCATGGGGCCCACATAACAACCATTTTTACTTGTTGTTGTGGAGGTTTGAGAGCTTCATGTGTGGATGTTTCTAAGCTATGGGAGAGAAAGCGAGGTATGATTTGAGTGATGAGAGAACCAAGTAAGACATCAAAACCTCATGCATAGTGTAAGCATGATTTTGGGAGGTTAGGGGGTCGCACAACCATTTGTTTGAGTGTGGGGGTGGGTCCACGTAGGTGATCATGTGATCCCCACACACATATGTGTAGGTTTAATTAATAAACCGGCCCATAGTGTGCATCTGTATCAATGAAACTTGCACATATGTGCGCGATGATCAGGGTTTCAGCCGCATGGAAGGGGGGTTGGGCATGTGCATGGTTGTTCAAGTAAAATCTGTGAAAATGTGTGTAGCTATACAAATAACAATCACTCATATGCATGATTATCGGACATACAACCGTTCCCAAGGTGAGGGAAGAATTGTACGAAAATTTGGTGAACATTCATGCAAGAGTGCATGACTATAAGTGAAACAACCGCACATGAGTGCATGCCTGTTATTGGAATAGTTACGCAGATGTGCATGATTGTAATGGGAACAGTCACATGGGGGGGAAAATGTGTTTATATGGCTTTGGTGGGATTTTTGGCATGATGATGAGCTAACATAGATTATGTGGCCATGGATGCAGTTTTCCAGTATGATAGTGAGGATGTTGTTGTAGTGGAGGGAGAGAGACTAGGAGTCTCCCAGGAGAGGAGTGGGAGTTGATGCATAGATCCGATTGCATTTGGCCTGAGCCGAGGTACTATTTTTTTTTACTGTGCATTGATGCATACCTAAGAGTCATTGTTATACTTCATAGTATGGATGTGGTAGCTAGATTGACAATGATTTTTGGTACACGGGTGAGATCTACGGATTACCGTAGATATTGACATTTATTTTATTACTGGGCTCCTATTCCGAGGGGTGGCTTTGGTGAGGAAGTCGCAGGTTCCGACTGGGGTGAATGTAGGGGCACTGGTGAGATAGTACTGCTCAAGGGGAGAAGTTATGAGTGGGGGTTCGATCAACAACAACTCAATTTACTCTCTCAAGGTATAGGTTTTTTGTGCGATGAAGTTCTCGATCTATAGGTCACTAGGGACAAAAGGCATTTCTGGTGTGTATATGGTGATTGCATAGAAGGCCATGAATGGTTAGATTTTTGCATGGGCCCACTTGATGCATGCATGTATGGTGGCATATTTGGACCGATCTGTGGTGGCCATAGGTGGAAATTTCTCCTTTGGCTCAATTTTGTGTGCCTTCATGTTCGAGAGGGTGGTTTTACTACACCCTCAGGCGTTTTTTGAGCCACCGACAGTGTAGGATCCATGAATGATGAGGTGGGTAGATCTGATGCCCTGACAGAGGGGAGGGGTCGTGAGTGAGTATTCTACCCCTACATTCAAGCAGGTCTAGTGGTAGACTCCTCAGGTGTTCTATAACTTCTTGTATCATGGGATGGATTTTCGATGCCATCCAGACATGCACATGCCGCCTGGGGAGGACTCGGAGGACCGAGGTGCGTGTATGATATTTCTATATTTATGATTTCTCATTGATTTTATATATGGGTATATTTCTGGTACTAATACAACTTTTTTGGTTTGGTCATGAGGCCGATGGTGTTCGGGGGTTGGCTGATGAGCTGGTAGAGGAAGGGTGGCCCAATAGGCATCATTAGTTTGATGACCCAGGGAAAGGATCGGCACAAGCAGTGGGGGTAGTACCAACACATGTAGGGGGATCAAGACCAGCAGGGAGCCAAGGTAGAGCTGAGTATGGGGCAGATGATCATGACATGGAGGAGCTGAGCAGGCGCCTCGAGGGTGTCTTGGACTGAGGTCTTGAGGATTTTTCGTTTCAAATCCAGGATGAGGGTATCCTGGAGTTGTACATTGGTGGGGACCCACATTGACGATCAGTGATTCGACGGGAAATGATTGCGGGTGCAACAATGACAAGGAAAATTCCTATTGTGGATATTCTGCTTAAGGAAGCTCCACCAGCTGGTGAGGATGTATAATGACTAGGGTCACCCTAGTTGGTAAGAGGACCATATACAGGCTGGGCTTGATTTTGTATTATGTAGGAGTCATTGGAACTCCCCTATTTTGTATAGATATGATGAGAGGGCCTAGCCATGTAGCTAAGGCATGTATGTACTGATTTTTTATATCAAACACAAGAGAGATATTTATATATGAGTAGAACATTTGAGGTATGTGTGTATGTATTTGACATATTTTTTTTGTTTATTTGTTGATGGATGCATTAATATTGTATGTTAATGTGATAAATTCCAATATAATACTTGATTTGTTGGACATATTTTCATTGATGTGAACAGTCGATGTGATGATTTGTTGTTATAATGAATTATCATTATGATTTACTAGAGATGAGATTGTCATTGATGTCAACAGTATATTAGTTATCATTGATGTCAACAGTCATAATAAGTAGAGCAACAAGGTTAATCTCAAGAAGAAAACTATACTAAGAATCGACAGAAGAACATCACCTTAAGGCTGAAGCAATTCGTGATTATTGTTGATCATGATAGGATCAACAATGTTCCTATGATAAAATCTTAGGAGGGTTAGCAAATGCAGAGATCAAAGCTAGGAAGGAAAAGTGTAAGATCAGGGTGAGAAGCCTCAACAACCATCCGATTAGAGTGAGAAGCCTCAATAGTCGTCCGATCAAGAAATTGACCATGTTGATATGAGTGACCGTGGGCTTGAGGACCATTGGAGGATCGTGACCATCTGATCTTCTTCGAGTGTTTTCATAACCGTTGGATCATATTAAAGTGGAAGGATAGGATAAGTGGGGCTAAAGGGTTGAGAATTTGATTATCCGAATACCCGTCATCGATTGGATCAAACCTGAATTCGTGTCAGTCATCAAATCATTTCAAGTGGAAGGATAGGATAAGTGAGGTAAGATCTGAGATCTCATTTATGCGAATTTTCATCAGCCATTGGATCATTCTAAGTGGAAGGATAGGATAAGCTAGAAGAGAAGCACCGTAGATAGATCGAGACGTTGATCTAAGATCCTGATCAGATGAACATATTTTACTTCGGGTATAAATATGCGAGGAGGATAAGCTACAAAAAAATCTCACTTCAGATTTTTTAGTTTGAGAGTTGAATTACCTGAAACCTGAAATCTGAAATGAATAAGGACCATCAGATATGGAGGATATACGATGACCGTTGGGATAGGATTGTTGTTCAGCAGAACACATCAACAAGGACATGTGGAATACCATGTCAGAATATCACGTCAGCATACCACGTCTACAAGGACATGTGGCAGACCATGACAACAAAAGACATGTGGCAGACCACGTCAGTAGACCACAATAGCAAAAGACATGTGTCATACTAGTTAAATAGACCACGTCAGCAAATACACATGGAATAATCATATGATGACAAGCGTCAATAGGAAATTGGCTCATGCCATGAAAACAAGTGATGTAAGCAAGTTACGTCACTTCGGGATAATTGCTTCGAGAGTTTCACCACCAAGAAATGTCAAAAGTACCAAAGTCCCAAAGGAAGAAGGTACGAAGTCACTCTCAGCCATCGATCTAAGATACATTGGGATTTAGGACAACCATTAGATCTAGGAGAAGAACATGTGCCACATAAGGAGATCCACATCAGCAAGACTACGTCAGCAATGACACATGACAAAATCAGGTAATGACAAGTGTCAAGTTGATTCAACATTTCAGGTACGTGCAAATCATGAATTTGAGTGACACGCAACATCTACTTAGCTCATGATATGTCATCAAGTGACATAAGAAAGTTACGTCACTACGAGAGTTTTACTTTGGATGTTTTACCACCAGAACTTGCCCAAAGTCCCGAATGCCGAAGTCTTGAAGTGGACATGAGACGTCCGATTTGAAGATCACTTCGGGAGAATTCTCGACTGTCGATCTACTATAGTGGAAGGATATTTTAAGTGGAAGAATAAACAAAAGCAAGCGGTCTCCACCACTTATGACTTACTCAACAGGTGATCACTCCGAAGGAAAGAAGGGGTTGATATTTGAAATCTCCTAAGTCCGGAGACCCGAAGGAGACCTCGAATGTTGATTTGAAAGGGACACACATTACTTGATTGAAAGATCTAGAAGATTGACGTAAGGAGGAAAGAAGGGGTTGAGATTTTAAATCTCCGAAGTCTAGAGACCCAAAGGATATCTCGACCATTGATCCGAAAGGGACACACGTCAGTGGATTGACAGCTTTGGAAGATTGACATACAAAGGAAACAAGGGGTTGAGATTTGAAATATCTGAAGTCCAGAGACCTGAAGGAGATCACAACTGTCGATCTGAGTTTGGGAGAACTCTCAACCGTTGATCAAAATATAGTGGAAGGATAGCGTAAGTATAATAGCCGAAGTCTTGAAGTGAATGGTGGCCATCCAACTCAATTATTGATTAATTCATGGTTGTTGGATTAAGCAATGAAAGGATAGATGTAAGGATCGAATATGACCATTGATATGGTTTCGTGATATAATGAGAACCGTATGATCTGTTCGGAAAAATATGCATCGGGAGATTTGAAAGGTTGTGAAGTCTCAAAGACCTGGAGGGAGAAGTCCCAAAGTCCTGACAATCATCCATCTCATTGGATATTGAATCGTGACCATTGAATTGATAAGCACTCAAGAACTCGTCTCTCCTAATGTTTGATTAATGCCATTGGTCATATGGTAAAGATATTTAAAAGGAAGAATGGAATGTGTTGCTTAAATTGATAATCCTGTGGTTCTATGCCTATGTTCATATGAACATGGTTTCAAGGAAGTGCATGTTTCTATTATCACAGAGATGAAGGAAATTGATCCATCCTGTGATCAATTTATGAAAGAAAAGGGGATGTCAGGTTTAAAGTTGAAGACCCGAAATGATGATCTCTGGTGGTCCCAAAGTTGTTGTAAATATACAAGTTAGTTATAACTTGTTGCACAAGTTGGATCAATATCTTAAACAAGTTTTGAGCATAAGAAACTATAAATACAACCATGATTGATTCATTGGACAGTGTGCTTGAGGAAGGAGATGGGCTTGTGGAAAAGAGAGGCTCGCTGAGAAAGAGTGAACTGCGGAGAAAAATGAAGTGGATACGGACCTGAGGTCTATGCAAATATTAGAGGAAAGACTAAGTGAAGAAGGTGCGAATATCATAGGAAAGATGAAGTGAAGAAGGCATGAATTTCAAAGAGAAGATGAAGTGCAGTGATGAGTGTTGATTGTATATCTCTGATCATGAAACATAATTGATTCAATAATGGATCACTACTACTAGATTTGGTTGAACTACTATATGAACTCTAGTTGGATAGGCTGCGTTCTATCAACAAGTTGGGTCTTGCTTGAGAGTTGGTGCTCTCCGAGGAGTTGGTGCTGATACAAAACAATTGGTTCTAGGAAAATTCATATTACTATATTCACATATATATACATATCAATTATACAAAAGCTTACACAAACATCTGGTATCTCTTGTCCATTGTGATTATGATCTAATTGTTCTTAATCTGTTCAATTATGTTTTAACTGCTAACTTGTAAGAAGAAGAAAAGTTAGAAAAGTCCACACACTAATTCACCCCCCTCTCTTAGTGTGGGAAGTCTGTTCAACAATTGGTATTAGAGCGGTTTCCTTCAGCACATTTTAAACACTAGAAGGTAGATTCTGAAGAAATGGGTGGACATATGGCTCTCTCTGCAATTGAAGCTCCCTTATTTGAAGTTAAAAGGATCTGAAGTTTGGACTTTAGTAGTAAGCAAGACCTGGGACTTAACTACATCAAAGAATCTATCCAAGATTACAGTCCAAACAAGAGTAAGGAAGAACAATGAAGTGGCATTGAGTATTCTTCTCAATGGATTATCAAATAATTTCAAGGAAAGCATAGGACTATGCACATCTGCCAAGGACTTATGGATGAAGTTATAGGAGATGTATCAAATCAAAAGACAAGACATAGAAGACATTCCTATCAAGGATGAAGAGGAAGAATCAGTCATCAATAAAGGTATAAACTCTCCACAATATTTCGATTGCAATAATGTTGATATTGAATCCTCCCCTACAAGTAAAGAAGAAGACTCAGATACAATAAAAGAACATTTTGTTAGCATTTATCCCATGAAATATGTAGAAGAAGAACTATCAAAGGCCAAATAAAAGGTTGATTGGAGTCTCTGTGAATACCACTATGACCATAATGATTCAAACTATAGCTATCTTCATGACTACACTAAATAATTTCTTGAAAAGAGTCAAAAACATATCTTGGAAATAAATGAAATGCTCAAGGACAATGAAAAGATAATATATGATCAGGATAATCAGTTAGAAGAAAAATAAGAGGAGATCGAGAAGATGAAAAAATAAATCAGTCAAACAAAAGAAAAGAAGAAGGAAGATGATGAGCTTAGCAATCAAAGGCATATCCTAGAAATAAAAGAAAATCTCAAATACAATGAAGAAATAATATCTGAGAAAAAGATTCAGCTAGAAAACAAAGAAGAAAAGATCAAAATATTGAAAACAAAAGTTGTTGATATAACAATAGAAAAAGAAGAGGAGATCGAGAGACCGAAAAATGAAATCAGTCAAGCAAAGGAAGAGGAGATCGGGAGACTGAAAAATGAAATCAGTCAAGCAAAAGAAGAAAATAAGGAAGATAATGAACCAAGCAAAATCCTTGCAGATCTAAAAGAACTAAGGGAAATCTATGTCAATCTTAAAATCCAACTTGAAGAAGCCAAAAGAAGGGAGGAGGTAGTGAGGAACCAATTGAACAAAAAGGAAGAATCGTGTCATAAGCTGGAAGCAGAAGTTGTGAATCTTAGAAATAAGGTTGATAATTCAAACACCAAATCAAGTTCTTGAACAACTCCATGACCCTGGATGAGATCTTGGATATTCAGAGATCACCAAATGACAAATCCGGTCTTGGATACAACAAGGAAGAAATCAATACTCCTAAGAAACCTGATGGAGGTCCTTCATTTGTAAAAGGTGAAAACAAGTCTGACACAGGTCCTTCATTTGTAAAGAATGAAGATAGGTATGATACACCTCCTTCATTTGTAAAAAGTGAAAGGAGGTATGACTCAGGTTCTTCATGTTCAAGAAATAAAAGAAACACTACAAAATTTAGAAGACCAGATCAAGGAAGACATCCAGAAGCTACGCATACAACTCAAAGCAATTTTAGAAGAGAGACACCTTCATGGATGAATCAAAGAAGGTATGAGAGTATTTCTAATGGTTATTGTTTCTATTGTAATGAATATGGTCATAAAGCTTTGGATTGTAGGCATCATGGAAGAAAACAAGTTGGTAGGTTCAACAACAGTATAATATGTTGGAACTACAATCATGTTGGACATATTGCTACACATTGTTACACTATGGGATGCTACAGTTGTGGTGGATAAGGCCACAAAGCCCATAACTATTGGATCTCAAGAAAACAGTCAATGAGAGATTCCTTATACAATACAACAAATGGAGTAAATGGAACATGGAATAAAAATGAAGTTGCTGTAATAGAAGATCAGAGAACAAAGTTAAAGAAACCAGGACATTCACAGATGTGGATAGCAAAGACTGAACAAGTGAACAGGAGTGAAGTTGATTGTTGCAAAAAGAATTGCAGTCGTGTGACAAGCATAGTATAAACTTTCTCAAACAAATTTAGAGCAATGTATAGTAAAGAAGCATATTGGATAAAGATGGATACATCTGGATAGAGATCGATGAGAATCAATAGGCAGATCTAAGGGTTTTTTGAAAAAATCTGAGCTACAATTGCGCAGTGCTCCAGTAGTACAACGACATCCACAAAAACAACATTCTGATGTACATGACATCCTGTAGAGATAACAAGAGGAGAGACCCTATTATAAAAAGATACCCTTTTAGAAACAAAGGGGAAGAACAGTCAGTAAAAACTCAGGGGAAGTATTTTGGTTAGTAAATAAGAAAGTACTTAGATTAAGTTTTGAAAAGACTTTATCACTACAAAAATTGGTATCAATAAGACTACTCATTTGAAACACAAAAAACACAATCAACTGAGACAAGAAGTTAGTAAATTAATAGGGGAAGAAACCTTGTCAGGAATATCTACCTTTTCAAAAACAAAGGGGGAGAGTATTCAGAAGCAGAGAGGGAGAGCATATTGTCAGGGGGAATTATTCAGTTATGGAAGGAAGAACATGATTGTAGGAAGCGTTACCCAAGTTCAAACTCTGGTCAATAACATACAGATATTTACCACAGGAGGAAATACCCTTTGCCATTGATGTCAAAGGGGGAGAGAAAACTTCATAAGAGGAAAGCATCATCACATGGGGAGTTTTGTATATGCATTTAGTGGGTTTCCCTCAATGACAAAGGGGGAGATTGTTGGACATATTGTCATTGATGTCAAAAGTCGATGTGATGATTTTTTTTATAATGAATTATCATTGTGATTTACCAGAGATGAGATTGTCATTGATGTCAACAGTATATCCATTGTCATTGATGTTAATAGTCATAATAAGAAGAGAAAAAAGGTTAATCTCAGGAAGGAAAATATACTAAGAATCGAAACAAGAACATCACCTTAAGGATGAAGCAATTCGTGATTATTGTTGATCACGATAGGATAAAAAATGTTCCTATGATAAAATCTCAGGAGGATTAGCAAGTGAAGAGATCAAATCTTGGAAGGAAAAGAGTAAGCTCAGTGTGAGAAGCCTCAGTAGCTGTTCGATCAAAGTGAGAAGCCTCAACAACCATCTGATCAGAGTGAGAAGCCTCAACAATCGTCCAATCAAGAAATTGACTATGTTGATCATCTAAATATTACGGACATCGGTCATATGAGTGACCGTGGGCTTGAGGACCACTGCAGGATCATGACCGTCTGATCTGGTTCGAGTTCTTTCATAACCATTTGATCATATTAAAGTGGAAGGATAGGATAAGTGGGGCTAAAGGGTTGAGAATTTGATTTTCCGAGTACCCGTTACTCTTCATATCAAACTCGAATTCCTGTCAGTCGTCGGATCATTTTCGAGTGGAAGGATAGGATAAGCGAGGTAAGATATGAGATCTCATTTATGCGAATTTTCATCAGTCATTGGATCATTCTAAGTGGAAGGATAGGATAAGCTAGAAGAGCATCACCGAAGACAGATCAAGCTATTGATCCAAGATCTTGATTGGACGAACATATTTTACTTCGGGTATAAATATGCGAGGAGGTTAAGATCCGGAAAAATATCACTTCAGATTTTTCAGTTTGAGAGTTGAATTACCCGAAGCCCGAAATCCGAAATGAATAAGGACCATTGGATTTGGAGGATATACGATGAATGTTGGATCAGGGTTGTTGGTCAGTAGACCATGTCAACAAGGACACATGGTAGACCACGTCAACAAATCATGTCTACAAGGACATGTGGCAGACCATGTCAGCAGACCATGACAACAAAAGACATGTGGCAGACCATGTCAGTAGACCACGACAACAAAAGACATGTGGCAGACCATGTCATAAAATACACATGGGATAATCAGATGATGACAATTTTCAAGAGGAAATTGGCTCGTTCCATGACACCAAGTGATGTAAGCAAGTTACATCACTTTGGGAGAATTTCTTTGGGAGTTTCACCACCAAGAAATGTCAAAAGTTCTGAAGTCCTGAAGAACGAAGGTCCAAAGTCACTCTCATCCATTGATCTAAGATACATCGGGAGTTAGGACAACCGTTAGATCCAGGAGAAGAACATGTGCCACATAAGGAGATCCACGTCAGCAAGACTACATCAACAAGGACACATGGCGCAATTAGATAATTATAAGTGTCAAGTTGATTCGACATTTCAGGTACGTGAAAATCACAAATCTGAGTGACACGTGGCAGCTACTCAGCTCATGACACATCATCCAGTGTTGTAAGAAAGTTACGTCACTACGGGAGTTTTACTCCAGAAGTTTTACCACCTGCACTTTCCCAAAGTCCTGCAGTCCTGAATGTTGAATTCCCAAAGTGGACATGAGACGTCCGATCTAAATATCACTTCGAGAGAATTCTCAATCGTCGATATACTATAGTGGAAGGATAATGTAAGTGGAAGTGTAACCGACAACAAGAGGTCTCCACCACTTATGACTTACTCAACAGGTGATCACTTCGAAGGAAAGAAGGGGTTGATATTTGAAATCTACGAAGTCTGGAGACCCGAAGGAGATCTCGACCGTTGATCCGAAAGGGACATGCATTAGTGGATTGACAACTCTAGAATATTGACGTATGGAGGAAATAAGGGGTTGAGATTTGAAATATCTGAAGTCCGGAGACCCAAAGGATATCTCGACCATTGATCTGAAAGGGACATGCATCAGTGGATTGACAGCTCCAGAGGATTGACGTACGAAGGAAAGAAGGGGTTGAGATTTGAAATCTCTAAAGTCCGGAGACCCAAAGGAGATCTCAACCGTCGATTTGACTTCGGGAGCACTCTAAACCATTGATCAAAATATAGTGGAAGGATAGCGTAAGTATAATAGTTGAAATCCCGAAGTAAATGGTGGCCATCCATATCAATGCTTGATTAAGTCTTGGTCGTCAGATTAAGAAATGAAAGGATATATGTAAGGATCAAATATGACCATTGATCCAGTTTCATGATATAATGAGAACCATCCGATCTGTTCGAAAAAATATACTTCGGGAGATTTGAAAGGTTGTGAAGTCTCGAAAACCCGGAGGGAGAAGTCCCGAAGTCCCGACAATCGTCCATCTCATCAGAGATTGAATCCTGACCATTAAATTGATAAGATCCCAAGCACTCATCTCACCTAACATTTGATTAATGCCATTGGTCATATGGTAAAGAGATTTAAAAGGCAGAATGGAATGTGTCACTTAAATTGATAAGCCTGTGGTTCTACGCCTATGATCATATGAACATGGTTTGAAGGAAGTGCCTATTTATGTTATCACAGAGACGAAGGAAATCGATCCATCCTGTGATCAATTTATGAAAGAAAAAGGGATGCCAAGTTTAAAGTTGAAGACCCGAAACGATGATCTCTGGTGGTCCAAAAGTTGTTGTAAATAAACAAGTTAGTTATAACTTGTTGCACAAGTTAGCGAAATAACTTAAACAAGTTTTGAACATAAGAAACTATAAATACAACCATGATTGATTCACTGGACGGTGTATTTGAGGAAGGAGACGGGCTTGTGGAAAAGAGAGGCTCACTGAGAAAGAATGACTTGTGGATAAAAATGAATGGGATATGGACCTAAGGTCCATGCAAATATCATAGGAAAGATGAAGTGAAGAAGGCATGAATATCATAGGAAAGATGAAGTGAAGAAGGTGTGAATTTTAGAGAGAAGATGAAGTGTAGTGATGGGTGTTGATTGTATACCTCTGATCATGAAACATAATTGATTCAATAATGGATCATTGCTACTAGAGTTGGTTTAACTACTATATGAACTCTAGTTGGATAGACTGCATTCTATCAACAAGTTGGGTCTTCCTTGAGAGTTGGTGCTCTCCGAGGTGTTGGTGCTCCTTACTTCAGTTGGTGCTAATACAAAATAGTTGGTGCTGGGAAAATCCGTATTACTATATTCACATATATATACATATCAATTATACAAAATCTTACACAAACATCTGGTATCTCTTTTCCATTGCGATTATGATCTAATTATTCTTAATTTGTTCAATTATGTTTTAACCGCTAACTTGTAAGAAGAAGAAAAGTTAGAAAAGTCCACACATTAATTCAACTCCCCCCCCTCTTAGTGTGGGCAGTGTGTTCAACATGATTAGCTATGTTATCTTCCATTTGGTTGTGGTTTCTATAAATGTGAGAAAATGTGATGGACTCAAAATTTTGTATCAAAAGTTTGACTTGCAGGTACTTGTGATATATGCGTGGATCATAGACACAATACATGTTGTTGAGTTGATGGACAATGAGATGAGAATCCAAGAGAATGCTAAGGTGACAAATATGAAGGTGACTAGAATCGGAGAGGATACCAATGAAAACAGTGTATTCAGCTTGGTTATTGGTGGCGGGGCCAAGGCATATGCTGCTAGAGTGAAGCAAGACATGGTTCGGGGTGTAAATGGCCCAGGCTGCCGAAGTGGATTTTGGGTCTAGAAGATAGCCCCTTGTGCATACCTAATGTGATAAGAAAACAAAGAATTAATATTTTGACACAAGGACACTAGATTATGCTCACATAATGAGAGAGCTATATAAAAAATACTAAAAACAACTAGGAAAGAAAGGAAATCCTAAGGTAAAATGGTTACACTCAGGGGTGGAATTTATTCAAGTATAACCCATTGACCGGGTCCTTGAGGGTACTACCTCTAGGGTGGCCTAATATGTAGGTGCCTTTATTAAGCCAATGACATATGACATAGGGTCCTCTCCATAGGGATTCAAATTTTCTATGGCCGAGAGTATCGTGGGAGATATCATAGGTCAACCCAAGATCGCATTCGGTAAACAACCAAAGGTTAAATTGGAAATGAAAGGTGGATTTGGTCCATTTTTTGGTGGATTCATTGTTCTATAAGGATGTCCATCAATTTTCATTGAGTGATTTGAGGATGAATAATTGTTTATCAAGTGGTGGTGTGTTGGGAAAGAGCTAGTTCACAGTGCGTAGCATTGGGATTTCCCACTCAATGGGGAGGACAGATTTAATGTCATGGACTAAGTGGAAGGGTGTGAAACTGGTGGTTGTTTTGACAGTTGTCTGATATGCCCAAAAAGATGGAAAAATCATATGGTTCCAATTGGTCTTGTGTTTGTCAATTATGCGTTGGAGAATAGTTTTGAGCACTTTGTTGATAGCCTCGAATTTCCCATTGGATTGTGGGTAATAGAGTGAGGTGAAATCATGGGTAAATCCTAATTTGGCCAATAGTTTTTCGAAGACTTCGTTCTCAAAGTTATTGACGTGGTAGGAAACTAGTGGTAGGGGGAGCTTGAAGCCAGAGATGACATGGATGAAGAAAAAACGTGTCGTCGTATTGTTGAACGTGGGCATTTCTTCAGCCCACTTGCTGAAGTAGTCAATGCTGACTACAATGTAATTGTGTTCATTGTTGGATGGAGGGTTGCAGTTCATGAAATTGATGCCCCATTTATAGAAGGGGCCAGTCGTGGTTATGGGGTGCAAGAGGGTAGGTGTTTCCCAAGACTTTTGTGCATATAGTTGACATTTTTCACACCACCTAACTGCATGAATGTAGTCACGAAATAATGTGGGCCAAAAGTAACCCACCTTAATGATCTTTTCGGAAGTGGACATGTTGGATAAGTGACCGCTACATTCCCCACTGTGGCTATCATTCAGAACTATCTCGGCCTCCTGTAGGGTGAGGCAGCATTGAAGAAGCATGTTGAGGCCTCTACAATAGAGAACATCACCTATGAGAAGGTATTGTGAGGCTTGGTGCCGAATGCGACGATGATCGTCCCTAGATAAGTGTGGACCGAACTTTTGAGTGCAGAGGTAGACCAAAATATCTTTTTACCATGGATATGTTGATGATATGATAAATAAATGATCGTCATGGAAATTCTCATTGACCAAGGGGTTTGTAGAGTCAGATGGAAATTCTACAAGAAGTTCAACGAGGACAAGGGATTTGTTTCTCTTGGGGGTGGTAAAATCTAGGTTGTATTCTTGGAGAATGATGATCTAGTGGAAAACAAATTCCATTGATGTGGTAGTGACTCAAGAGGTAATGCATGGGGTTGGAATTGATGATTACTTTGGTGCTACGAAGCAATATATAATGGTGCAGATTTTGAACTACGAGAATGACTACAAGGGATATCTTATCTTCATGATTTTACTTGACAGGTGGCCCACTGAGGTTCTTTCTTGTTGGTACAGGGTAAGACCCAGGGTTCAATGCTTCAACATTACACCAACAAAACCCTAACTACTGGCCCTTTCGGCAACACCTGCGAAGAAGATGAAGTCTCACCCGAGGTAGAGGCAGGGGTGGTTGCAAGACTCAGGTGTCTGCAACCTTAGCTGGGACATAGATATGTGATTCTTACCCATAGCAGGTACTTTATCAAAGATCGTTCATCAGTATTTAACCCTCAAGGCACTCCGCAGATGGCATAGAGCACCACAACATTCACTTCAATCTAGGTTAAGTTAGCACTTAGCAACAACAAAATAGTTTTAGCACTCAACACTTTCATATATGTCATATCTACACCCATACATCTAAGAAGCACAAAGCAAAGTGGAGCATAACACATGGAAAGAAACCAACACATTAGGTCAAAGAACCAAGCATAACACACAGAGTTACCGTGGTTCACCCCCACCCTAGGGCTACGTCCACAAAGTATTCTTCTTCTTTATTAGCTTTGGTCAATCAGGTTATAGCACAGAGCTCACACTTGTACTTTGCATAGGACATGAGATCTACGCGCACCTCGTCAGATCCTCCTTCCCCAGGCAGATCTAGCACAGATCCTTCTTACAATCTATGCACTCAACACTTACAACACTTGCACTCAGCTCTACAAGTCGGTCACATAATATACACAAAGCCTTTACTAGCACTTAGCTTATCTTTTTCCTCTCTCTTACATTTATTAGCTACTTATACTTTACAAAATAGGCCTAAAACATGGGTAAACCCATGGGCCGACATCCCTTTCCTATTACATTAACCCAAAACCCTAAAAAGGGTCCCAAAAGTGGGTCAAGATCCCGTGATCTCTGCTTCGCCTGCTACTCCATCTTCGACAGACTATCGAAGTCC